>JAZDUA010000056.1:4842500-5263743 GCA_038098605.1 Gryllus longicercus | reverse complement strand
TAAAGTAGCCGCTTTTACATAGTAGTTGCTGGCTCCCCCCAAAGGAAAAACATGTGATTCTAAAACATCACTTAATTTCTCGCCCGTAATTTCACGCACTCTAATGCGAAAAGTACTCAGATTTTGGAAAAAGTGTTCATGACTTTATTTAAAATCCATCTTTAAAAAACAGATTTCATAAAGGGAAAAATCTTTATCTCCACAACTGAAGTTAGATAGATACAAATTTCTGCAGGTAGGTATAGAACCTGGTGGCAGAACACTACAATGTACATATTACAACTTAGAATACTATTACACTGTAATTTTAAAGCATTTTAAGCAATAATAACAATAATATAACAATAACAGCATTACCTATAAATTTTATGACTGTCCTGCACGGAATTTTTAAGTAATAAATACACTTCACTTCACTTCACTTCACTTCACAACACTTGCATTTCACTTCGCTATTAAGTTGTAGGAAGACGCCAAAATTTCGATTTATACAGTTTCGAAAACTTCAGTTTTCAACGAACATGTGACCTGCAACAGTCCTTAAACGTCCTTCACTCTAACCAAAAACAAACTTTAATCAAAAACGATGGATTTTTTTTTTTGAAAATTTGGAAAATGCCCCAGGGGTTTCATATAAAGTACCCCCAAAATTAAAATATTGGTTTCAAATTCAAGGACCACAACAACACCCATATCGTTTGGGGTATATTAGTTTTTGAGAAAATTGGTTGAACGGTTTAGCTGCTAGCGTCGTTGTTCACAGACGGACGGACGGACGGACGGACGGACATGTTTTGAGATTTTTTGGTATCAATGACCCACAAAACAGCGTTTCTGGCAATACAGCTTGATAGAGGATTTTGCTCTTAATTTAGTGTGTTTATGAACATTTTCGTTACAAAGGACTTGTAATCTGAATTTTTCTGCCGAAAAATACGCCGTTTTTTCGCGCAGTATTACCATCGTGAACAGAATTCACAAGGGGTAAAAACTTGGGGTGTGAAAATGGAATCAGCATTAAATATTGATCCCCCTAATAGGAAAGTAACGTGCACCTTCCTCGATAAGCGTGACACACACACACACATGCATACATACATACATACATACATACATACATACATACATACATACATACATATATATATATATATATATATATATAATATATATATATATATATATATATATCCTGTGTAAACGGCGGCGAGAAAGTAAAAATTGAGCTTTTGAAAAATATTCAAATTTTAGCACGCTGCGCACGCCCCCAAAGTAGCCGCTTTTACTAGTTGCTGTCAAAAAGGAAAAAAACAGAAAAAAAACTAAAAAAAATAAAAGAAAAGAAAAGTTAAAAGAAGAAAAGAAAAGATAAAAGAAGAAAAGAAAAGATAAAAGAAGAATAGAAAAAGGATAATAAAGAAAAGAAAAAGGATAATAAAGAAAAGAAAAAGGATAATAAAGAAAAGAAAAAGGATAATAAAGAAAAGAAAAAGGATAATAAAGAAAAGAAAAAGGATAATAAAGAAAAGAAAAAGATGAAAAAAGAAGAAAAAAGAAGAAAAACAATGCACGCACCGTGTACTCGTCCTCGGCGATGCCCGTCCCGCGGTAGAGGCGTCGCGCGGCGGCGGCGTAGCGGCGCAGGTGGGCGGGCGAGCGCGCGACGGCCAACGCCCGCGAGTAGGCGAGCAGCAGGTTGGCGGCGGGCGGCGCCAGCGCGTCGCGCACCCGCGCCGGCGGCAGCCCCGCGCCCCGCGCCAGGCGGGCCAGCACCTGCGGCGCCCCCCGGGTGCGCCTGGATGCAGCTGCGCGACCAACGGAACTGCTCAGTGGAAGTACTGTATGGGCCGGTTTCACCTACCGATGATGAGCCCGAGTTGATCTCGATCAACCCCAGTTTGATCCCGTTGTACGTTTCTCCACGCAGTTGAAACGAATCAACGTGTCTGACTCGGATCAAATTTGACTCGCAATTGATCCGTCTCCGAGCGGTGGATCACGGCCAGATCAGGAGTTATTTCTCGGCTTGGTCGTCTAGCTATTCCATTTTCCGTATTTTTTAAGTAAATATCTGTAGTAGGATTTAGATTCAGTATGGAAGTATTCGCTAAGAAGTGGGATTGCGCGTAATATTTGTTGAGCAAATGTGTTTTTTAAGATAGTATTGTAAATTAAAGTAGGTTAACACAATTGTAGATTAGAATTCTCGGTATTGGGAAGTAAAATTTAAATATATTTGGCTTCAAATTAGTGTAATTTTAAGTATCATTAGTAAAATAGCATTTTGTTAGTTGTAGTTTATTGGAGGCGCTATTTTTCTGCATTTCTATCTGCTTTTGTGATATCTGTATTGCAATTGGCGTGGGATAGTTTTATTGAATACTTTTTTTAGTGTAGTAATACTTTGAATTTTTGTTCTTGTTAGGTTAATTTGTGTCGTAAAAATGGAGTTTGTTTTCAAATGAAGTCATTGAAGATTTATTGTGGGGAGAGACACCACGAGTAATTCCCAAAAGAAGCGATTATTTTGAAATGTCAGAGCATTAATCTTTCTTTGTATTTGCTCATTAAGCTTTCGAATAATTTTCTTTCAACTGAAGAGAAATTGGGAATCGTCTATGAATTCTTTCCAAAGTCAGGTGAATCCATCACCGAACCAGAATACTACCACACGCAACCGAACACCACACAGACGGAACGAAATGAAATCAAAACAACTCGTTTCCTACAGCTGACCGCGAGAATACCCACAATGCATTGCAAAATTATTGACAACCGAGCATTTTCATGACTGCTCACGAATCATGGGATCCGGATTAACTTCGAAGTCTCAAAACGTTGGTGAAACGCACAGGGATCAAGTCGGCCTTGACTCCGCGGATCAGGATCACGAAACTCAGATCAACTACGAATTTGATCCTGGTTGGTGAAACCGGCCGTGTACTTGGCAGTCCGGGAGACGCAGCGTCTTAGGCGCGATGTCAACGTTTCGGTCGTCATGCTGCGGCCTTTCTCGGGAGGCAAATGCAGTTTTACGGCATTTCGCCCAAACGAGGGTCGCAACGTCAACGTCTGTGCCTAGGACACGGCTTCTCCCTGACAGACCAATACGTACATGCCTCTATCTTCGGAGGTCTACACTTTCAGTGGTATCACTTTCTTAACACGAAATAATGAAACAGTTTCGATTTTTACTGAAAAATACAAGTACGTCATTGGGTAATTTTGTTATTCTCAAACTCTGTGTACCGTTTAAATTCTTATTCCTCGGTGCGTCACAACACAGCTGACGTCATGCGACAACGAGGCTCCATGAAAGAGACTGCTCACCATTAAATGTTTACTAGTATTTACGTGTTGCGTTGTGGATCAGCAATTTGTTGATATTCTTGATGTATTGTATACACTCCGATTTAAACATAGTGACACTTCAAGTAAACGTAGTGGATGGAGACGGGGCACGTCACCCAATCAAGAGCTTCATTACGACTTACATTTCTGGTATTGGAGTTCCCAATTGGATCGTCTTCCGGCGCGTCACCATTATATTATGACAGTGCCATTATATTTAAACCGGAGTATAGATGTGTGGTACACTATATATACTCTACTGTACTATTTCAGTATCTGGGAAATATATACAAACGTTTTGGATTGAACGTGCACAAAGGTGCTAGAATGTTGAATTTTGTAAATAGACATAATAGACTAAAAACACGCATAAGTTGTTATACTCGTATGTAGATATAAATAAATTAGTACCACACACATTTTTAAATTCCATGTAAGAATTTATAATGCTTCTTTTATCATGCTTGAGTGTATTTATTGTAACATTTGTTTGTTTTTATTTTTCAGGTACGTGTAGCAAAATACAACTTACGAAGCTGATTTAAGAGCGAATTATTGCCACGCGTTGGAAAATGAAGGTAAGGCAATTGAAGTAGATAGACAGGAAGAATAAGTCATATCTTGGTGTGTATTGTATTAATTAATTCGTTTAATTTAAACGAAATATAGAATCTTTAAATGCACGACAAAAGAGAGTTTTTAAACACCCCGCGACTGAAATTTTCAAGGCAAACCCATTCTTTCTAGCTTCCGTCACAAAAGTGCGTCTGCCGTTCTCGACAAACAAGGATAGTTGAAATGAATAGTAGATGAAAAAATAATTTTACTCTGTGTGTACTTTTGGAGCATTAATATCTGTATGAATGTTAATGTATATCTGCGAATATCACGTAAAAACTTATCTATTTAAATTACAAAATATTCAGAAGTATGTTATAACTCCGAATTGTATCTTGATAAATTATGTACGCAACAGTAAATATCTTTCAATACATTACTACTTTCAAGTTCTAGTACGTCTTGCGGTAAAATTATGTAAAATTGTCTCCGAAAGAAACTTGGCTACCCCTGCAGAAAAACGAAATTTATGTATTGAAATATCGCGGCCCAGGCATCCTATCCCGTCGTAAAGAGGGATGAAACCGGGGCGTTTCGATTTCCGTATGGGCTGGTCCAAGTCCCCTCCCCCTCCCCCTCCCTTTCCTTCTCCCCGTCAGGGCCTCTTCCCTCGCCAGGGCCCTGGCGCCGCCGTCGTTCCAGCTTCCGACTCCGACACTTCTCGCCCAGCGCTCGGCCGGACACCATCCTGTAGCCCCTTCGGCTAGTCTACCTCACCCCGCCCCGCTTCGCCCTTCCTCGCCCCTCTTTCCCTCCCCTCTCTCTCCGCCACGCCCCACCATGCCACGGCCCGCCCCGCTTCGCCACGCCACGCCACTCCCCGCCACGCCACGCCACACCGCGCCCCACCACGCCCCGCCACGCCACGCCACCTACGCCGCGCCACGCCGCGCCACGCCGCGCCACGTCGCGCCACGCCGCGCCACGCCGCGCCACGCCGCGCCACGCCGCGCCACGCCGCGCCACGCCGCGCCACGCCGCGCCACGCCGCGCCACGCCGCGCCACGCCGCGCCACGCCGCGCCACGCCGCGCCACGCCATGCCACGCCATGTCATACTACGCCCCGAGACTTCGGTCCACGCCTCGACCCTCTTCCTTCGGCTCACGACCTCCTTGCTCTTCGTCACACCATTTCTTCATCCGTCGTCCCGCCTCTTCTTTGCTTGCCCCTGCGTTCCCTTCATCTTCGACCTCCTTTCTCCCCGACCTTTACCATGATTTCTTCCGCATTCCCGCTCGAATTCTCCGCTTGCTCTCCCTCCATTTCCATTCTTTCTTCCCCATTCCCGCTCGTCTTCAGTTCGTCACCTACTCCACCCTATTCCATCCCCAACCTGCTTGACCCTTTCGCCCTACCCATCCCCAACCCTTCGCCCTCTTTGCTCCCCTCTCCACCGTCTTCCCGTTCGTCCTGGACCCTGTGACCCCTCTTCCCTCCCCCACCCCGCCCCCATCCCCGCCCCTTCCGGCCCGGCGTCCCCGCTTTCGGGGCTCCGTCGCGCGCCGCCAACTTCACGCGATGATACTTCAAAATACTTCTCGAGCGGGGCCAAGTTGTCCGGAGCAGGACGTGCGCTCCCGTAACTCCGGCCGACGGATTTCGGCTTCATTCGCGTTGCCTTAAGGGTGGCGGACTTTGTCTTGGCGTTCGCCCTCATAAATAAAAAAGTACGTGTGACAATTATGGTGGGTTTGAAATAGCGAAATCCCGTTCATTGAACGTTCTAGGACAGGCCCTGGAACTTTCTGGAACAAGTAATTCTTAGAGAGATGATCTTATTATCCGCAGAACTTCAACTAGATAATCCTGATTTTTATTATTAGCCGTGACAAACGACCGCTTTCATTTCCCTGTTTCTGTGAGAAAGCCAAGTAAACAGTGAGCTTTGGGTAGTATTATATTACCTAGTTTTAAATTTAAATGTACTTTTTTTCTTTAAATCGCTGAAGCAGTGACATTTTTGCATTTATAGAAAATCGGGTTGTAGAATTGTGTCGTTTGCAACGTATTATTATTACAACGAGATTCCGGAGAGATGTTTTACAAACATTTAAAAAAATGATTTATTGGTCCCAATATTTGTATTTCGTTCTATATTTTGAATATTTCTATTCTATTTTTATCTTTATGTCTATAATTTACACTGAATCAGATATGAAATTCTCACATGTTGTATTGAATGATTGAGGTAGTGCTGTAGAAATTCAAAAAAAAACATAATGCATGAGTGTCTTTAAGTATTTTTTCGATACAGAGAGGATCATGCAGCATAGAAAATGATGTACTTCGATTTAAAATATGCATTTAGGGAATATCTAAGAGCAACATTTAATTTGAAATAGTGGAAAATTATTTGCAACTTATAAACTTGCAAAGTATAGTTGCAACTTAATCAAGCGATAGATACCGTACTGAGTGTTGTAGTATTGGGAATAAAGCCGTTATCGATTTTACAGCTATGTTTAGCAGACATTTTCGTGGCAGCTAGCAAGTATGAATTACAGCCATAAATACATATTATTTTAGTGGTATGGTATATTGAAGATCATGAGTGTTGCATGTAGGCCACTGATCAATACAAAATAGGACTGAAAAGTGCTGTTTAAAAGTTAGCTTCGTACGGCTTGTAGGTACAGCATTGTAAAATCATGTAATAAGTGTCCTTGCTGGCTGATGTGTCCACATATAGAAGTTACAAGGTCACCTTTAAGAGTTATTTTCATGTTTTAGCCTATTCCCCACTGAAACAACCTCGTGAGCTGGAATTATCTACGTAAGTCTAGTAATGGTGTGTAATCTTCTCTCTGGGCTGTGTACACTATTGATTACGGTATTTCAGTGCCAAAAGCCAAGTTCACTCTGTAGGATTCTCCGAACCAGGTGCAGCAAGCTCCGTTAATTGAATATAGCGCAGGTTCGTTTCGCTGTTTCGTCAGTGTTCGCGCCCGTTCGAGACGCGAAGCGAGTTCACGACTTCGAGGGAAGAAGGAAGTCGACGTGGCGCGCCTCGTTCGCTTTACGAGCGGGCGCGCAAGTCGACACGTGCGAGGTATTGTGGGCCGAAGTCTCGCATGGCAGCGGGCGCTCGAATATTCTAGAGCCCCTCCTTTTCGTCGTCACCCTCTTCCCTCTGTGCCTCCTTACATTCACCCTCCACCCCTTTTCTTACTCCACATCCTCCCCCCTCGCCGTCATCTCATCACTCCTCCATCCTTCGCATTCTTCTCCTTTCCTTCTTCTTCTTCTTCTTCTTCTTCTTCCTCTTCCTCCTCCTTCTTCTTCTTCTTCTTCTTCTTCTTCTTCTTCCTCTCCCCTTCTCTTCTACTTCCTTTTCCCTCCTCCTGCACGCGCAGTCGCCGCCAGATTTCGAGGAAGAGCGCATGGCGGGGAAGACAGGGGGAGGAACATAGTGGAGTGGAGTGGTGTGGGGTGGGGCGAGGCGCGGCGCCCGGCCTCTCGCTAAATTTATGTTCCCTAATGGAGGCAGAGTTCGGCGGAGGAGAAACGTTACGTATTTATGCCGTAGGAGTTAGGCGATACCCAAGTTGAAAGCGAATATCCGACATTCTAACGCAGCTTGTATTTTATCGTCACTTAAAAACAGAAGGAAACGAACCCAGCGCGACAGGACGCAGTCGGGCGGGGAGGCACCGCCTGCTTAGCGTTGTGGCGCCCACCTCCCCTTCCTCTCAACCCCCGCTTTCTTCCACTCGTCTTCCCGCCGAGGCTTTTCTCCTTCTCGACTTTCTCTCTGTCGTGTAACATTCACTTCCCGCGTAGTTCTTTCGGTTTCGTTGACTCTGCTTAAACCTCCCTTTCAGTTTCTCACTTGCCGTCGTTGCTCGCCTTTTTATTCATTGCTATGCAGCTTATTTATAATATTTATGACGTGTTTGCACAGCTGCTTAAATTTTTCTCAGAGTATTTTTAAGATATGTTTTATGACTGTTTTGATTACTTCGTGCCCTTTATCACTAACACTCACAACCATTTTAGAGCTCCCTTTCTTCCTTTCCTTATTTATATTTTTCTCTTCCTTCCTCTCTTTATTTCTTTTTCTGCTACCTGCTCATGTTTTCTCTTCGCCTGTCCCTGACTCTTTCTGTTTCTTGTTTTCGAATGTGGTTCTTATCCCTTTGGTGCTTTCTCTGCGTCTGCTATCTATCATTTCTCGCCCCCCACCCATCCGCCGTCATTTTTCTCCTGCCCCCCCCCCCATTCGGCGACGTCTCCCAGCTCGAGCTCTCGCCCCCGCCCCCTCCCCGCCTGTGTCGCCGCGTGCGCCCCGCTTCCGGCTTTGGCAGCTCTGCTTAGCATTCGGCAACTTTCCGTGAGTTTGTCTTCGCGCAGTCTTTCGGGCGAGCATCAGTCAACGGCGATTTTATAATTTCGCGTCCCGCCGCCCGCTGCCGCCGCCGTCCCCGCCCCCGCCCCCGCCCCGCCGCCCGGCCGCCCCTTCGGCCGTCACCGCCTGCGCCGCGCGGCGTCGCAGCTTGTTTGCGCCGATGCGAGCCACTTAAAATAGTTAAGCAGAGTTGTGGCAATGAGCCCCGGGCGCCGGTCGAAATACGGCCCCCGCCTGCGCCTGGCGCCTGCCTGCCCCTCCGCGCCACGCCTCTGCTCGCCTGGCCCCGCCCGCCCGCCTCGCCTCGCGTAGTCTTCCCGCGCGCCGGTCCTTCGCCGCCACGTCCTCTCGCTACTCGTCCTCCCCCTCCCCCTCTCCTTTCCTTTCTCCGCCACGCTTCCTCATCGCACCTTCTCCTTCTTCCCCATCAACCTTTCTCATTCCTCGCCTTCCCGTTTCCTCGCCAGTCCTCGCCTTCCGTCCTCGTCCCTACTTACCTGGGCCTCCGCCTCATCTCGCCCCTCTCCGCCTAGGCCTCCCACGCCCCCTCTTACCTGTTTCACCCTCGCTCACCCTCGCTCTCTCTCTCTCTCTCTCTCTCTCTCGTCTTGTCCACTTCATTATCTTCAGATCGCTCGCCCACACCTCGCCTTTCTCTGCTTTCTTCTCCCTTCACACTTCTCCCTTCCCATTTCCAATTCTTGCCTCCTCTTACGTGTCACGCGCCATCCCACCGTATGCCATGCCTCCCCACTCTAAAGGATTTTATTTTCACCTCCTTGCATCATGCGCTCCGCTCTGCCATCAAACACCCCGCCCCGCCCTTTTCCTCACTCCTCCGTCTCCCCTGCCGCAGGCTATCACACCCTGCTTTCTCCGATCCTGCCAGCCGCCCAGCCGCCCTGCTTCGCACAGTCTCAACTCACCTCGCTGCGTCCCGTCCCCACCCCGCTCCTCTGAGCCTTTTCCCGCTCCACCCCGCCCCGCCCCAGTCCGTGCCTTCCAGTTCCGCCCCGCACCACCCAGCCCCGCCCAGCCCCTCTCCGCCTCGGCCACCCCACTCCGCCCCACTCCACCCCGCCTTGCCCCGCCTCGCCCCGCCTCGCCCCGTCTCGCCCCGCCTCGCCCTCACCTCGCCTCGCCCCTGCTCGCCCCTCTTCGCCCTTCCTCGCTCCCCCTCGCCCCGTCTCGCCCCGTCTCGCCCCGTCTCGCCCCGCTCCGCTTGTGTTCCCGTCCCCTCCCCGTCCCCCTCTTCTCCCCGTCCCCTCCCACCGAGCCCCACCCCGCCTCACCACATCTCACCTCACCTCACGTCACCTTACTTCATCTCACCACACTCCGTTTTCCTTGCCCTCTTCCGTTCCGAGCCGCCCCTTTCCACGGCGCCCAATTCCGCCCTGCCGCTAACCTCTTGGTCCCTTCCTTTCCCGCCCCGCCGACGCCCGGGGGAGGCGGTGATGACCGAAATCAAGACGAAGGGCCGTTCCGAGGGAGCCCGATGATGAAGGGAGCCCGTCGAGGGCGCCCTTGTGCAAGGAGGGGTCGCTCAAGGGCCAGGCGCAAGACACGCAGGATCGTGCCGCTGTTTGTTCATTTAGCCAAATATTTGAGAGACACTGAGACAAATACCCTCGTAGGTCGCAAGATTGTAGCGGCAACTTTCCTCAACAATTTCAAGGGCAATGGAATTGAAATTTATGCATATCAATGAGCGTACTTTAGAGCAGCTGGAGCAATTAAACGGGAAGGTATTTACGGAATGGAAATCATGTTTAAGGACCGTTTTATATAACTTTACGTGAGCAGGGAAACAAGAAATACTACCTTTATTAGTGTCATATCTCGAAGTAAATTCAATAGGGCAAGCTGACATTTATAGCATGATGTGTTTATAATTTTCTTGAAAGTTGTGAAGCTAGCTTTTGAACTGTTTGTATCAAGGACAAACTATCGTTGTCTTGTTTAATTGTAATGCTTACGCAAATACGAGAAGGTGTGTTTACAGCATACAAAAATATTATTAATGGGACGTATTCTAATTGCAGTTGAAAAGAGAAACTCCTACTTTGATCAAAGAGAAACATCATGGTAAGATTCGATTTCATGGCAATGAAGAAATGCATCAGTACAAGTGCTCTGTACAGGTGCATCAAGTACAGGTGCTTTGGAGATTCTCGACCCAAAAACTGAAGATAAAGAAATAAAATAACATTTTTATTATACTTTCATTTACATAACGAACTTGTATTAGTACGTGAATTAATACGTAGTTACATGATTTTATTTATATTAGAATTCTAATTTATTTATAATACGAATCTAATAAGCAAGTGGGAATTATCTGAATTCCCAGATGACAATCAGGCATGGGAATAATCTCTTACGAAAAAATATTGTCGTTTAACCGAGGTAAATTTCCTTGTGCGCGTTTCGGCATTTTGGTTGTTTGGAATCAAGAACCTTCTTAAATTCTAATCACAAAAGCAACATATAAGCACCAGCGAAACGAAATCAGTATTTATGAATGCATGAACACGTCCGATAGTTCAGTGCGGCTGGCCAAGAGAAAAAGTTTAATGAACGAAAAGCACGTAAACCGAATCTCCCGATTCCCCAATCGCACCTCCCAATCTCCTTCCGACATACGAGGCGGAGGGAGATACGCTTCCCACGGGAACGTATTGATCCTCTTAGGCCCCATTGTGTTTCCGGGAGTTAGTTTTCTTTATCAGGAAGGATCCCTTCCCCTACCGCCCGAAAACAATTTTTAGTTGAGTTTGTTTTTCACTCTCCTTCCTTGTCGCTCGCACCTGCCCTTGTCTGCAGATCCCGGGCTGATGAGGTGTACGCGGAGGCTGACGGTAGAGCGCCTTCGGTTTGGCGCCGCCGATATCTTATGCGAAGTTAATGATCCAGATAGGCATCGGAGGAGGGGGAGAGAATCATTTGGAAGTTGCGCGGCGCGGCTAAGGGCTAACGACGTTCTTTCGCAGGGGCTGCTTTGTGTGTTATCAGGCCTCCCGCACCGCACCGCACCGCACCGCACCGCTCCGCGTCGCCACGCGCCTGCCGCTCCTGCACTTAACTCACTTCTTCCACAATTTCTTTTTCCGCTCCTCTCCGAGCCCCAAAGATTGCAACATTACGTTTTCCATCCTATACTTGTAACTTCCAACCTATACTTGCTTAAATCCCCTAAACGTCAACGAATAATTAAAAATGTGATTACAATTATTCATTTCTATAACTGCATATTCTTTTAAGCAGTCTTTCTCTTTCGTGAGGCGTTACCCCCTTCCTCACGCTACAACTTCTTTGCACTCACTCCCCGCCTCGTTACGTACTACGTACTACGTACTACAGAATAGTTACGTACAGTTACGTACTACAGCATTACGTTTTCCAACCTATACTTGTAATTTATGCCTAGAACTCCTAAACATCAACGAATAATTAAAAATGTGATTACGATTATCCATTTCTTTGACTGGATATTCTTTCAAGCAACCTTTATCTTTAATGAGGCGTTACCCCTTCCTACAACTTATTTGCGCTCACTCCCCACCTTCTTCGTAAGTTACGTACTACAGAATTACGTTTTCCAACCTATACTAGTAATTTTTGCTTAGAACCCCTAAACATAAACGAATAATTAAAAATGTGATTAGGATTATCCATTTCTGTAACTGGATATTCGTTTAAGCAGTCTTTCTCTTTGATGAGGCGTCCCCCCTTCCTCATACTATACAACTTGTTTCTGCTCCCTCCCGACCTCCCACCTTCCAAAAAGTTACGTAAAACAGAATTACGTTTTCCAACCTATATTGTATCACGTACTATAGCATTACGATTTCCATCCTATACTTTGTAACAGTTGCCTATGAGGGGGTTGTGAAAAGGCTAGCCCAAACACCTTGGACCGCTGGACCCGTGTGTGTTTCCGGTCAATCCACGATGAATCTGTGGCAGACACCGCGAGCTCTACGGAGTTTTTCTCGTGTTTGTCCGTTTACATTTCCTGAAATTCTGCCATTGCTCAATCTTTCACATCAGCGTTATAGCTGTCATTTAATCTATCCCTCATGGGGCCTAATGATCTTAACTGTTAAAGACCTCCTAAACTTCAAAGAATAATTAAAACTTTGTTTTCCAATTCTATAGCTGAACATTCTTTTCTTTCTCTTTAATAAGAAATTACCTCTTCCCCATACCTCTGTAATGTGTTTCGGCTCCCCACTTGTCCCCAAAGACTATTACTTACGTTTACTACGATTTGCTTACGTTCAGATTTATACATTCCTTTTCCTTCTTTCTTTGTACGAATCCCTTCAAAAGCACGTCGCTGTTTTATCAGATATTAATTCTTTCTTGCCTTCTATATACCCTCTTTCCATCTCTCAACAAGTTTACATTCTGGGCTTTCCATCCAATAGCGTTCGTATTGTGTCAGTCACTTGTTTTCTATTTTATTTTTTCATTCTACAAGGTCCGTTCGTAACGAGCAATTGAACAATACGCGCTCTCCGTATCACCTTACAATTGCCCAAATTGCCCACGTAACTCCTCCAGCTCATTTACATAGTCTGTTCCCCATTTTATAATATTATCAAAACCATCCACGAATTTACCATTTATTAAATTCTCAGCATATGTTTTTATCCATTCTTGAAAAATGTGTTCGGTACCTATTATTTAAATTACGTGCATTTCCCATTTTATAACAGCCGCCTATAAACATTACATTTCCCCATTTTTTCAATTTACAGGACTGCTTAAGACAGACCAGCTATTCTTTTTGAACATATTTTCAATTTTTCTTCTCTTGCATATGTCTGAAATGTTTCTTCGGTTCCCATTTTCGAGCCTGGGATACCCGTCCTTCGTTATTACATTGTTCTATTTCTTCACTTCAACGAAACTGTTTATACATTATTTCTACATCCATTGTGAACAATAGGTATAATTAATACAATCAGTTTTTCGTAAGGCATTTCCTCCAAGCAACATTCTTACATCGGATCTTATAATTGCCATCTTACTATTTTCATTGTACACGGTTTGTTTACCTTTCGGCACCTGCAATCTCCTCATTGTGTCCCAGTAACACAATACACAATTGTCAGCCTCAATCCTGGCAGAGAGATGGGAATTTGTCGTGAACAGCAATTGTTCAGAACAACTCGCAGGTTCACTGCGCCTGTCGCGCGGAGTGCCAAGACTTACGATTAAGTTCGAGCGGATGAAGTGCGCTGTTTGCTCTGCCTTCCTTTTCTCGGGACGGCGCCAAGACACGGTGGAGCTTTACCTCCACCGACCGAAAATGCACTTTTGGGACCTTGGGGTTAACCTTAACCTTAAAACAATCCAATAGACGCGTCCCCAATGTGTCCCGCAGCAATTTTGCTTCCCTTGGCTCTGGCATGGCTATCTCCATTTCCTTTTTTCTCCTACATCATTTATTGTGTACTCTTTCGGTAGAATATGGTTTCGTCTCTCTTGTGAGTGCTTCCATATCATATCCAGGCTTTTCTCGCACCTCGTATCTCTTGCGAGTGTTCTGCTTCTGCATCGTTTGCGCACTCTGTCCCCTTCATTGCTCTTCTTCTTTTCGTCTCTTTCAGCTCTTGAAGCCACCAATATATTGCTTCTCTTCTTTTCTGGCAATTTTACCCTACATCGCACATCTTAGTCACGAGCGCTGCGTCTCGAGCTAAAACTATACTTCTTTATTGCCCCTCTCATGTTCTGCTGGTTTTCTGTTAACCTTTGAACTGGTTTATAACCATTTAACTGGTTTGTTCTCTTTGCGTAGCTCGAAACCGACCCGCGTCATTCTCGCTCCACTTCATTTCTGCCCCGGCGCGTTTCATACTATCTCATCCCCTATTCAACCCATTCTCGAATCAATGCATTCCCGACAGCATCACTCCCGCCTCTCGCCACTCCCGCCTGAACCCTCTCCCGCCTCACGCCACTCCGACCAGCTCCATTCCCACCCTGCATCATTCCTACCCGGCACCATCCCGCCCCTCACAATTAAAGCCTCGCACTATTCCCGCCCCGCACTATTCCCGCCCCGCACTATTCCCGCCCCGCACTATTCCCGCCCCGCACTATTCCCGCCCCGCACTATTCCCGCCCCGCACTATACCCGCCCCGCACTATTCCCGCCCCGCTCTATACCCGCCCCGCGCTATACCCACCCCGCACTATTGCCGCCCCGCACTATTGCCGCCCCGCACTATTGCCGCCCTGCACTATTGCCGCCCTGCACTATTCCCGCTCCGCACTGTTCCCGCCCGGCACCTTTCCCGCCCGACACCATTCCCGCCCGACACCATTCCCGCCCGACACCATTCCCGCCCGACACCATTCCCGCCCGACACCATTCCCGCCCGACACCATTCCCGCCCCGCCCCGCCCCCTTCGCGTCTCCCATCTCGGATGGGTTCTATTCGTCTTGTCTGCCGATTCCGCACCTCTTGCGAGCCTCCTCAACGTTCCGCGTCTTTTGTGTCTCTTCGCCGCCTCACATCTTCTCCGCCCCTTACCTGGCGAGTTCCCTGTCCGTCCCCCCTTTCCTGTCGGCCGCCTCCCCTGCAAAGCACGTCGCCCGGCGAGCGCGGGGGCGACCGCTGATAACAGCCTCGGTGGCCCCGAAGACGTTACCCGGGCGTAAATTTCGGGACCCTTCCTCGGCGTCGCGCGCTCCCGCCCCCGCCCCCGCCCCCGCCCTCGTCCCGCGGGGGATGCGGCCGCTGTTTCCAAACATTCCGTCCCGCTCCGTCGCAGGTAAACACGCGCGCCTCCCCGCCCCTCGCCGCCGCGCCCCGCACGCACGCGCGCGCCCGCGCGCGCCCGCTCGCCGCGCCCCCGGTGCCTCATAACTGGAAACTATCCGAGCGGGCGCGCGATAACTTCCAGACGACGCGCTGTGGGAGGAACGGGGCTTGTGGATGGGCCAAAGACTTTACACCGAGAGGTTTCTAACGGTTGTGATGCAGACGAAACGCATGATATGTATTGGTGTTTTTTGGAGGTAGTGTAGGATATCAATATTATAGAGTATCAAGATGTCAATGTTATAAAGTATGATTATTATATTTTTGATAATTGGTGACTTCACATATTGTCGACAAAACATTTCTATGATGTGGTTTGTAGGCATTCTTAGCTCCATGTTAACCAGTCATCCAAAGCTGATTTTGTTAGCTTAACTGTCGGTACTGTTTTGCACTTGTTTTGAGGTTGATTCATTTGCATCGAAAGTGAAACTAATATACAGTTTAATCACGCTGGATAGTAAATCCTCTTATAACTACGATGATTTTTCTATATGGGTTATTGGTTTAATTGCTGGTGTGGTATTGGTTTTAAAATTGTCCTGTTAATTTCGAGAGATATTTTAAGTATTATAACTAACTACTAAAACTTCTGCCTGCAATTGTATCACTCTTACTTTAATGACTAAATTACCTGGGAAATTGAGAGATTTTAGCTTAGAGTATTAATAATTAATTATACACTTCACGTACACAGTTCTAGAAGTGGCTAGTGTCAATTTTCAAATCGCGAAGAAAGTGCTGTCCTAGAGTTAAAATTTACGAGTAAATTTAATTTAACTTTCACCTAATGAATCCTACATAATTTACCTTACGATATAATTTTGACATGTCAGAAACATATCCAGCCCACTGTGCGGAGCTCATTGTCGCATCGCCGCAGTCCCCTCCCCCCCTCCCCCCCCCCGTTGCAAAGTTGCGACCCGTCTCTGGGCTGTGACGCCTGCCTGTGGCGCCTTCTCTCGCGCAGACGCCGACTGCAACTCCACCTCCGACGACTCCTCTGTCAGTTGGCTCCTTGGCGCCCCGGGCTACACTCTCCGTTGCTCCGTCGCATGTGCCCTCCGCCAGTGTTATTTACGGGAGTGTAGGTTTTAATTTGTAATGTGGTTATAGTGTTGAAAAAGACGGGTGATTCATTGTTATCAGATCAAATTAAAGTGACCATATTTTGAGAAGGTAAAAACTGAAATGTATCTTTTTTAACATTATGAAAAATGGAAGAACGTAGACTTTATTAACACTATTTTATCAAAAATATTAAGGTTTGGAAATTAAAAATAAATAAGTGAATGAATAAAATACGTGTAACTTTCGTGATGAAGTAGAATTAAATTCTCGTCCAATCAAAAAATCCGTTAGAAAGGGGTTTTAAAAAAAATACGCATTTGTTTCGCTTGCATTTTTATTCATCACGAAGTAAGTCAGTATTCCTCAATGAAGATTGCGTACTAAATCGAACAGAAACTCTCACAAGCAGAAGAATCGTATTATGGAATTATTTCGATAACGATATCGATAGCCATAAAGCATATACCAGCTCAAAGGACGCCATAGCTGCGTTTTCCCTTCCTAGAGACCACAACTGACTCTCTAAACTCTCTTGTTATGTGGCACACGGGCGCAATATATTGTCGCTCTTAATTTCTTTTAACTGACGGAAACAACACGGAACACATTATGATAAAATATATGGTGAATTTTATATTGTTAACGGCGTATTATGTCGATAAGTCATTTTACAGAAATAGTACATTCCGGCGTTCTGTTTTCCTGTCACAAAAATACGGCTGGGCCTGGAATTAAGGGACTGTCCCGACTAATACGGAACATCTGGTCGCCTTAAATTAGATAGCATTTCACTGCTTTTTTCTGTATTTGCTCTTACCACTCAAATGACCGGGAGAGGTGGGTCAGTGCATCCACTGATGCCACTGCGGTGCCTTCAACCGGGAGGTCTTAGATTCGAGTTCTGACAGTGGCACGATTTTCAACACTTGCTTGTCAGCTAGGTCGAATTCTATCGCTGTTCGGAGGAGAATTCTAATTCTCTCTGGAGGTGAATTCTAGTGGCCGGCTCCTTTGATCTGTAGTTTTCCGTGGTTTCTCCGATCAACACCAGTACCCTCTTAAACAGCCCACGGACCGTATACGATCATTCCTTCTTCTTTCTTGTCCTGTCCTCAACCCTTATACACACCTACACTAACACGCACTACACTACCACACATGACGGGAGACCGCTCAGGAGCTAAGAGCTTGTACCGGCTGGGGCGGTGTCTTGCCGGTGGGAGATACCTGGTTGAGGGAAACCCCGCTAGCAGATGGTTGGTCGGCGCTGGATCTCACCATCCAGCGTGTGAAGATCACTGCTATCACCCGAGGAAACATCATGCACTACACTTATGGCACTAATGCCTCTGTAGTTGATACGCCCGGAATCACTCACAACCAACCAAGCAACTCACTCAGTGGTCGCTTGTTTCATCATCTCCATTCGTTGAGCCACCGCTCAACACGAGTTGCTGTATTCGTTTCATAAATACTTGTACTCACGTGTACACGTACACGAAATTTCGCAAAAATTACATCGATAGATATTTTACTTGTCCTCCCTGTGCTATAAAATAAAGAGGAAGAGTATTGGAATTGGCTCAGTTTAACTATCTCGAATATTCAGTTTAAGGCGCTTCTGTGCACCTTGGCACGCACGTGAGAATTGAGGTCTATTAATGATATTCCAAAGATGGTTAATATTGGTACAGGTGGCGAGGAGAAAAAACGCAGTTTTGTACCTGAAATTCGGGATCTGCATGTAGTATGTGTCAAGCATAACTCAGACTAGAGCCTTTTGAGCTGAAACTTGTGAACTCTTCAAATGTAAGGTCTAGTTGAGATGCTCCGGATATTATTAAGATAATTTAATTTTAAATATTTGCTTTGCATGAACTCCCTTCCACATTATCAAAATTGACTGGCAAATGGCTGCAATTTTCTTGTTAGGGTTTTTGCTGAAAGAAGAATATGCATTTATAAAAATGGTGTAATTCCGATTTTCATTTAAGTCTGTGGAATTTTGAAAATTGCAAAGTTCAATTTGATTTTCGAACACCTCCACTATTAAAACCAATTTGTCCCACACGTCCAATACTAAAACTAGATATTTCTTTCTCACTGAAATTTGTCCCTCCATTTGAGGTGTTTAAATGATGTCTAGAACTTTTTAAAACCAATGTGAGTAATTCTTAAGTAATAACTAGTGACACTTGAGAGCCTTCAATGGGCCGCGCATTCGCACTCGTTTATCTTTAAGATTCAGGACAGTTGCTTTACTGTTTTATTATCGGTTTCCAGCATCAATCCGCCCTTTCTTACACACTGCGTTTTCCTTTTGATTTTTTTTATCATACTCAGCCTGTTTGCTTCGTGAGCTCCACGTTTCTCACCCTTCTAAAGTATGCATCAATCTTACCTGTCAGTAGGAAATGTAGCCGCCACCCACTGTTTTTAACCCGTGATATTATTTTAATTAGCCCCAACAACTTCGCTTTGTTTCCTGTGCTTTAAAAAATGTTCTTTACCTCTTTTTGTTCAGAATGTATCACCCTCCTTGTCTATCACTTTAAAATATTTTCAATAACTTTCATATGTTCATTGTCAGTGCAATATGATTTTCGAAAACGAAATATTTTTCTACTCTTCCCTTAATATTCCACTCAGTTGCCGCTTGATCCTAAACGCTTGTATTTAAAACAATATTTCTCCAACGATGAAAATATTAATGTACTTTTTTTTATACTTGCGTTGGCATTCAAATTAATTATTTTGATATCATTCTATTCGGGGAGATATTAAAAGCATTATCCTCACGTAACATAATTATCCAGCGTATTAATTTTCCACCATCTATCGATTTTAGTGCAGGTGTAAAACCGAAGCAGTTATATCCCAGCCATGCTCGTCGGCTAACAAATATTTGGCCGCTAAACGATTTAATTTAAAACTATTTTGGATTCCGTGAGTCGCGATCTAATCCATCCCCCTTCCGCGAGCCCGCCATAAACCTCGGCGGTGCTTTTTTGAGCCAGTGATTATGTAAAGTGCTGCTCCCGAGCGCGTCCGCGGAATTTACGACCGCGAGGCAATTTGGGAGCGCGCGCGCTCGAGCGGCGGCCTGTATCTATCGTATTTTTTTTCTCGGGATTTGGGAACGCGCTAATTCAAAACCCCAGCTCCACTCCTAACCACCCCAGTCCATCTCATACTTACTGACATGCTTCCTTATACTGACATGCTTATTCCTCCTAGCCCTCTTTCCCCACGCCTATTCCCCACCCTGCCTTCTCTTCGGCAAGCTTGATCCCCGTTCTGTCTCTTTCCCGCCCTATCTCTTCCTCGCCCTCTCTCTTTCCCGCCCTCTCTCTTTCCCGCCCTCTCTCTCTCGCCCTCTCTCTTTCTCGCCCTCTCTCTTTCCCGCCCTCTCTCTTTCCCGCCCTCTCTCTTTCCCGCCCTCTCTCTTTCCCGCCCTCTCTCTTTCCCGCCCTCTCTCTTTCCCGCCCTCTCTCTTTCCCGCCCTCTCTCTCTTTCCCGCCCTCTCTCTCTTTCCCGCCCCGTCTCTCTTTCCCGCCCCGTCTCTCTTTCCCGCCCCGTCTCTCTTTCCCGCCCCGTCTCTCTTTCCCGCCCCGTCTCTCTTTCCCGCCCCGTCTCTCTTTCCCGCCCCGTCTCTCTTTCCCGCCCCGTCTCTCTTTCCCGCCCCGTCTCTCTTTCCCGCCCCGTCTCTCTTTCCCGCCCCGTCTCTCTTTCCCGCCCCGTCTCTCTTTCCCGCCCCGTCTCTCTTTCCCGCCCCGTCTCTCTTTCCCGCCCCGTCTCTCTTTCCCGCCCCGTCTCTCTTTCCCGCCCCGTCTCTCTTTCCCGCCCCGTCTCCCTTTCCCGCCCCGTCTCCCTTTCCCGCCCCGTCTCCCTTTCCCGCCCCGTCTCCCTTTCCCGCCCCGTCTCCCTTTCCCGCCCCGTCTCCCTTTCCCGCCCCGTCTCCCTTTCCCGCCCCGTCTCCCTTTCCCGCCCCGTCTCCCTTTCCCGCCCCGTCTCCCTTTCCCGCCCCGTCTCCCTTTCCCGCCCCGTCTCCCTTTCCCGCCCCGTCTCCCTTTCCCGCCCCGTCTCCCTTTCCCGCCCCGTCTCCCTTTCCCGCCCCGTCTCCCTTTCCCGCCCCGTCTCCCTTTCCCGCCCCGTCTCCCTTTCCCGCCCCGTCTCCCTTTCCCGCCCCGTCTCCCTTTCCCGCCCCGTCTCCCTTTCCCGCCCCGTCTCCCTTTCCCGCCCCGTCTCCCTTTCCCGCCCCGTCTCCCTTTCCCGCCCCGTCTCCCTTTCCCGCCCCGTCTCCCTTTCCCGCCCCGTCTCCCTTTCCCGCCCCGTCTCCCTTTCCCGCCCCGTCTCCCTTTCCCGCCCCGTCTCCCTTTCCCGCCCCGTCTCCCTTTCCCGCCCCGTCTCCCTTTCCCGCCCCGTCTCCCTTTCCCGCCCCGTCTCCCTTTCCCGCCCCGTCTCCCTTTCCCGCCCCGTCTCCCTTTCCCGCCCCGTCTCCCTTTCCCGCCCCGTCTCCCTTTCCCGCCCCGTCTCCCTTTCCCGCCCCGTCTCCCTTTCCCGCCCCGTCTCCCTTTCCCGCCCCGTCTCCCTTTCCCGCCCCGTCTCCCTTTCCCGCCCCGTCTCCCTTTCCCGCCCCGTCTCCCTTTCCCGCCCCGTCTCCCTTTCCCGCCCCGTCTCCCTTTCCCGCCCCGTCTCCCTTTCCCGCCCCGTCTCCCTTTCCCGCCCCGTCTCCCTTTCCCGCCCCGTCTCCCTTTCCCGCCCCGTCTCCCTTTCCCGCCCCGTCTCCCTTTCCCGCCCCGTCTCCCTTTCCCGCCCCGTCTCCCTTTCCCGCCCCGTCTCCCTTTCCCGCCCCGTCTCCCTTTCCCGCCCCGTCTCCCTTTCCCGCCCCGTCTCCCTTTCCCGCCCCGTCTCCCTTTCCCGCCCCGTCTCCCTTTCCCGCCCCGTCTCCCTTTCCCGCCCCGTCTCCCTTTCCCGCCCCGTCTCCCTTTCCCGCCCCGTCTCCCTTTCCCGCCCCGTCTCCCTTTCCCGCCCCGTCTCCCTTTCCCGCCCCGTCTCCCTTTCCCGCCCCGTCTCCCTTTCCCGCCCCGCCTCCCTTTCCCGCCCCGTCTCCCTTTCCCGCCCCGTCTCCCTTTCCCGCCCCGTCTCCCTTTCCCGCCCCGTCTCCCTTTCCCGCCCCGTCTCCCTTTCCCGCCCCGTCTCCCTTTCCCGCCCCGTCTCCCTTTCCCGCCCCGTCTCCCTTTCCCGCCCCGTCTCCCTTTCCCGCCCCGTCTCTCTTTCCCGCCCCGTCTCCCTTTCCCGCCCCGTCTCCCTTTCCCGCCCCGTCTCCCTTTCCCGCCCCGTCTCCCTTTCCCGCCCCGTCTCTCTTTCCCGCCCCGTCTCTCTTTCCCGCCCCGTCTCTCTTTCCCGCCCCGTCTCTCTTTCCCGCCCCGTCTCTCTTTCCCGCCCCGTCTCTCTTTCCCGCCCCGTCTCTCTTTCCCGCCCCGTCTCTCTTTCCCGCCCCGTCTCTCTTTCCCGCCCCGTCTCTCTTTCCCGCCCCGTCTCTCTTTCCCGCCCTGTCTCACCTCGCCTCGTGTCTCCACGCCGTCTCTCCCTTCCCTACCTCTACTCACTCTCTCTGTTCTCGCCCTATCTCTCCCCGGCCTATTTCTTTCCACCTAATCTCTCTCCGCCTTAGGTTTTCTCCGTTCTATCTCTTCCTCGTCCCTCACTTCTCCATTCCTCCCTTAGCCCTGCCTGCGCTCCACTATTTCACTACCACACTATAAAATGAAACGAAACGGCAAAATATTGGTACCAAGCCAGAGAATACACTAGATATTGTCGAAAGAGAAACGCGGTATTATTTCCTTATTACGCACGTGCAGGATTCCTCTCCATCCTTCCCTGCAGGTATTTCGCTGCTGCGCGTGGATCTCCTGGGATTATCTGTGGCTTCGAGAGTCGATCTCACTACCTTTGGACGTATCTCGCGTGTTTCGCGACGCGGTCGATGAGGCGGAGGGGAGGGGAGGGGAGGGAAGGGGAGAAGGTAAGTTGGATTCGATTTTGCCGCGAGGCGACGCGGGGAGACGCGGGGCGGCGGGATGGAGCGACGCGCGGGCCGGGCCGCTGCCGCATGCCTGTGAGAGCGAGCAAGGCGCCGCGAGCGCTGACGTGGATGGCGGGAACAGGGAGAGACAGGGCAGATATGGGGATATGGAAACGAAGGAGAAGGCACGGCGGACGAAAGCATATACATAGACGAAAAAAAAACGATTGCAAATTTTGGGACGAAAAGTACATATACTTTGCTCTGCGGCAAGAACACATCATCGGAAAATTAGAGAAGGAGGAGTGGAAGGGAAAGCGGAAGAAAGGAAGTGTATTTTTCCTAGAGCCAGTCTCACGCAATTACAGGTTCGGCAAGGCCTCCCACCTTCGTGTGCTGGTTACGACGAGACGTAGCTGGCAGGACGTATGCAGCGTCCAACGGCACGACAGTGGGGATTGGGGGAGATGATGAGATTGCGGGAAAGGGATAGGAAGGAATGATAGCGTGCAGATCTTGGAACCTATTTGACGTGCGCTGGTATTAGTGTGGAAGTGATCGGGTGAACTAATCCAACGGGTCAGCTCTGATCAGAGCAGCTACTCTTCCGGTATGCGCCACAAACTCACTCTTCGTAAACACATCAAGTAAATCTATGGCAACATGTTCAAATAGAACCTCTATTCTTCCTACCACTGGAACGCTCAAGGTGTAATGCGTTGCCTTGACGCTCCTCGCTACTGCTGTTTGTGGGAATGAAAGTTATTCAAAGCAAATTGAACACCAAGATCGATGAAACAATACAATTGATGGTAAGATAAGAAACTGAGAAGGCTAGATAAAAGACGGCACGAAAGGGAAGTTTTAATAATAAATAACGTAAAAAGAGGTGATTTGTTTCGTGGTTGAGGGTGTAAGAAAAAGGGCGTAAGAGAAGTAAAAAGAGTGAAGGATGTAAGAGAATTCGTTAGGCGAACTGCTTAGCCACGCTCCGTGAAGTCACGAACTTTGTGTCTCGTGATACCAAGGGTCCCTGGATGGGTGACTGTCAGGGAATTTTGTTTTTTGACGGCACCGAGCCCCTAGTGAAAGAGATAAAAGGACGTCATGTTACGACAAAATGACTTCGTTCAAGAACTATTTCGAGTTCAAGACGGAATGAAGGTTTGGAACATTGTCACGAGAGAAGTGAAGAGCTTAACAACGCGAAGAAGGCGGTAAGAGAAGCGAGTATCCGACCCGTAGAGAGCGGAGTGTGCAAGCAATAGGAAAAGCATTACTCGGTGTTCCGGAACGGAGAGAGAACACGAGGCGCGGTTTGGAAGTCTGCGAGTGGATGCCGGGATCACGAGGTTCGCCATCGTCGCAGAGCGAAAGCGCGGCGCGGTGAGCGAGGCGTGCACGGGGCCGTGGGCTGGCGGACTGCGGGACGCAGTGCACAGCAGAGTGCAGGAGAGGGGGGGAGCGAAACGGAAGGAGACGTGGGAGGAGGTGGGAGCGGGCAGAGCGGGGTGAAGCAGGGAAAGGTCGGAGCAGAAGGCGGAAGGAGAACCGTCACGGGGCTCGGCGGGGTGCGAAGTGGAAGCGGGGCGAGGGACGGGGGAGGGGGCGGGGACGAGCTCGAGGATTTCGCGGGGGGTTTGAGGCCAGCTGCCGCGGAAGCCCGGCGCCGCCCGCCAAGACGCGGGCTCGCGATCTCAGGCACCTGGGGATTCCCCGACCCCCTCCTCCTCACCCAGGAACGCCGCTGCCGTCGCTCTTGGCAGCGCTGCCAACCGCGTCCGGCATGCGTTGATTGGCTCTGGCTCGCGTATCTGGTTGCCGAGGAGGCAGTACCGGCAGAGAAAAGAACATGGCCATCTGAGGGAAATATAGAGCTTTCTTTGGCCCGGAGTTGTCGTGTGAAGAAGTAAATATTAATATTATTTCCTCGTATCATTCTTGATACGAGGAAATAATATTAATATTTACTTCTTTTGGATCAACACAATTTCGGTATACAGTATTATGTTGTGAATCTTGCTGAGTTCATACCTTTTGTTCCAACCTTCGTGCTATATTTTTGTATCATTCATTTTTGTAACAGTTTGCCATTGTAATGAAATGTTGCAATGTCGAGGATTTTGTATTTTAGCTTTCCGACCCTTTGAATGTCTGGCAATTATCTTTTGTACGCTTCATTGTTCCACCACAAAGCACTTTAGAATACATTCTGTGCGGTATATATTGTCCAAATATAATCTATTCACAATGTATAAATGCGTGGCTTTGACTATCAGCTTTTGACTATTACCGTCTGGAAATATCATACAGTCGTGAGAGAAAATGTGTTTTGTAAATTCCTTAACTAAGTCTGATTCAACACATAAATAGGAGAAGAATCCAAAATGACCGATTTTTATCGTGTAGTGCATCAGTGTAGAAAGCAGCAAGCCAAAATCCATATTCCACAAAAGTTTAAGATTTTGCTGATTTACCTGTGGGCGTATGGGAGGGCACTTTCAAATGGAAACGTAATGACATGTAAATGTTAGAATTTCTTTGAATACGTCTCAAGATTACAAAATTATTTTTTTGGAGAAAGCACACAATATTTTTTATTCGTGTTTGAATTCGTCTCTGCCTCTCCGAGATGTGTTTATTCGCTTATAGAAAATACGAAATACCTTCTCTTTGTTGAAGAGCGTAATCAGGGGCTTCTCGTTACTTCGCGCTGGCTGCCAATGAAATTATCCGATTTTTTCCCTGTCGTCTATTTCCCCGGCAGTTGCGGTTTAATTTGATTTGGACGAAACGAATTAATAAAATGGGCATTCATGCGCAAAGAGATGGGCGGATGGATTCTCGCCTCTTGTCTGCTCTTTGGCGGCTGCGCAGGCAGTGGCCGTGACTACTGTTTTCAAATTCCGGCCATATTTTCATCCGCTGCAGATCGGATGCGAAAAGTCTGATTTCCCGGATCTTCGAATCGCGCTTCCTGCGCGGAGGAAGTGCGTCTGGGAGTTACGGAGCAGTTGGCCAAAAAAACGAAACAAAATGAGATGACTATTCCACTCGTGAAATTAAAAAACAATAGTGTTCAACTATACATACAAAATGCCCCAATCTGGGCGGTGTATCTCAAAAAGTTCATCGCTTTTTATATTCGATTTACCGCTTCTCCATACTGGCAAATCATAAACTAGAACTTGTCTATCGTAGTAGGCGGTACACATCGTTCGCTATGTCGATGTGCTATAAACAGCGTATGTGCTATAATAAAACCTCATAGCTTTAAGTTATTTTCAATATTTGGCGCATTTTGGAACTCACTTGGATATCATTTCATTCGTGGAATAATCCTAATAAATACCACTTGTGCTTTGAAAATTCTCAGATAAATCCCTTTCTCGCTTTAGGAGTTGGAGATCAATCGACAATTTTCAAAGCACTCGTAGTATTACCAAGATAATGGAGAAGTAAAGAGATCAAAAAAGGGCTTGAAGGAATGTTGTATAAAAGAGGAAATAATGAAGGATGAAACACTTAAGAATTATGTAAATAACTAAAACTTATGAACCATACTTATTACAGGATCTTCAGTGGTTTCTTTAAGAAAATGTTCTTTTGTGGAAACAGTAATTCCATATTTGTTTTTAAACTGTTTACTATAACTCATTTTTTTAAAATACTTTTGATGTCATACATTTGTTATTTTTGTAGAGTTTGTAGAGTGTATATTATATTACATATTCATCTTTATCAATTTATTAGAAATTCGTATGCATTTATTTTTGTCCCTACTTATCTATATCGTAGTAAACTACTATAGTGAGGGGATAAATAGCATACCGAATTCGCGTAATATAAAATAGTTGGAAAACAAATTAAAAGTTGGTACTCTTTAACGACATAATGAAAACGCTTAATGCTCCTGGCCTACATTATTAGTAAGACCAAATGTGTATTTAATTGTCGATATAACCTTTTAAAAACTTATTTAAAATTAATGTATCAGTATACCATGTATTGGAATTTCTGCTCCAGACGCGGGGTTATGACTGGGTGTGAATTGCCGACGTAAATGTGAATGTTGAATTTTTTAGTTGACTATTTCGACTTTTTCTTCCATTTTGCTGTTGAAAGATTTCAAATTTCATTCCAGAATCAAACTTTTTTCTGGACACAGGATTGGTCGGAATTTGAGATATTATAGCTGTGTGGGATTTGCCGTCCGCTACAGAAGGCGTCAAATGCTCTCTTTAACCCTTAACAAGCACAATGTTTTTTCTGATGTATCTGGTACAATTTTAAAGACACGGCACTCGCACAATATATCTCCACTTTTTTACCAATATATAAAAGATTCAAATTTTCATTAACATAATTTAATAAATTTATCACAGCTCGTAATTGTTTTAGTTAAAAACAATAGTTAGTTAAATTTTTCACATAGTTTCATAGAAATTTCATATAATCGTTGTTTTAAATGTCAAACGTATTTGGTAGATCCACGGAATGAAATCTCCTAAGTGTTCTTAAGGTTTTGGTCAAGTAAAATAGGTATTTTGGGTTATTTTCTAGGCATTTATAATATTTTTGATAGCTGCATTGAATTTCTTGGTATGTTGCGGGTATGTGTAAATCATTGATAATTGTTTCATTTCAAACAAACCATGAGATATTGGCAAACAATCTTCAAGATTTTTATTGAAATAGTTGTTGTATTTCTAGGCTTGAATTTGCTGCATTATCCCATGGTTGATTTCTAAGTCAAGACAGGTATGTCAAGATTAATTTGTAAATTAATATTTTGTTAGTCAAAGAGACAGACGATGGAGAAGATCTATGAAAGACTGCGAAAGACACTGTTTCTTTGTTACAAATGTTGTTACAGAGTTATTACAAATGTGTCAACATATTTGTCTATGTCCTAATGAAAAAGATTGAAAATTTAAAAAAAACAAATAAAAACGTTTCTGGTACAACGGAGTCTACGCGACCACGCGATGTTTGACATTATCAATTCATTTCGTCATTGCATATGAGGGGAAATATTAACAATAAATTACAATGCTATCCCAAACGCTGAGTGTTTAGTGATTTTTCACCAAGTTAAACCTACTCTGAACTATTTTTCATAAGGATAGCTCTTATTGTGTCGATTTTTAATGAAAAGCTACCATTTTAAACACAATGGATGAAGTAAATTCAATTAAAAATTTATTTTTTCTTGTTAATAGACCATTGCCAAAGTCCATTTTGTCTCGCTAAATGTGTCACTGCAAAAGCACAGAAATGTTCAAATTTGTACCAATGCAACTATTAATTGTTTATTATCTGAATCAACATCACCATTATCAGTCACTACTGTGTAATATATCAATCTTTTGATTCAATGTAAAACATCATTCAAACTCTCGAAATTGTTCTCATCACCTCTAACAACGGATTTTGACGGAACGGCTTTATCTCGTACACAACTGCATCTATCAGTCATGGAATCCTATTAAAATTATATTTCACGCCATGCCTCGAATTCACACACACTCTAAAACAAAACTGACATTGAAAGGATCAACGAAACTTGTGCAGTACTAATATAGTTAACGAATCACCGAGAAAAAGAATACTAACTGAACTAGTACGATACATTTCTGAGACCCGTTCGGAAAAATAATCGTCGGTTTTTCGTCAAAAACGAGAGCCTCTGATATGCCAATTTATGTGAAAACTCACTGAAAGACGAGATGACTCATCTCGGTTTCTAAGGTAACGCACGGTTTCTAACGTAACGAGTTCTGATAGAAGATACTATCGAAAGGGTTCGCTAGTTCCTATCTCATCAGTTAGGGGGTTAAAAGGGTAATGTGAAAATAAATTAAATCGTGACGCAAATTCATGATGATCATAACAAACATGCTGTATTACAATATACTGGCAGTAGGCATCGGGGTGGACTTACGCACCAACAGATTAAGTACGTACTTAGGAAACCAATTGATAGGGACTTCAAGGATACTAAACAAAGTATAGATTAATTCATAAAAATGAAAGAGTGTTTTAATAATAGATTATTCAATTGCAAAGCCCTCATTATGAAAGTTTTTTGTTTCGAAAGGTTAATTTTTCATTATCATAATGGGGCCCCATAGTTTTGCCTTGGTTAGGGCCCCTTCGGGAATTCCTCAGTCCCTGCGGCCACTCACTCGTAGATGAGGTCGATGCCGTTGGTGACGTTTTTCGCGAACGCTCGCCACACCCGCGCCGCCGTACGAAGCAGCCTCGGGGTGAGGGTGTGCGGCGGCGGCGGCGGCGGCGGCGCTGAAGCTGTCGGGAAGTCAGGCACGACGGACTGCGTCTGGAGACATGAACAGTGGTGTTTGCGGCGGCGATGGTGTAACGGTCACCGTACCGGACTGTTGTACCCAAGTTCGCGGGTTCAAACCCAATCGAAGCCGTGGATTCTTAAGGGCGAGAAAATCCTTCGTATCCCTTCCTTCGGAGGGGAAGTAAAGCCGGCTGTCCCATGTTAGTAGATTTACTTGCATGTAAAAGATCCTCATGCCTAAATGACGCCTCTGAGCTAAATTCAAATCACCTGTTTCTCGCCCAAGAAATACCTCCTCTCTGCTAGTTGGTGAAAGGAGCGTTACGAAATTTGCGCGGTCAGACGGAAGAGCGGGCCTGATAGCCCGAGTCTCGCCACGTAAAATAAGGCAAATTTAATTCAATTTAATTCAACAGTGCGGCAGTGAGGACACCTCCGAGTCAAATGAGCCCAAACAGTATTACTCGCGCAACGTTTCTTGAACGATGGATCGAAGAAATGCGGGTAGAGTGGTGGGGGGATATTTGTTACGAAATCGGTCACTAGATTTTATGAAGCAATGCCAATCTCTGGAGAATCAGTCATGACTTCGCAAATTTTTCAATAATTTCCGTTCCAACTTTCTTAGGGGTTCGAGGTATCTTCTGTGATGGATCTTTACCTGCTTCGGTCGTGTATTCAAATTTTTTGGTGAAAATAATGGACCGAAGTTTTCGTCTTCAAAAGAAAATTGTTTCTATTTCGGGCCAGTGGAGATGTGTTTGGGATGTTGTCATCAGTGCTCGCTGCCAGCTTTTGCCTTTAACTGTTTATTGTGCCAGAGAGGGGGAAGCGAGGTCATCGTTCGAGGAACGTTGCGGGAGTAATGCCTTCACAAGCGGGCCACGGGCCATGCTTGCACTTTCGTGCATCTTTGTACCCTCTTCTCGTACGTTCTCTTACAAACACACCAGGAGCCGAGTTACTCGCTTGCGTTTAGCAAACTATTCCGGGGCAGCGCAGTAGACAGCGCACCGCACCTAGGCCATTACCCTCCTCCACCCCACTGCCGGGTACTTAAGCTCCTTGGCTCGCTCGAGCCCGCGTAGTCGTTTTGTGGCTTCCATACAAGAGATAAGAAACGGCTCAACTTACATTTTCATGTTTTATGTGTCAAAAATGTCATATGTTCAAATTTAATTTCATTTACTTTCTTATAACATAAAATAATTTAACACCCTCTTTTCTTTCTTTCTGTTTCTAAAATATTAATTATATTTTCTAAATTTTAAGTTATTTTATCTATTTATTTGCCCTTGGCCCTTGCCGGGGCCAAGGGCATGCCTTAACGGGATCTTAGTTGGCTGTAATAATAAAAACAGTATGTACCAGAATGCTTTTCTGGCAAAAAATGCATACTATTGGTAATGAAAAAAAAGAGAAACATTTTGTGTAAATAATTTTATATAATTATTGTTGCTTTAAAAACAAAACAAATGTGTATTAAAAAATTACAGTAGTAAAAATATTAAGTCAAAATTGAAGATTAATTTAATAATTAATGAACATATCAGTTCAATGACTAATAATGATTCCCAAGATAACCTCCCATATCCTTAACGTTAGGGGACTGTAACAGCTCGTTTGGCTTCACTGGAGGCCATTGGCGGTAAGCGTGCAAAATGTAGCCTGGCGGGCTGGACGCACGCGCGCGTTGTGGCTAATGGGGTGCCAGGCCCCATACGGCAACCACGTCGCCTTCAGAACTGCGAACCACCCAGGCGGTCTCTAATGCACGCGAATAATGCTACGCAGTTGAAGTACGCGTTATAAACCAGGGGTGTCCAATTTGAATGGTCTCAAGAGCCATAAGTGAAAATTTTAATATGGGGCGGGCAATATTTTCATTACTTCAGCAATACACACGTGACGTCGTATTGTTTATCTGGGCAGTTTGTCCGGCTGCTCTGCAACGGGGAGGGGATACGTGATATCAGGCCGTACCATGCGCAAAGCAGCGCAACACATTGAGATGTTTTTGCATTTTTGAATATACTAGAAAAACACTTTAATCTAGACTTAACCTATCTTTATATTACGGGGGTGTTGACCCCTGCAGGGCGCGTGCCCGAGGTGTACAATGTTGTCGCCTGACGTCCATGCAAGGGGCTGTCCCATTGGACTAATTACCTTGGACAGTTGGGCAACCTTGTTGAAAACAGAACAGGTTCGGAAATAACCGTCCCTTGAAGCAAGTGCTCGCAATTTATCCATGATTATGTTGATACTGGTCCCCGTGCTTTTTGTGTATTGGAATAATGCATTTTATCTGGTGGCCAAAGCTTTCCACCACTGAAACATTATTTGAAGTAGGAAACTATTTAAATTCTAATGAAAATTTCGTGAATCATCATGCATTGAAAATCGGATTGTTTCCTTTCGGTGAAGATAGAATGTTTTCTCGGTAAGATACAAATTAATTCATGTGAAACGGAGGAAGGCTTTTAAATACTCTACAGAATATTCTCTACGGATTTACAACCGAAATGCTCTTTTTTGAACATTTGGCACGCGAGAATTCCAAGAATGACAGCAAATTTGGGCATGTGGAAACGAAACGAAAATGTATTGGATTATTTCTCTATTTATTAGCTCAGAAGCAAACATGTTTCATAGAAATAGACAATATTGGAAATTTATGAATTCTCGTGGGTTTATGACCCATATTTATTACAGCTAGAATCGATGAGATTTTTGGTCGGAAAAACAAATGGACAACGCGGAATTTGCATTATAGATCATTATAAAGCAAAGTAATTTCAACAATTCTGCGTATGCAACTATAAAGTTAATTGCATAAATAAAATGTTTCTATGTCCACATTATCTTTTATCCGTAAACAAACTTTTAGGTATGTTTTAAAAATAAATGGGAATTATCGTCTCAGATAACAGACAGTTTAATAAATGCGAGAGTAGAGTGCATAGAAATGGAAAATGAAATTAAAGAATTTGATCTCTTAAAAAACACAAAAGCACTATTTGGCTCTGGCAACTGCAATAATATTATTCATCAATTCCTTAGGGAATCAGAAATACTGCACATACCATGTACCTCGCTTTGATGCATATATATGTGCCATTCTGAGTTCCTGACATTCAGTTGGAATATTCCTCTCTTCCCCAGTAAATAAAACTGGGCAAGCACTTGAACGGTACTTTGGGTATTCCAAGTGAAGGTTAACAATTAAAGACTATATATAATACAAAAATAGTAGTAGTAATAATAAAAATAATAAAAACAATAATATTAATAATAACAATAATAATATTAATAATAACAATAATAATATTAATAATAAGTCGGCCCCGTGGCGCAGACAGTAGCAGCGCCTGTCATCTGCGCCGAGAAGACTGCAGGTTAGAGTCCTGCGTAGGCATGGTCGTATTTGTGATAGTCTCTGCATCCCTCGTCATCATCCTATCATCTCATAATGCACTTCAAAGCCTAACAACATTTTCGCACTGAGGGATACAGCTGAAAAACTGATCCTAGAAAAATTACACACGTTAGTCGTGTACCGTTCTCAGTAATTGCCTATACGTAAAAATGGTGATAATAATAATAATAATAATAATAATGATAATAATAATAATGATAATAATAATAATGATAATAATAATAATGCTAATAATAAACAATTTATTGTATCAGAAAGCACGCTGAGCTGCAGGCATCTTTCTACAAGGTAAAGAAAAAAACAAAATATTTCGAACATCAAAACATATTACCGATTCCCCTGCCCCCTTCCCTCTCAGAATCGCCTACCTCCTCCTCGGCGACGGTGCCATCCGCGTAGACGAGCCCGAGGGACAGCACGGCTGCGACGGCTGCGACGAGGGCGGCGGCGCGGGGCTCGCGGCTCATGGTGTTTGGGGCCTCGGCGGCGGAGGCGACACTGCCAGACCATAGCAAAGGCCGCAACTTCGCTGCCCGCCGCCCGAAGCACGCCCCCCGCCCACTGCCCGCCGCCCGCCGCCCGCCGCCCGCTGACCCTGCACCCGCCTCCTCGTGGCCGGCGTGGCGTTTGATTGTCGTCCTGCGGCCGATGCGCCCTTGATTTGCGTGCGGGACCACCGCCGCCGGCGCGCAGTGGTCCCGACCGGTACTAAATCCCCTGTTCTGCGAGTTGGTGTTCTTCACGGTTGACATGTTGGAACAGATGTCTTGTTCGCCGAACAAGAAGGGAAAACAACAACATGATATCGTTGGCTTCCGCGGCCAGAGTCGTGATCTGGGCTGTCCGGGTGACGCCGCGTCGAAGGCTGAGGTGTCGACGTTTCGACCGACATATCGCTATCCTCTTCAGAGCTGTACGTCAGTACATGGCGTCACCCGGGCAGCCCAGATCACGAAAAACATGATGTTGGCATTTTAGCTACTGAAAGTAGAACAAGTAAAATAAAATTAAAAAATAAAGAAACAACTTAAGTTCGGTTTTGTTTTTCACCAATTCTGTGGAATGTTAGGTCAGATTCAACAGGTTTTCTTCTCACAACGACAAGAATCAGATTGCCACTTGTTGCAATATTTCAATGTACTACGAACGTTCCCAAAGATCGCACAAACAACGTTTCGTGGAGGCTCATGTCTCCAATTTATCTGTTTCAAGAGATCTATTTGAGCATATTTTTAATGTTACAATTCGTTTAATTGTTGTTATATTTATATTTAGTTGCCAGCATACGTAGGAATCTGATGTTATCATAGCGTCCAAAAAACGTTAACACTAATAATGGCAACTATGCCACATTAAATAGCATAATCGTTGTTGCCATTGGCTTAGCCACCAATTGTGTTTCCTTGTATCGCTCTTTATTGGGCAAGAGTTCAGGAATACTACTCACCAGTATACGAGACGAATACATGCCCAGTGTCATTTATCATTACATTTTTAGAATTCATTTCATATATGTAATCTTGCTAAAAGGAGTTCATAGGTTTCATATCTCTGTTTCTCTCTCTCTTCCTCCTACACACACACACACACACACACACTCATGGGCACTCATGCGCAAAGTGTAACACTTTTTCACGCACAATTATTTCGTCTACCCACGTAGATGATTACTATTTTAAATTTTAATTATCATAATCACACAGGCCTTGAACACTTTTTTGTTTCATTATTTCTTTCTTTCTTTTCTTCCTATCGCGTCTTCGATTCGTTCGGCTCAGTGTGATCCTGCCGCCGCCGCCGCCGCCGCTGCGGGGTCCCACCGGGGCCTCGTCTTGGCCGCCCTTGTGTGCTTACATCGGCGTGATTGGCAGCGGCAACCGATACGCTTTATGGGCTTCTTTCGCTACGGTGAACCCCGACGTTCGTAGTTACGCGAATATCTGAAAGAAGCTGCATTTCCCCTCCTCCCCCAAAAATAATCACTCTCTGTTAGCATGTTTTGCTTCGATTGCGTTGTGGAATGTGTGTACTTGGATTCGCGAAGATGAATTACTGTAACATGGAGCTACTTGTATATTTGCTCTTGCGTGGTAGTATGGACGACTACAAGGCGTTTAATCTGTGATCTTTGGGTCAAAAAGTGTTGGATAATAAAATTCTGGAACATGACGCGGTTCAGTGAATTCAATGTAAGAAGGTAAATAAACGTTTATGCTTGATAGTGTAGTAGTTTAGAAAGACAGTTTCTGTTTGGTACCTAAAACTTGTTTATGGTTATAAAAATGTTTAGGAAGTTTTAGCATTTTTGGCGGCCAACCCGCAAAGCCGTGGCAATGTAGTAAAGATACGTGCATCATTTACTAAGTAACGGTGCTCTTCAATACATTTCAGAAAATATAAGTTTGAACTGAATATAAAACGTTTATTTTTAACTGATGTTAATGCTTTACGTCAAAGATCTGAAAATAGGGTAAGAATTGACTAATGTGAAAGCAACCATAATTCAGTAAAAGGTACTTTCCCTGTAACATTAGAGATATTTCATTTACATAGATATTCTATGATAACGTAGTCCAGTTTCCTCTCTTTGCTCTCGTCCAACGAGGAAAATGGATAATAATAGGGTATAGTGACCGGGATGGATGGTTACTTCTGAGAAGGGAGAGTCGTAACTAGTTTTTTATTGACGTTACAATTACTGCTTCGAGTCGTGCTGTGACAAACGCAAATATCATTTAACAGTTAAAAATTACTTGCGTTTATGGAACAAATTCGTACAAAGTCGAAAATACTGGACTCTGGTATCATAATAACTGGTTTTGTTTTCTCTCTGCATCTTATTGATGATGCGTCATTTTGAAGCACAGTTGGAAGTTATCGTTTAAACGAATATCTGAATGGAACGAGTTAAAGACGGAGGCGCTATTACCAGAGATTTATAATACATTTCGAAGGCTTTCACTGATGGAGTGGGTTGACTTGTCGCTTTGAATTCGAACTACTTAGCGCAATCCCGGGTCCAATGCATTCGCAATATTTTAGTAGTGATTTGGGGGAGGGTCTTGTTAGCCCAATGGCGTTCGCGGAATCATCCCGCTGCCGAGCTGTCCCTCCCCTAATTGGGATTCCTCAAACAAATCAATCTGTCAGTTCGCTCGAGCGGGCGGGGGCACGAGGATTCCTGCGAGCCTTCCCCTCCGCTACTCTCCCATGTCCCCCTCCTCCTTCCCCTTCCCCTTCCCCATCCCTCCCCGCCTCCGGCCCCGTGAGCGATCGATGGCGAACGCGGCACCTCCACCATAGCTCGGCGAGGTTTAAAAGGTACGGCGCACGAAAAGGGAATTGCAGAGCGAAGGGAATTCCGTGAGGAGGAAGTGCAGGGGAAGCCGATTAGAGGAAATACCGCTTGTCATGCAGGTCTTGCTCTTGGGGAGGAGGTACATCTGAAGAACACTTACTATCAACGTAAATACTATATTTTGCTTTGCTTTTTTTTTTTTTTTCGAGCTACCACTTTAACGAGTAGTGTCAGCAACTCACGTGTTACACTATTACTTGAGCTTGGTTAAGTTAAACAGAGTTCAGTTAGTGACCTCTTAAAGTTTAGGGAAATACCGAGTACGAGAGAATTCGATGGAGTTGGAGCCTCAGGGGCCGATCTGTTACAAAGAGTAATGAGAACATTGTATGTAAATACATTGATTTAATTACCAGTATTTCATAATTTTATTACCTGCATTCACAACTAGGCTAGCATTAAAATATACAATTCACAAGTAGGTAATGGAAGTACTTGCATAATTCAAGGAAAATTAAGTAACTTTGTCTGGTATGGTAAATCGTGCAGAGTTTTTAATAGTACTTACTGATTCCAACATTATGTATTCATTAAAAAACTACTATTTCGAAAATTAGTACGAAAGCAACGATATAAATTAAAAAATAAGACCATTAAATGTTTAATTTTGCATTAATGCATGACAGTAAGCATGAAAGAAGACTTTCATAGAACAAAATAATACAAAATATTTCTGCAGATCGTTAAAATTTAAAAAGTGGTATTACAATTTTCGAAAGGTATTTTGAAATATTTAATTTATTACCTAACTGAACTGGGCACAGAACGAAAGACAGTTGTAACATAGATTTTCGGAAGGAAATATTTCCATTCCTCCTTTCTTCTTAACCATTAAAGTAAACAGAATACGATGTGAATCACGAATGGCAGTCTCTCACGAGTTGCAAGTAACGTAAACACTAACTGAACTGCTTTATTGTACTTTAGCTTCAAAATAAATGTTGACTCATTACATTCCTAAAAAGTCCATCGAATCCAAAAACGTTTGACAAAATGTTCAATTTGCTTCCACCATCAATATTGGCAGTTGCTGAAATTTCCCTGCAATACGCGCTAACGAGATACACACATGTGGTTGATTGAACATTTATTAATCATTAGCAAGGTGCATGCGATAGAAAAGCTGTTTAGATCAAATTTGCATTTACCTAGTAGTAGCCAATTGAACATTCCTTCTTTTGATCTTGCCACTCAACATTTTAAATTTGAAGAATGCAGTTGAGAGTTAAAACTCACTTAGTCATATTAACACGAATTGCTTGTTAGTTGTAAATCATCAAACAGATAAACACATTTTATAACATATTTCTAACACAACTTTCACACAAGTGTGTATTTTTGCTGAGTGCGATTGAAGACAGTATATGAAACACGAATCGAACACATTTATCAAACAAATGAAGCATGATGTGTCTGGGGTCAAAGATAAAAACAATATTGCTTTTATTACCGTCTCGTTTTAGCATTTGACTGAATATAATAAAAATAGATGCAACAGATTTGAAGCAGTTGATTTGAATTTGAATATTTGAAGCAGATTTCAAGCAGTTGAAGTAGAAGGAACGATCACTGTGCGATCACTGTGTGTTAAATGCTTCATTGTTTATTCGAAATGATACAATTTGAAAATAACTTTGTATTGAACCCTGAAAAACTAGATTTAAAAATTGACACTATGATTTTATTCATCTCTTTTTTCCTGTCCTACAATAAATTTTTATTTAGGCAAAACTTCGTATATTGTCCTAGAATTAAAACTCGTTACAGAAAATATCTTCTACTTTCTAAATATTTTGTAAATATTTTAAAATATTTTTAATACACAAGGCCTACATTAATATATTTTAATTAAATCTTCAAGCTTTCCTGTTATATTTTTTAATATTTAAAACAAAGTTGAGATATATTAATTAGAATATTCTCGCTGAATGACCCAACATATATCATTTTTAATGTCATTTAACGTTGTTTATTTGGGTCTCTTGGGTAGCTCATGGACAGCTTGCTACATTTCCGTGTTGCGATCTCGGGATCCACGCCCGCTTCCGACAAAATAGAGTTGCAGTTTTCTTATACAAAAGTCTGTTCCTATAGCTGCTCTTTACCTCCCCTCCCATGGATAATAAATAAGAGGGCTCAGGTATGTGGACAGTGGTAGTTGGCAAAATTCGAATTAATCCATCCGAAAACTATCAAATTCAGAATATAAACGTTACTTTTGTTAAAAACCTTTGTAAAACAATAATTGCTGATGAAGGGAAATAAACAATTGGAAAAGGAAATGATTTGATTTAATTAGTACAATTTTTACGAAAACATTTATTACATCACGACACATTTCATATATAGTCATTTATTTATCTTTGTTTTATTACTCAGTCGTATTCAGACGGTTCTGTTTTCGACAATCTTTTACATGGAAATTTTGATATCTGGTTTCGTACGTGATCTCTTTTTTTTATACAGTTGAAAATCGTTCTGTCAAACTTGTCTGCCTGCTCGCATGACTTGGCCACTCTGTGCGATCATCCGAACCATTTTGCGATAATCCATTATCTGCGGGCTTCTTTATTGAGCGCAACTGCTGTGTAAGCCATTATGGCGCCAAAGTTCCGTATACCAGCCCATTGATAAAGAATGCGAGGAACACAATGGAATTTGTGTATTAAAATATTTTAAAAAATAGTTTTATATGTGTGAAAATTCTTCAATGGCTTTACATTTTTTATGGAAAATATTGCTGCAGGCTTCATACATTCGGTTTCTTCAGACATCCAGCTACCCAAAAACATCGAGTCTTGTTTATATTATCACATTTCATTAAAAGGATTTTTGTATTAGAGAAACATGCTGTGTACTCAGATCTCTCTAATCATCCTTCTCTCGGTATCATATTAGAAATCGTGGCCACAACACACAGAATTTACGAGGAAAAAGAGAGATCTTCGTAGATTTTCTTTGGGTTCATCCCCATCACGAATCATGCATTACCACTATTTCGTATGCACATCTCACTAACTCTCGTATTCATTTCGTGGAGAAAAATGCTGTCAAAACGTAAATTCTGAAAGGTGTTAAGTTAATAAGAGTTACTAAGTTTTAAGCGTGGCACACGCCACCCCACGTCGTAATCCGTGTCGTAGTGTCATGTTTGATCGTTTATTTCCCGACACTCGTCTGCTATGGTCATTAGTCCAGTTAGTGTATTAACTCGGGATTTGGGCGTGTTCCTCCCCCGTGAGATCCGGCGCCAACCTATTCCTCCTCCAAGACTCTCCCCCCATCAGGGCTCCACTCCAGACGGAACGAGCTCTTAGCTCGCAAATGGTCTCCCGATATGGTGTGGTAGTGTAGTGCATGTAAGGTGTGTGTGTGTATGTGTATGTAAGGGGAGAAGACGATAAGAAGAGAAAGGAATAATCGCACGCAGTTTGTGACTTGTTTGTTAAGGTACTGCTCCGGGATTCGCCTAGTATTTATAGAAGAAACCTTGAAAAATTACCGATGAGAGCAGTTGCCCGCTAGAATTTTCCTCGAGACAGCGACTGAATTAGATATAGCTATATAGCTACTGTCGAAATTGCGCCACCGTCGGGACTCGAACCCTAGGACGTCCCGCCAAAGACATTACAGTTGTTTCGCTGAGCCATCTCTGCCGGTCCGGACCGCAGGTTGGCAGTCGTTGGCGCCCGGCGCGCTGGTTCCAAGGCCAGTGACCATTCCGCGCCCAAGACGACAGTCGTTCGCTTGCTTTGATATCCGTTACAAAGGCAGCCGGACGCGCGAACTGCCTGCAGATGTCTGGGCAGCCATTGGGGAGGACGTGGCGGGGGCGACGGCGAACGACAGGTGGCGGAATCGACGGTGGCGATGGTGACGGGCTGGAATAGAGAACGGCAGGGCGATGGTGTCGGTGGTAGCAATGGTAACTGGAACGAATAGAAACAAGCGAAACCAGTAGTAATCGAGCCGGAACTGGCTGTGGTGACTGTGTGTCTGCCTGAGTCTGCCTGAGTCTGCCTGAGTCTGCCTGAGTCTGCCTGAGTCTGCCTGAGTCTGCCTGAGTCTGCCTGAGTCTGCCTGAGTCTGCCTGAGTCTGCCTGAGTCTGTCTGTGTCTGTCTGTGTCTGTCTGTGTCTGCCTGAGTCTGCCTGAGTCTGCCTGAGTCTGCCTGAGTCTGTCTGAGTCTGTCTGAGTCTGTCTGAGTCTGTCTGAGTCTGAGTCGAGAAGAGGAAGCACATGTAATTCTTCTTTGAAACAAAAATATAATCTTATTTTTTATTAAAAAAATCACCACAACTACCGATTGACAATATATTTTGACAGAACATTTTATAAAAATACATTATTGTTGGAAACTAATTCCAAGTTCGTGAACCGAATTTTTCTCCACATCTTAGTGGTTTCACGAGCGTTTCTCGGGAAAAAGGCATACAGCTCCAAGAAAACGGATTTTTGTGGGAAAGTTTTAGGAAGAGAAGGAGCTTTAATGTACATTGGAACGTGTTGAATCAGCATGGTATTGCATTAAGTTATCATTCGAAAGCGATGACGTTGCTGGCTCACATTGCGTAAAAAACGATACGGGCTAGTACCGTTATGTATTTTTCTCCTTTCATTTTTGGAGTACATTGGATAACTGACGTCAGACGTGATATTGGCAATTATTTTTAGATAGAGAAAGCGCGGAGGTGACAAAAGTCATGAGATACCGGCTAATATCGTGTGGACTCAATAATTCGTTGGATATCCCGTGCAGAAATTTTGAGCCATTCATAATTGTGAAGGTGTTGTCGGTGTAAGATTTCGTGAACGACGATCGACCTCTCGATAATGTACCGTAAACGTACGATGGGATTCATATCAATCTGGGTGGCCAAATCATTCTGTCCAGAATGTTCTTCAAACCAATCGTGAACAACCCTGTGACATGACGCACGGACATCCACAAATATTCCATCGTTGTTTGAGAACATGAAGTCCTTTAATAGCAGCAAATGGTCTCCAAGTACTTGAACATAATCAATGATTGGTTTAGTTGGACCAGACGACCCAGTCCATTACATGTAAAAGCAGTCCATTATGAAGCCACCACCAGCTTACAGAGTGCCTGGTTGGACAACTTGGGTGCATGGTTTCGTCTGCCACACACGAACTCAATAATCAGTTCTTACCAACTGAAATCGGGACTTTTCTGGAGCCTAGGCAACGTGATGGTGTGGAGGCAATGTGGTGCTGTTAGCACAGGCACTCGATTCGGTCTTCTGCTGCCATATCCTATTAAAGACAAACCCCACCACAGACGGACAGACAGACGTTTGGCGACAATCATTTTTTTCGGTATGAAGGATCCACAAAACAAGGATTCAGTGTGCATTACGTATTAGAGGACATTTTTTATATTTAGAAACAGAAACATTCATCTTTACAAGGTCCGGCATTAAGATACTTTCTGCTCCAAATTCGTCTTTTTCCGGCTCATGGTTATATAACTTTCTCTTCTTACGAAGTCCCTTCTTAAGGGCGAATAAGTAAAGAGAAGGGAAAGAGGTCGAGGGACGAGTCGCGTGGGGCCGCAGTGCGAGGTTTGAGGACGCCCACGAGGCGGCGTTCGGGATCCGACAAGCGTCGACGCTATCTGAGGTCACCCACGCGCCGCATGGTCGCGCAGGGCATGAAATGGCGACGACGGGGCGGGGTGGGGGGCGGGGCGGAGAGGGTCGGAGCGGTGCGGGGAGGCGGGGCGGGGAGGAGTGGAGCGGGGCGGGGAGGGGTGGAGCGGGGCTGGGAGGGGTGGAGCGGGGCGAGGAGGGGTGGAGCGGGGCGGGGAGGTGTGGAGCGGGGCGGGGAGGGGTGGAGCGGGGCGGGGAATGGTGGAGCGGGCAGGGAGGGGTGGAGCGGGGCAGGGAGGGGTGGAGCGGGGTGGGGAGGGGTGGAGCGGGGTGCAGAGGGGTGGAGCGGGGCTGGGAGAGGCGAGTGGGGTGGGGAGAGGCGGAGCGGAGCAGGGCGGGGAGGGAGGGGCGGAGCGGGGAGGGGCGGAGCGGGGCGCTTTGAAACGTCGTCGCGTCGCTTCTCCACTCTGATGTCTCAAGTCTCGTCGTCTGGAGTGCAGTCGCCTTGGGAAAAAGATCGCGATACAGACAGTTGATGTGTGATATATTCGCTTCCGTTGACATTCAAATCCTCCGAGAATAGATGAAGAACGATACGTGATACTCCTGTTAAAGTGAAGGAATGGGTTTGAGAGGTTGTGTCTTGGGTGTGCATTTTATATAAAAGAAGTTACTTATTTAATCGAAAGCAAACAATATGCATTATTTAAATAACTTATGTAACAGGCATATTTTGTAAGAAGTATGTTCTAACGACAAAATCAGCTATTGTGATTCATAAATTCGAGAATTAAATGTACAACAATAAATCACAGCGGACAATTCGTGAGAGAAAGAAATGTCCTTTGCCAAGTTTGGAAAACTTTCCCGACCACATACTTTTGATGGAAATACGAAGCTTTCTTTTTACATTCTTAGAAAATATTATTTGTACAATAATTCAAATATTTTCTCGTCTTTAATTAGGGACGAATACAATGTCGCGAATATACAAGTAACATAATTATAAAAGCCACAAAATATTTTCGAGTTGAAGTTGTTTATTAATTCATTTTTGTGTGTTTTATTTCTTCAGTACACCTAATTTTCGGATCAGAAACTTATTTGTACTGAATTATATAAAGGATTAAAATACACAGTTTTACTTATTTTGTTCGTGCAATATTTTTGGCATTAATAACTGGTACCCTGCTGAAAAGGTACAAGTTAGTGAGATTTTCAATCGGAAATTACAAATTTTATACGTTTGTTAAAGTAGTTCAGAATAACACCAGCGATAGCTTCGCCTCGTTGAACGAAATGGTCGTACAATTAGTCCCCACGAAAGTACTGGGAAAACGCAGAGGCAAATAGTTTAGGGCTATCAGCAAGTTAAAGCTCGAAGCCGAAAAATTCGCCGACGATGGCAAGCCGACGCGATCGGGAACATCTCCAATGGCACACAAAGTACTTTTTACGTCCGAGAGTACTGAAGCGCGGCAGCGGTGTCGCCTCGGGGGAATATCGAAGCGCAGGCAGGTCCGTCGCTCATCGGCGCTCGAGTACGCGGCGCCTGGCAGGGCGGGGGCGAGCAGGGCGATGGGGAGGGGGACATGGCGGGGAAATAGTGGAGAGGATCGGGCGGGTGTGCAGCGCGGGGTAACGCAGGAGGAGAGAAGGGGGCGGTCTTGGACTGTGGGATATCGCGGGACGGGTTGAGGTTTGGAACGAGGTGGCGCGGGACGAGGCGGGGAGGAGTGATACAGGCTGGGGCGTAGAAGAACGGGTTGGACAGGAGAGGGGCGAAGCGGGGTGGGTCGAGGCGAGGCGAGGCGAAACGGGACGGCGCGAGGCGGGCAGGAGAGGAACGGAGAGAGGCGTAGAAGAATAGGATGGAGAAGAGAAATGCGCAGCGAGGTGGGTCGACGCGAGACGAGACGAGGCGAGGCAAGGCGAGATGGAGTGGAATGAGGCGGGGCGTGGACGAATGGGATAGAGAGGGGTGGGATGAGGCGAGACGAGACGGGGTGGAACGAGGCGAGATGCTGAGGAACCGGGCGGGGTGTTGAAGAATGGGATGGAGTGGAGAGGGACGAGGCGGGGCAGGATGAAGCGAGACGAAACGGGGCGGAACGAGCCGAGAAGCAGGGGAACGGGACGGGGGCGTAGATGAATGATATGTTGAGGAGCGAGGGGGATGCGGCACAAAGGAGGATTGGCTGTCGAGCAACGGGGGCGGTTTGTGGAATGATGGGGAGGGGAAGGGCAGCGCAGCGCAGCGCAGCGCGATGGGCGCTCGCTGGCTCTCTCGCTCGGTCAGCCCCTTGATAGGTCGCCGTGAGGACGCGGGGGCGAAGGCGCTGGCGGCGGGAATGGAATGGAATGGGACGGGATGGGAGGGGAGGTGGCGTGGAGCGCGCCGGAACGGTCTCTGCGCCGTGTTTGCGCCCCCGAGCAGGATAAACACGGGCCGCCTAAGAGAATTAGCGCGCGCGCGCGCTCTGCGCTGCGACTCTGCCGCAAGCGGCGTGGGCGGGGGCGGGGGCGGGGGCGGAGGCCGGGGCAGGGGAAAGGAGCCGAGCGGGTTCGCGGGCGGCATGCTAATTCTCGGCGTCGTCCTCCTCCCCCGCCGTCGCTGCCTTCGCCGACTCTGACTCTGTGTGCCGTCGACTGCACCGTTTCGACTTCGTGCAGCAACCCTCGCCGTCGCCGTTGCGAATAGGTCGCCGTCGCCTCCGTCTTTGCCGGAATCTCTGCTGTTGGCGTTGCCGCGTTTCTCGCCGGATTTATCACCTCGTCACCGACTTCGCTTCAATTGTCTGCGTTGTCTCAGAGTTGGCGGCCTCAACATCCTCAACAATGGACACTTTGCTAACGACAACTCTGCTACCGCTTTCGTCCCCATCCTCTTTTTTTGTTATTTACGTTCGCGTCAACATCTACGTCGTAAGCGACCACTATTGCATATAACGGTTTGGTAACTTTGAAGATGACATGATATGGGGATGATAGGGGGTGAAAAGACGAACACAAATACAACTATGCCCGAGGCGGGGCTCGTACCTGCGATCCTGCGGTCCGAGATCGCTATGGCACTACTGCCTCAATGATATCGTGATCCGGCCCGGCGAACCTCGTCTTTGCTTCCTCCGCATCGTCACCTCCGATTTCGTCGCATTCATGTTGGGTCTCGTCCCCGATATCTCCACTCTCTTCCACTTTCGCCGCCTTTTTCTTCGCCGTTTTCTGCTTGACCGCCTTTGTCGCCTCCCCTTTCATTCTCAACGTTTCCTACTGCGCCAATTTCATAATTATCTATTAGTACAGAGTTCGCCTTTTAGGACTTGTAGTTCTTCCTTCGCAGCTTCGATATGCAGGTTCGGGTTCCACAGTCTCTTCGGCCACTTCCAGTGTATGTAAAGCCGTCTTCGCCTACGCCTTCGACTTGGCCGTTTTCGTCGGTCGAGCGCCGGCGCCGCGTTGTTCCGGCTAGCCTCCGTTCTGTCTTCGCCGCGTTCACAGGCGCCGGCTCGTCTGTCACTGCCCTCTCCTCCGCCTCATTCGCCCGCGCGGCGCCGCGCTCGATGGCCCCCAGGGCACCTGTCGCCTCCGCCCCCGCCCCCGTCCCCGCCGCCGACGCCGCGTTCCCGCTCCGTCCGGCAGCTCAGCCCTGTTCCCGTCGCCCACGCCCTCACCCCAAACACCTCTCTCCTGGCCCTGCTTCATCGTCTTCATCCTCACCCACGCCAGCGCCCCACTAGTCCCGACCCTCACTGCGTCCCACTACGCCCGTTCGCCACCTCCCCACCCCCCACTGCCCCCACAGTCACCATCCCCACCTCCCCGCCCTGCACTGCTCCCCCGTTACCCCGTCACCTACCTCCCCACTCCGTCATCCCATCGCCCCCGCCACCCCACCGTTCCCTCCATCACACAGTGTCATCGCATTACCGCTGCCGCTCCCGCCGCCCCTGTCGCCGCCGCCGTCAGCCTCCATCTCCACCTCCACCGCCGTCTCAGCCTCCTCCTCCTCCCGCCTCCGTCTCCTCCTCCGCCACCACCTCCTCCACCGCCACCACCTCCTCCTCCGCCACCTCCTCCTCCGCCACCTGCTCCTCCTCCGCCACCTGCTCCGACACCTCCTCCTCCTCCTCCTCCGACACCTCCTCCTCCTCCTCCTCCTCCTCCTCCTCCGACACCTCCTCCTCCTCCTCCTCCTCCTCCGCCACCTCCTCCTCCTCCGACACCTCCTCCTCCTCCGACACCTCCTCCTCCTCCGACACCTCCTCCTCCGACACCTCCTCCTCCTCCGACACCTCCTCCTCCGCCACCTCCTCCTCCTCCGCCACCTCCTCCTCCTCCGACACCTCCTCCTCCTCCGACACTTCCTCCTCCTCCGACACCTCCTCCTCCTCCGACACTTCCTCCTCCTCCTCCTCCTCCGACACCTCCTCCTCCGCCGCCATCTCCTCCTTCTCCGACACCTCCTCCTCCTCCTCCTCCTCAGCCTCCGTCGCGCCGACCGCCTTCCGGCCCTCGGGGCTCGCACAACGAGACAGGTACAGCTCTGCAAACTATTTATTCGGTCGCGCGTCTCGACTGCAGAAACGGCGAAGCGAGCTGGCGGGCGCGGGCAGGGGGTAGCTAGGCCGACGGGGCCGAGGGCGTGGCTGACTTGGCGGTGCTGAATTTGAATTGAAGTGGGAGGAGAGACAGTACACAGCGGTATTAATGAGGTGAGCTCGGAAAAGTGGTGGAAATCGAGGACCGATATAATGGTCCTCGTAGTCCTAATAGTGAGTGAGGACGAGCTGACGGCGTCGTTTCAAGTGATTATAGAGAGCAAGTTGGAAGTTGCCATGAAAGTTCCTTTAATCGCTAAGGGGAATGGACGTAGTTGGGTACTTCGCTTAGTGCCTGGTGCCCCTGCGAAGAGCTACGCTGTTGATGAAGACGGGCAGCGTGGATGGGATAGTGAAACAAATGATGAATCGAGAAGAACAAGGTAGGTAGGTAGGTAGGTAGGGAGGGAGGGAGGTAAAGTGGCGAGGGCTTCAGAAGTAGGATGATACATATTAGAAATAATCACACATTGTATTTCGGGGTACGTAGCTGCTTTCACTGACTTATTCTAATGAATAAAATTTGAAATACATGATTTGATTTCCCTTTATAAAATGCTTATCCAGTTAGGGTGTCGTGTATACTGAAGAAGCGTATGGCTTATTATATGATAAATTTTGACAGGTTCATCAATCCCCAATTAACAGTTAGAATAGTATGAATATGGCCGTAAATAATTCAAAGATCGCCGTATAATGGTCTCAGTAGCAGAAATGTATAAGTATAAAATGAAAACAAGCACCGTTGTGCTCGTTTTTTTTAAACGAGACTGTATGACTTCCGTTTAATTTTTCAAATATCGCTGACATGTGTTGAATTAAAGTATTGAATTGAAGCCTTATACTACGTGGCGAGACTCAAGCCATGAGGCCCGCTCTTCCTTCTGACCACGCAAATTTCGCTACGCTCCTTTCATCCACTAACAAATAAAGGAGGTATTTCTTGCACAGGCGCTTTGAATTTAGCTCAGAGACTTCATTTAGGCTTGAGGATCTTCTACATGCAGTAAATCTACTAACATGGGACAGCCGGATTTACTTCCCCCCCGAAAGAAGGCGTACGAAGGATTTTCTTGCCCTTAAAAATCCACAGCTTCGATCCCGCTAACAGTCCGATACGCTAACCGCTACACCATGCGCGATTTCTTCCTATGCCGGGTTTTCCTATCCGTAACGCAGTTCTTCCTTGCGGGGGCGCGGGCGGGGGCGCGGGCCCGGGCGGGGGCGCGGGAGGGAGGGCGGAGGTGGCAAATGGGCGGGCGGGGCCGCGCAAAGCCGCCGCGAGAGGCGCTGCGGGCGCTGGGGGTGGGTGAGACGCGTCGACGCCTAACGTAGTTTGCCGCCGCGAAGCCACCCCGTCCCCTCGTCGCCGTCTTGTCTCGACCCGCCCCGCCCCGTTCCGTCCCGTCCGTTGGCCGCGTCGTCCCCTCTGTCAGGTAGACGCGCGCCGCGCCGCAGCCTGTCTGTCTTGAAGACTGGCTTGAGAGGAAAGATGGTCTAATAACCTATTATTAGATAGCAGTAATCAGAAATATTTTAACTCTTGAAAAAAAGTGTTAAAATTTCGCTGCTCAATATGAATTCGGACTTTCGAAATTCACGTGGAAAGTAACAGTGTCTACAAGTGAACTCTTTAGAACTCTCAGTAATACGTGTTGTGAGGTGTCTTGGTTTACATCTAGGTAGCCACTTAACCTGGAAATCCCATATCATAAAAAAGAGGAAAGAATCAAAAAAGAAAGTAAGTAAATTATCGTAGCTACTTAATGGAAGATCTAAGCTCTCCTTATACAACAAAATATCGCTGTAAAAAAATTATCAAACCAAAATGGACGGCTGCGGAGGTGCCGGACCCGGATGCAGAGGTGACGAACCCGGATGCGGAGGTGAAGGTGGAGATGGAAATGGCGGAGGTAGAGGTGTTAGAAGTGGTGGTGGAGTTGTAAATGGCAGAGGCAGATGTCGCGAAGGTGGAGGTGAGGGAGGCGAAGGTGTAGATGTCGGAGGAGATGAAGGTGGATGTTGAGGTGGAAGTGGAGGTACCGGAGGCGGAGCACATGCATCGAGAGCTGGCGGAAGGGCAGATGTGGTGGCGTGTGCGGGGTCGGAGGTGCAAGCAGGAGGAGGCGGAAGTGCCCGAAGCCCCGCGGCGGAGGCTGCGCGAGGCAGCGTCGCACGTGTCGAGGCGTTTCCAAGGCGCCGCGGGAAACCTCGGAGGGCGCCACCGGCGCAAGGGTCAAGAGGTGTCGACGGGAGCAACTGTTGTCCCTTTGACGGGGAAGACGGGAACTACCGAGTAGCCAAGACTCGCCAAAAAAAGTAGTGTACACTTCAACTGGTAAATGCACTTGTAGGAGGACATCAGAACCATTAAATTTAATACATTCTGGAACAGAGTAAGTGTATGTATCTTGATTGTCTATAATCGTATTGCCGTAATTCTGAATCTTTTTTGAATATTTTTTTTCTACCCCCCATGATGAAATGAAGCATTTCTTTATAGAGCAGCCTTATTTTACTGTTGTTGGAATATACTAATTATGTTGTATCGTGATCTGAATTTTGGCTTGTAGGTTTCTTTTCTCACTCACTCGGATCGATGATTAGGTATGGTCAAATTGTTCTAAATAACATATCCTGCATTTTTGTAATCTATTTGTTGTATTATATCAAATTCCTTATCATATCAAGCTGTTCTTTATAACTTTGCACTTTATTAATTGTCAACTACTTTCACATACATTCATATATATTTAATATTATACATTCAATGTTTCACTTGAAGAAAGAATCTAAACACTGGTTTTAAAAAAGTGTTGTAACTTGAATACATTAATGAATCTGTTTATTTTATGTTCTTATGAGTCCGATAAAGAATGTGAAAAATGAATGGCAGATAGAGGGCAGACTGAAGAATATCAGGGAGAACTGAATGAATATATGAAATGTGTAACGTCAATCAAAGTGTATGAAATGTGCCGAAACGAACTGGCAACATTGCTAAGAATTGAAGCTTAGTTAGCTTGAATAGTTAACTATTGAAGCTTATAGTTAGTCATAGATAATTGACAATATCACATTCAGACGTCATCCTCTCACGTTGCCACGATATTTATTGAAACTCTGATTGTTTGAAGGGAATGTATTAAAAAAAACTTTGAAGCAGGATCATTCCTAATCAGGGAAAAACCAACATACCAGTGAGGCGCGTGCTGCAAGTGAGATATTGTGGGAGCATCACCAGTTACTTTGACGGCAGTGGCGTCGGAGGTGGTCGTGGTTGATTGACTATTTGTAATTCCGGGTGCGTCAGCTACTAGGTTCATTTTTCCCGTAAGTGTACAGCATGGTTTTTGTTCGGGATTGGGGATGTGGAGGTCTTCCACCGCCGTGTGGAGACATCCGGCGCCGCCCTACCGTCGTCTAGCGGGGTTTTCCCCACACCAAGTATATATCACGAGCAGGGGCACCGCCCCATCCAGGACAAGATCTAAGCTCCCGACCCCGGTCTCCCGGTGTGTGTGGTAGTGCAGCACATGTTAGTGTGTGTGTGTGTGTGTGTGTGTGTGTAACGAGTGAGGATAGCACTAGGAAGAGGAAGGAAATATCGCGCACTGTCCATGTCCTGTTTGTTAGGGTTCAGCTCCGACATTCGCCTGGCGTTGATTGGAGAAACCACGAAAAACTACCCATCAGAGTAGCCGGCTGCCTAGAATTCTCCTAGAGACAGCGAGTGAATTCGATCCAGCTGAGAGAGTACCGAGACCGTGTGAACTCGAACCTAGGACCGCCCGCTCAGAGGGACTGCCGTGACATCAGTTGATGCCCTGAGCCATCTCTCTCGGTCGGTGGTGGTGGCATGGTAGACAGTGTGGGTGACAGGTGTAAGGAGCAGCGGCGTCGGCAGGGGGGGCGGTGGCGGCTGGTGGCGGGGGATCGGCTTTTGTGGCGCGTGGCTTTCTGCACAACGACGTTAGCGCGGCGGCGGCGCGGGCGCGCACCGAGGGGGTGGGTTCTCTCAGAGCGTCTGCCGGCGCGGCGGAGGCTGCGCGGCGCTGCGACCCGCGGGAATGCCACCATACGGAACGCGCGTAGATTCGCGGAATGAGGACGCGCCGCGGATTGGGAAATTGCGTTTGATGTTTGGGGCGCGGTATTGGCGAACGCGACGGCGGCGACGGCGCCGCTGCTGCCGCTGCCGCTGCCGCTGCCGCCGCCACTTCCACCGCCGATGCTGCTGCCACCGCCACTTCCACCGCTACTTTCGCCGCCACTTTCGCCGCCACTTTCGCCGCCACTTCCATCCGCCACTTCCGCCGCCACTTCCATCCGTCACTTCCACTGCCACTTCCACCGCCACTTCCACTGCCACATTCACTGCCACTTCCACTGCCACTTCCACCGCCACATCCACCGCCACTTCCACTTCCACTTCTACCGCCACATCCACCGCCACTTCCACTGCCACTTCCTCCGCCACATCCTCCGCCGCTTCCACCGCCGCTTCCACGGCCACTTCCACGGCCACTTCCACGGCCACTTCCACGGCCACTTCCACGGCCACTTCCACGGCCACTTCCACGGCCACTTCCACGGCCACTTCCACGGCCACTTCCACGGCCACTTCCACGGCCACTTCCACGGCCACTTCCACGGCCACTTCCACGGCCACTTCCACGGCCACTTCCACGGCCACTTCCACGGCCACTTCCACGGCACTTCCACGGCCACTTCCACGGCCACTTCCACGGCCACTTCCCGGCCACTTCCACGGCCACTTCCACCGCCACTTCCACGGCCACTTCCACCGCCACTTCCACCGCCACTTCCACCGCCACTTCCACCGCCACTTCCACCGCCACTTCCACCGCCACTTCCACCGCCCACTTCCACCGCCACTTCCACCGCCACTTCCACCGCCACTTCCACCGCCACTTCCACCGCCACTTCCACCGCCACTTCCACCGCCACTTCCACCGCCACTTCCACCGCCACCTCCAACGCCTCTTCCACCGCCCCTCGCGTCGCCGCAGCCATCTTTGCAATGTTCCCCGACCCCACCTCTCCTTCAATAGTTTACCCATTCCCGAATCACTCCACCCCATCCCACGCCACGCTCTGAACCCAGAGTCGTTACATTTCACTCTACCCTATGCTTGCTTCGCTCTCCACTTCCCCTCTTCTCATCACCTGTGTCCTTTTCTTTCGCTGACCTGCTCCTCCCCCCTCATTTACTGCCCCACTCACTACACCGCCCTTTCTCCTGGTCCCTACCCTACCCCAGCCAGCTCCCCTGCCCTGCCCTCTGCTTCGCAAACCTTGGTCCTTCACCCTTTATCTCACCCCTTGCTCCACCCCCTGTCCCGGTCACTCCTACTGACTGAGTTTGGAACCAAATTGCCGCTGTCTTTGCAGGGATCCTGGCCGGAAGACTCTAAGGTACGAGTTGGGACAGTGGCGGATTTTCGACCCTAGCTACATAACTAGGTCGAATTCAGCCGGAGTCTGGCAGAATATTCTAGGAGTCGTTTGCTCTGATCTGTAGAATCCCGTTGCTTCTCCCATCAAAACCATGTGAACTCCGGAGTAGTACTCTGGCACACAGGTCACAGCCCGTGCGCGATCTTTCATTCCTCTTTTTATCCCATTCTCTCCCTTACTCAAAACCTACATTGTACTTGCACAACACTATCACACATGTCGGAAGACTTTTCTGGAGTTTAAATCTTGTCCCAGCTAAGGCGGCACCGTTCTGGGGGAGATATCTGGAGAGGGAATTCCTCGCAAGTCGACGTGAACGCTCTGAGGAAAGTCGCAGGGAAGAACAAAGTCATATTCCTGGATAAAACATTCACTACACTAGGGGAATAACTTCCATAACCGTTGATGTGTCTGGAGATATCAAACAATCAATCAATGCGCCTTTTCCTGGCCCCCGCTCTGCTCACTGCTTCTCCTCCTCTCTGTCCTCTCTCGTTCCGCCCCTGCATGCTTCTTCGGCCTCTCTGGCTTTATTTTCCTCTTCGTGGGTACAACAGTTCGTCGCTCCCCATCGTCATATGTGTATGTAAGTCACCTCTTTTATTTCGACAGGGTGAGCCTGTGCTCTTAATACGGATCTTTCGCGCGTAGAACTGCTTGATTTCCCCCCCCCCCCAACGCCCTCAGCCCTGCCGCCATCGCAATTTTCACACACTTATCTAAAGCTAATCCCCACGGCCGCTGATGAATATCACATGATTCTAACTGGAGTATTGAACGAATCCTTGTTGTGCCTCTGGTTCGTAAATTTGAAGTGAAATTGAAGCTAAATCTTGTTTGTTATAAATAGTTAATGAATATGTGTGAATTGAACCGAATTGTTCCCAAAATGCTTACGAAAATTTCTCCCCGATTGTATTTTAATAATATATTTGACTCCGGTACCCAGAATGTTTAACCATAGTCCGTCAAGTCACGAAGGTTAAACAGCTCGAGACACGAAGAGTCCCTGGGTGGATGACCGTATGGGAAACATGACTATTAAGAACGTGAAGGCCCTGTCAGATAAGGATAAAGGCAATGACACTGACACAAATGGTTACGTTCAAGGATATTAGGGGCAATGAACGGCAGAATGGACTAACCCACAAAAGTGTTATTATAGTTTTTTGGCGCAAGTGCAATCTTTAAATGTAGATGTATGGTCTGCACAGTGGACCAAGCAACCTTTTGCAATCGGTCGCTATATGGCACCACAATACTGCTTTTGTCATCTCGCATTTGGCGCACTCCGTTGGAACCTGAGTTTCATCCACTTTGCTGCTAACAAGAGTACACGACATAATATTCGCTGGCGAAAACATTCACGATATGGGTACTAATAACACATATATGTTTATATACTCTATATTTGTATGTATGTTTAAGATTAAATAATCGTACCTGGGGGAGGGGTGTCTACACCGAGGGAAACCTTGGAACCATAGTCATGATGAGCTAAATCAAGAGGGGAAGCAGCTTCATTTCTGAGCCCCCTTTTCCACTGAACTTTTTTTATTATATAAGACATATTTTACAAGTAAATAAATGAAACATGAAGGAAAATCAAATTATAAGTTTAATGATACATATCATAAATAAAATTGGTTTTCTGTTGTACCATTTTCAAAGTTGCGTTATTGGTTGGAGAGTTTCTTCCCCATATCAAGATAAACCGTGGAAAATCAGTGATTGATTATACTTACGGAAATATATTTTTTATTGCGTAAGGTTTCGGGTTCGTTGCAAAGTGTTCAAGGGGCACGCTCTCGGCCTGCCTGTGCGCACGACTGTGGTCGGAACTTTTTGGAGCGTTCAGTGGGTCGGTTTACGCGCCCCTTCCGGGGCCGCGAGCACATCAATCAGGCAGGGCGGCGCGGGCGCAAGGAACTTGACGAACTCCCCGACGCGGTCCTTGATGGGCCTCGGCGCCCCGACGCGCAAGCGGGTGAGGGGGGGGGGGCGGGGTGGGGGAGGTACAGGCTTCGGCATTCGCCGCAACCTGCCTTGGCTTTGCTCGAGTTTGCACGTCGCTCCACTTCGCTTCGCGCGGCCTACCCCACTCCGTCATGTCAACCCCCGCCCCGCCCCGCATGGCCCCGATCTGTTCACTCCCTTCCCCTCACCCTCTCATGTTTTGTACACCTCACCAACCCCACTCCGCCCTTTAAACGCCGCCTCTTATCCAGTACCTACCACCCTGTCATACCCTGTGCGGTCCACCAACCCCACTCGGTCTTGTGAACCCCGTCCCGACCCGTCACTCTCATTCTGCCATGTACTGTGCGGTCCACTAACCCCTATCCACCTTGTAAACCCAGCCTCACCCCGACCCCGCCCGCCCGGTCCTGTCCCTGCCACTCTGCCCATACCCTGTGCGGTCTTCCCACACCTCTCCGTCCTATAAACCGCGTCCCTCTCCGTTATGCTACGCCCCTCCCACCCCACCATGCTCTGTGACGTCCCGCCAAGCCATCTCCGTCCTGTCAACCCTGACCCCCCCCGTCCGCCATGCCATGCTCTGTGCGGTCCTACCAACCCCGATCCGATCTGGCCTCTCCCACCATCCCTGTCCTCTGCTCGTTCCACCATCCACGATCCGCCCTGACCCGTTCCACTATCCCCGCTCTGGCCTGTGCCGTCCCACCAATTCCGACTACGACGCGACAACTCCGCCACTTCTGCCAACCGCGCACTGTCTAACCAAACCATCTTCCTCACCTGCAAATTCTGCCTCACCACCTTCATGCAATGACGTATCATATGGCGAGAAACCGAAAATCTCTTTGACTGTGTGTCATGATGTGATCCGCCAATCGCCACCGCACTATGAGTTGCCTCCACAATTAGCAAATATCTCGTAACTTGTTAAAAAAAATTCCCATCGGGTTTCTATTAGCAAAACGTTGTCATCTTCGATTACCCTCCTACCCTAGAAGTTTGTTACGTTTTTGGTGAGACACCTTTATTTTTAACAAATCTAAAAAACTGTCATTTGATGAGTTCTTCCGGTGTGTCCATCCAAGCGGTAGCTGCGGATTCTGTGCGATGGGTGCGGGGCGGAGTTGAACGCGACCGGCGCGAAGGCAGGGGCGACGGGGAGACCGGGCGCGGCACCGGCTGCGGGGGCAGGGACGGCTGAGCGATGGCTGCGGCGGGGAGGCGCAGCGTGGCCGCGCGGAAACGACCCTCCAGTGCCTCGGAGACGTCGTGCCCGCCCTGCGCCGCGCCGCGCCGCGCCGCGCCGCGCCGCGCCGGCCGGTTCCTTCGCGCGCGTGGACGCGGCGGCAACTATTCGCGAGGGGCGAAAAGGCTGGCGAAGCAAGAGTCGGGGCAAGGTGGGGTGGGGGGAGACGGAATCGATGAGCAACGCGCCCGAGAGGTATTGGGTTCGAGGAGATGCGTCAAATGAAGTGTGCGATGAGCAGGAGTTTTACGCTAGCAGTCGTTTTCCAATGGACTCTTGAACTGAAAGGTTTCTGTGGTTCAGGAAGCAGTTCGTGGTAGCTTTTCTTTTAAGCAGCTGCGAGTTTAGTAATTAGGCTACAGATTTGTTCTAAATGCCACACGCGCGATTTTATTCTTATTGAATTGCTCGTATTTCAATTAAATACGTGATTCATTGGATTTTTATAAAGACACTACTAACTTCGAATATAAGCATAAATCGACGGAAAAATAAGCAGCCTGTGTGCATGTGAAATGAGTCAATAAATTCATTGGACACTCAAGAAAATTGAAAAACGCAATAATAATGAAACGGTTTCGATTTTGTTTAAGACGACAAATATTATATTATGTAAAACCACAATTTCTCTATGGAAAGTATTGGAATGCATTTTCCCAGTAGTTTCTTTCCGATTATTAACAACTTTTATCATTGTTTCATTTGCTGAGAATTTTGAATTAAGGTTGATCACTTTTACTTGAATTTAAAAGATAAAAATTATGTTAATATCTCAAAAGTAAAAAAAAGAATGTTTCAAATAACTAAATAAACCATGTTATTTCCGTATCATCTACAAATAATTGTAGAGTTTAAATGAAACTCGAGCTACATGCCAAAATGCGAAAATTTGCATTTTGTGCTGAAAAGCGTGGAGTCAGTCACAATGCGGTGAAAAATGGGCTATCTAAAATTCTCACTCTTAGGAGTTCAAATTGTTGCCATTAGACTGCGTATCAGTCAAATCCCTCGTGTTTTCACTTACTGTTTACAATTGACTCAAAACGCATTGATATCATAAGCCGTTTTTTAAAATACGCTGTGGCCAACTTAGATGGTATACAAGTATAACATATTGTCTGTAATTGGAGGTATGGTTCGAGTTAAGTGTCTTCAGTATCTTTCTATCCCTCCAGCAATTTCTATATAAGTTTTCATTGTTTTGCACACTGGCTTGCAAGCCTATTTTCTTGGAGTAGACATTTGTTGCAGTAAAGATACAGATTTCCATATACTCAGAAGCAACATTTTCAGTGCTTTAGTATCTTATTTTACATATACTCGGAATCAGCAATTTTGCTAGATTTAAAAAAAACACGCCGTCCCAACTCAAATACAATTAAATTGATCAGGTGTGTTCACTACACGTTTGTGAAACAAATGCCGGTACACAACCTTTTGGATCGATGCTTATTTAGTTCTTTTATAAACAATTGCTCGGTAATATCTTCAAATTGCTGAATTAAACCTACACATCTTGCTAAATCATTCACGTAATCTGTGTACCTCTAAAATGTATTGTAACGGAAAATGGAGAAAAATGATATTAATATTCATCTCTGTGAAAGTTCATTCATGCTTTCTTACACACGCCGACTCCCAGAATCCAATTCCCTGGCACTGACTTTTCAGAAGTTTCCTCACGTACAAGGGAGGCCACAGCCACAGAGAAGCGGTGGAATATTTAATTTGTTGGGTTTGGTGTTCACATATGAAGGCATATGGGAGCAAGGGGAGCTCTCTATTAATAAGCGTTTCCTTTCCAAAGTGTTAACTGAGTTGATAATCCGCCCTGCTTCAAGCGCTACCACACATTTGCCTGGCGTTGCACAACAATGACTTGACCTATGAGCTTACTTGCATTTTGCCAGCCGGCCTTGGTTCGCCCCATTTTCTAGTCTCATCGCTTACTATACGTGAAACGACATATATTGCTCAAGACATTTTTGTGCCATTTAATTTTCCACCCTCAATTCCACCCGCATGCTATTCCATTCATCTATTTGGGGACATCTGACCTTTTCTGCCCTCTATCTGTACCCGCTACCTGCGGTTGCTGTTTCACGCCAGCTTATGATTCACTAGCAACGTCCGTGCCATCCAACTGCGGAGCCCAGCAACAAGTCACCACACCCTGTCCACTCCGCCTCTCCCCCTCCCGGATGCCACACGCCCCCATTTGCCGTCCCCGACCCCTGACTACTCGTCCTTTGCCCCCTCCCTGCGCTCTGTACACCGCGCGCGCCACCCCCCGCCGCCCACCGGCCCCAGCTCCACCCCTGCTCCGGCCGTCCCAGCCCCCCCGTGCCCGGCCGCCCCCCCCACCTACGACTTCTCCCCGCTCAGTCAACACCGTGCTACCCGCGCCCGGTCGCTCCTATCCCCGCACATTCCCCTCAGCCAACATTGCTCCCCGCCCCTGAGCGCTCCCCGCCCCTGAGCGGTCCCCGCCCCTGAGCGCTCCCCGCCCCTGAGCGCTCCCCGCCCCTGAGCGCTCGCCGCCCCTGACCGCTCCCCGCCCCTGAGCGCTCCCCGCCCCTGACCGCTCCCCGCCCCTGACCGCTCCCCGCCCCTGACCGCTCCCCGCCCATGACCGCTCCCCGCCCCTGACCGCTCCCCGCCCCTGACCGCTCCCCGCCCCTGACCGCTCCCCGCCCCTGACCGCTCCCCGCCCCTGACCGCTCCCCGCCCATGACCGCTCCCCGCCCCCTGACCGCTCCCCGCCCCTGACCGCTCCCCGCCCCTGACCGCTCCCCGCCCATGACTGCTCCCCGACCCTGACCGCTCCCCCCCTAACCGCTCCCCGCCCCTGACCGTTCCCCACCTCCGCCGCTCCCCGCCCCCGACCGCTCCCCGACCAGCCATTCGCCCGCTACCCGCCCACTCCTCGCCCTTCGCCAATCCCATTGCCGTTCCTCCACTCCCCGCCTTAACCAATTCCCGCTCCTCCCCCAATCCCCGCTCCTCCACGACTCCCGCCCCCACTGCTCCCCGTCTCCTGCCCCTTCCACCCCTAACTGCCCCCCCGCCACCAGTACCCGCCCCGCCTCTACCCACCTCAACTCTACTCACCCCCCGCCCCCTATGCTGCCCGCGCTCACGCCACTCCCCGCATGCTCCCCACCTTCAACCCACTTGACCCTCCCCGCCCAGCGCCGGCCCCCCTACGCCCGGGGCGCCGGCCTTTGTATGGCGGCCCCGTCGCGCGTTTAGGAGACGCGTTATTGCGGGAACGTGCTTTTATAAAAATTATGCGGACGGCCATTAAAAATTCGCCGCATATATTAAAAATAAATTAACACAGCCGGCCGTCCATTCAGGCCGAGCGGGCAGGGGCGGTTTATCTCGCCCCCGCGGAGGTAGAGGGCGCGGCGGTCGGCTGCGGAATAGCCCGCGCGCTGCCGGGACGCTCGGAAAACTCACCTGCGTGCTGGCGAGCGCGACTACGCCGGCGACCGCAAGACAGCGCTCAGGACCGTCAACGGGAAGTCCTCTCTATTTCATAGTTGCTAATTGCTCAGAAGTTCACAGATGGGCGTTCGGAGAGAAAGATTGTCAAAAACGTGAAATACAACAACAAAAAAGTGAAAGTCCAATAACACGCAATGATGTTTATGCACATCACTCTTAGTTCTTACGTTAGTCGTGGTTACAATCCTCCCGGGGATCAGAGTTCAATAAAGGACATCCAGAAAGAGATTTTTAGAAACAGAAAATAAAATTGTTATTGATTTTTCTTCAAGCAAAAATTGTCAATATTTCTTTTGTAGTGGTTTGTGAAAATATCTCGTTCATTTCTTCCAGCAATAGATATATATATATATATATATATATATATATATATATATATATATATATATATATATATATATATATATATATATATATATATATATATATTCTACAATTGGTTTCATACAAGTTTCTAGTATTATCTTTAGTACTAACCGTAATGATAATTCGAACTCAATAAACTTACTGATGAGCGGTCATTTCATTGCCCCTCGCATGTAATTAATTGACTAAAATTGTTGAGGAAAGGCAAGAGTGTGCAGAGCAGATTTTATGGACGACAATATATTCATGAGAGTGGTTTCATAATTACGATATCTCTTTTTTGTTATTTGTTATTCGGGAACGACAATAAAAGTATGAGCGGCATAGGTCTGGGAAATGAATAAATTTATTTTAATAACCACAGTCATAACCACAAACCACAACCAATATAAAATATCATCGCACTCAGTGTTCAGTGGCTTTTTTTATTTAAATATTCCATTCATTCAGAAAACAATATTGGTGATGAACGTCGCTTTATCCTCTTTAATTGGAATCCATCGTTTATAAACAATCACGCAAAAAGAGGCAAATAAAAGTATGAAAGAAAGTGCATGTGTCGTCTAAGAAACGAAGTTAATGAACGCTTCGAGAGTGGGATGAGGCAAGATAAAATTATAGAGTCTAGTTTGCAAGCTTTGCTAATGCAATCAAACTCAAAACAACTTCTTTAGATGTTTTGGACTTTTTTTATTGATCTTTCGATTACGCAAAATCGTGTACAAGTTACAACAAAAATTATCATAATTTACCTATTCGCCTCTGTAAATATTTCCAGCAACCTAAAATCAACTGAATAACACATGTTTTTTGTCTCTAGGGTTAGTGATCAAGGACGTAGCTTTAAATTCTTGCAATATATCCGTGAGATAAAGATCGATAAAAAAATAACTTATTTTATTAGCCAACTGCACATTTCATTACGGGCAAGGGCCTCCTGCTCGCTCAGGGAACTATTAATCCTTCTGTAATGAAGTGATAGGAGGATGACGAAGGGTGAAGGGCGATCACAAATACATCCTTGCCCTTGGCGGGATTCGAACCCGCGATCCTTCGATCCGAGATCGCCGCGACACTACTGCCATAGCAATCTCGTCTATTCGGATCGACAAAATAAAAACTACTTGCTTACAAAACTTGAACACTTTTCTCCACTTTTTTCTTCAGAAATTTACTTCATTTTTTTATTTTCAAAAAACGCAAACACTAATGTCTTATAAGATTATTATATATATCTTCATTTCAGTGCTCGTTTGTTTTTTCGGATTTCGTTTCGCCCTCACCGCTTGTTCTTTTCTCGATGCGAGTTCGCGTCCAGAATCTTACGGGTGTACGTCGTGGTGTCCTGCGTCCCTTCCGTGCGTCGTTCACTCGAACGACTAGATTACGCGTCGCATGCTCTAGGGCGTTAGCTCGCCTGCGTCGGCCCCCTCCCACCCCTCCCACCCCGCCCGGCCCCGCCCTTGCCTTGCCGTGCTCTCTCTTCGAGACTCTATACGGCGCGTCGCAAGATATACTGCATATTGTTTTAAACAAGTGCCGGCGACGCATCAGCTATCTCGAGCCTCGAGGCGACACTGCGGCGGCGGCGATGGCGGCGGTGGCGGGTGTGGGGAGATATCGAAGAGAGGTATGAGAAGCTGGGAGCCACGATTGCGGGGTATAATCCGGCAAGTTTAAGAAGATTTTGGGCGGTAGAAATATTCCGGAGGGAGCGGGGGAGGTGACGGAACCGAACGATTTTGTACGGGCGTAACTGTTGTACTGTCGGTTCTGCTTATGCTGTTGTTTAACTCTTACTTCTCATTGAGGAAAATTATAAACTGTACGAACTTATTATTCATTCTTTGCGATGCCTCCAAAAGGCCGATTCCGGTTAGGAATGACTGTCCTGAGTTATACGGTACTTAAACTAATTATTGGTGATTGGGACATCAAGAGGCATTTAGAACGTATCAGCTTCCGGCGGAAACGAGTTTATGTATATCTTCCTTCTTCAATTTATAATTTTTAATTTCATTATTTTCAATTTTTTTTAATACCGCGGGCTTAAACTGACCGAAACTGTTTCTTACTTTAATATCGGAAAATTGGAATGTATTGCTTACTATTATTGTGTGTAATGTATTGCTTATTAAATGACTAAAATCATAATATTTTTTCAAAAATGAGTGAATAATCGGTGTCAAAAATATTTTTTCGATATTTGAGTAAATATTCAAACACTCAAATAAAACTTCTGATTGTACAATGTCTATTTGTTTCCAAATTTAATAGATATCAGCATCATTTGAATTAACGTGTCAAAATAGAAGGTTCACAGAACGATTTGACGTTCTTCTGTCTACCCAAAAGTCACCCTTGAGCTCTACACACCTAGTACGACCTCGCGTGTCCACGGGCGTCGTAATCGCCGGCGGCACGCCCGCGGCGTCAGCGGGCTCCTCTTTAACTTGGCGTCGCGTGGCCGGCGGCGCGCGCGGGGGCGGGGCACGAGGCCGCGATGGGGCCGGGCGGTCATACGCTCCGGGGCCGTAACCGCCTGCAGACGACTGCGCGCCGCGCACGACGCGGCCGTTGCCGCGACCCTTCGCCCCCGATGGCGCGCGCTTCATCTCCCGGCGACGGCCGTAGCCCCGCGCCATTCGCGTGCGCCGGCCCGAGCCTTCGCTGTCGCCGTCGCCGCGCCTCCCCCTGGGCGGCGACAACGCCGTCGCCGCCTCCGCTGTCCGCTGTTCTAGCCTTCCTCGTACACGTACCAGCCGCCGTCACCGGCCTTGGAACGATCCTCATTGAGATAACAGCCGTCCTCATCGCCGTTCCAGCCGGTCTCTCCGCCGTTCCAGCCGCTCTCTGCCGTTCCAGCCGCTCTCTCTCCGCCGTTCTAGCCGCTCTCACCCCCTTTTCTCGTTCCATTCGCTCTCACCACCATTCCAGCCGCCTTCACCGCCGTTTTAGCAGCCCTCGCCGCATTTCCTACACCGTCACCCTGGTACTAACAGTTCTGATCACCGTTCTTGCTGCCCTCGCCGCCGTTCCAGCCGCCCTTACGACCGTTTCAGACACCCACCACCGTTCCAACCGCCTATCGCCGTCCCAGCTTCTCTTCCCGCTATTCCAGCCGCCCTCAGTGCCGTTCCAGACACCCCCACCGCCTCCAGCCGCACTCTCTGCCGGACCAGCCGCTTTCACCGCTGTTCCAGCCGCTGTCTCCACCATTTCAGTCGCCTTCACCGCCATTCCAGCGCCCTTACAGCCTTTCGTGTCACCATCACCACGGCACCAACCGTTCTGATCACCGTTCCAGCCACCCTCACCGCCGTTCCAAATGCTCTCACCACAGCATTCCAGCTTCCTTCACGGTTGTAACTATCATCCTAACAGTCCATTCAACATCCCTCACCTCCTTTTCCACTATCTTCATCGCGGTTTCGGCCCCCCCCCCACTCTCACCGCCCTCCCGAAGAACCAATCCCTTTGTTCCTAACCAACCAACGCAAACCCCGGCCCCGTGGCCTCTGTCACCGCCCCACGGTTCCCTTCACAGCCTTCCAGTTCCCTTCACAACCTCCACCACCATTCTCTTGTCACCACCGCTGCTGACCTCACCGCCGCCGCTGCTATCGCTATTTCCCAGCCACGCTGACAGTACCACATCGTTACTCCCGGCCCTGACGATCATGATTCCGCCACCGTCGATCCCACCTCTGCCACCAAAGTTACCGTCGCCGTTACCGTCCCCACCCTATTTCCCAACCATCTCTTCCCGCCATATACGTCCCTCCCAGCCCCTCGCACCCCCCCCCCACTGCAGCCGTCGCGGGCGTGTCGTGCCATGCATCCTCCATCCGAGCACGCGCTCGCACGGCGAGAGCCCTCCGTAACACGGAGTTATTTCTATTCCTTCGCCTGGCTGGTGCTCGCAGCACCGCTTAGAAATGCATGGATCGCGCTTGCGGACGGGTTGCGGCGGAGCGAACTAGACTCGGATATTGCTCTAGTTCAGGGCCAACCAAAATCGGACCGCAGGTTTGTGCTGTTCCGACCCGCGCAGACACGTAGGTTTGGCTTTACGGAAGTAATGATTTTTCAGGCTGTGGCCGACGTTTCGTTCACATTCTTGGGCGAAGATACACTGAAAAATTAAGATAACAATACGGATTACGTACATATGCAATACGTATTAAGGATCAAACATTTTGGTAGAAGTGGGTACGATAGTAGATTTTTACACATTAATATACAATAATTCATTAATTATTGAATCTACGTTCGCCAACAATATTGCTTTCTTATTGAACAAAGTAGATTTAATATACAAATTAAATCACCAATTCACTTATGTATATTTTTTTGAGTTTAAGTACTGTATTCGGATAAGTGTAATTTAACTATAATTATTTGACTATTCTAATGTTAATATGCGACATATACAAAAATGTCAACAAATAGAACACAATTAAATGTAATATCCATTATTATAATGCATTTAAATGTTATTTCTATTTAATATTAATTTATTGTTTTATAATAATTTTTTCCCGTTGATTGAAAATTTTAAAGTCTGTTTTTTGCCCAAAAAGTATCTCTTTATTGAATAAGAAAACTGAAAACATTATTTTTCATAAGTGTGCAAAGATCACGTTACAAACTTTCAGGACGCAACTTATATGACAAATTTCTGAAGAAAATACATACCTACTTAAATAATAACAGCGATAAGCAACTGTTCCAGTCCTTCTGTTTATCACTTAATGGAAGGCAGGAATGCATTTTATGTATTCGACGCAACAACGTTTAGATACTAATTAATTCCTTCCTCGTAGGCAACTCGCGAGTATAAATTACTCGGCCAAGCGGTTTCGTGTTGTCCGTCGCGTAAGTGCTGCCAACCCGCGCATAATTATTATCTTTCGCATTCCGGCTAGGAGGAGCGATCGCCGTTCGAAAAGCTCTGTTGCACCGCGCGCGCCGTCGTAAACGAGCATGCATATGCACGAGATTTCGGACGCGCGCAGTCACGTGCCGCGCCGTCCGCTGTCCTGAGAATTCGCCGCGGAAGGGAACGCGAATTAATGTCAGCGGCGCTGTTGCGTGCCGTGTTGCATTCAGGTAATGGCGCGGCGCGCGGCGCATCTGTCATAACGTCAGCGGCTGCAGTAGTTAGCGGCGTCATGTGGAAGGCTGGGCCGTCGCGAGGTCACCGCCTGTAAACCGCCTCGCCGTAAACCTTCCTCCATGCGATGGATGGGAAATGGAATGTCCATTTTCGGTTCGTCACGTCTATGTTGTAATGACAACATTTTAAGAGGGCGTCATGTGATATATTCATTCGATTCGTGCTCTAGGTGGTAATAGTTACCATTTAATATGATACGCACAATAAATTATTTATTTTTTACTGATACGTTATAGCTTGTTATTGCCTTTGATACGGAGCTTGATATACACCGCAAAAATGACCTTGATCGAAAGGATCGTGATAACGAGGGAAATATGAGAACAGTTGAATGATGCTACATGATCTCATATGGAAGGAATTATGAGGAGAATTTATGAAAGGGAATTACGGAAGGGAAACATGAAAAGACAAATCGAATCACGTTAACATGTAGTTAATTAGTAAATAAGTAAATATGAATGAATTAAATTGCGAAAAAGCAAAATTATGTATTTTATTGCCACTCCATCATTAGAATCCATATAACGCCCTAGCTGCATAGATAACTATTCATTTGAAAATTAACAAATATATACGAAGAATGATGGTAAGGTGGCGTATCTAAATTTAGTGTATGCACTAGAAATTCGGTAACTGAAACTCTCAAAACTCTAATTGCTATGTACTACGAATTCATTTCTCGTCCACAGTAATCGTACGACTGGAATTCGGGAACTCGAAACTTGTTGTGTCGAGATACTCGATAGGAGGAAATGTATATTTTACCCTTTCATTGTGTTGATGCAACAGCGCGTCTCCTGTAACGCTATACTCTGCAACAGACTCCGCTGTCCTGAGAGAAATGTGGAGCGCGAGATCTCCCACCAGTAAATCTATCTCCATCTTTCTGCTACCTCCATCTTCTCGGGAAGTGGTGATGTTAGATTATAGGGTCCAATTCGGTGTGGTGCCAGTTGATTGATATGTAAAACATCGGCAAAATTGTGGCATTTGATAGGATCGTGCTTGTAGATTGGCTGCAATGATGTGTGATTATTGAAATAACTTGCAGCCCAATCTCACAGCAGAATGCTGTACAAAGGAACTACATTTTACCTAAGGGCATATCTTCCTATTCACTAACCTTCTCCAATCCGTTCAGGAAATTCGCCAAGAGATACGTTTTAAACTTATTCCTTCTTAAACCTAGCGCCCACTGGGTTGATGACACATCGACGGCCTTTCCACTCTTTCAGTTATGAGATTATGTGAAGCGTGTTGAGGAAACAAAGATATGTCGGATTCAAATACATATGTTGGTACGATATTTTATGTTATACGATATGTTGATACGGAAATGTCCGGAGTTGTACATGACATTCTGTTTTATGTAATGTGTTACCTGGCACTCCGAAGTGCAAATTAGTTTGCTGGCTAAACTATCTCTATCAAGGAGTACCATTTACCAAATACTAGATAATTATAAGAAACTGTGCAAAATTTGGGACTAGGTATTTTTGTGTGCTGTGAATAAGTCGTACCACATTTTTGAATGATACACTAGTTTATTAATTAATGTAAATTATTTTGTGTCTTGCGTAAATTATTATATATTTTCTATGCATTTATTATTTTCTTAAGTATTCTAATAAGTTAATACAATTATGATTCTGTGTCGCGGTTCAATGTAGTTCATACACTTACAATATTTAGCAAATTATTTATTGACATATGTTTTCTCTATCCAATAGAGTTCCACGTTTATGTGACATCCTCAAGTACTGAAATAATTTTTCATCTTCAACTGGTCGAGATATAACACGTGAATTTCTTTCTTGTCATTCTCGTTCTGTATATACGAGTATTATGAACCCAGAATCTGGGCTTTTGTCGACACTCATTTTCTTCTTCCGTTTAATTAAAATGAAATTATAATTAATTAAATGTTAATTAATAAATGATAAATTAATGAAATATATATTAATACTTAAAAATGAATGTAAAATGATTTTTTTAATATCATGAAGCCGTCGTGCATAATACAAAACAATTAAAAAGGACCTAAACTGACTTGTTCGAAATCTCCCTTCCGTCCCGTGGCAACGTAGTGCGCGCGCGACGCACAGGAAAACTACCGTGCGTCTGTGCCGACGTGTGCGCGCTCGCCTTAAAAAACGTATACGTCGTGGCTGGGCTGTTGCCTCTGCAACTTCCCTGGCTGGAAGGACCTAGGAGGGTTCGAGCTCCACTTTGAGTCGAGCGTAGAACGTGTCGTGGTTGTGGTGGTTTTCCGCGCTTGCCTTAAAAAACGTGCACGTCGTGGCTGGGCTGTTGCCTCTGCAACTTCCCTGACTGGAAAGAACTAGGGTTCGAGCTCCACTTTGAGTCGAGCATAGAACGTGTCGTGGTTGTGGTGGTTTCCGCTGGCGTAGATACCTGGAGAGGGAAACCTCGCAAGTGAGAGTGTGTGTGTGTGTGTGTGTGTGTGTGTGTGTGTGCGGTAGTCGGCGCCAGATCTCTCACAAGGAAAGAACAAAGCCAACTTGCACTATACTACACACATGTACAACGCATAAAGCCTACACTTACACGCATTACACTTACATACGTGACTAATGACCATAGCATTACACTTACATACGTGACTAATGACAATAGCATTACACTTACATACGTGACTAATGACCATAGCATTACACTTACATACGTGACTAATGACCATAGCATTACACTTACATACGTGACTAATGACCATAGCATTACACTTACATACGTGACTAATGACCATAGCATTACACTTACATACGTGACTAATGACCATAGCATTACACTTACATACATGACTAATGACCATAGCATTACACTTACATACGTGACTAATGACCATAGCATTACACTTATATACGTGACTAATGACCATAGCATTACACTTACATACGTGACTAATGACCATAGCATTGCACTAACATACGTGACTAATGGCCATAGCATTGCACTAACATACGTGACTAATGGCCATAGCATTACACTTACATACGTGACTAATGACCATAGCATTACACTTACATACGTGACTAATGACCATAGCATTACACTTACATACGTGACTTATGACCGTAGCATTACACTTACATACGTGCTAATGACCATAGCAGTCGACGTGTCAAGAAGCACGAAATAAGTAAATAAATAAATCGTGGTGGGGAAGAGACCTCAGATGATGATGATAATGATTCAGGTAAATGATTTATGTAATATAATATAATGATTTATGTAATATAATGATTCAGGTAATGATTCATTACGCGCGAGATATAAATTAAATAAACGTTCGTTTCGTCGTTTGGTTGAGCGGTTTTGCGTGGCGCGCAATCGAGGATCAACATGCGCTCTGGCAGGGAATTTCTGCGACACAGACAGCGGAACACACGCGCGAGGCATTGGCGGCGTCCGGGTTCTGCTCGCCCACGTCTCTGCGGCTGTGGCTTGAACTATCAGTGATCAGAATTGTTTTAAAGCCAAGGGGAGGGAACGTGACACAGAGAATCGTTCCCGAAGCAGTAAGTGAACTTATTTTAATAGTACTGACAGGCATTATATGGTATATACCCAAATATGGTAATACCTTTTGCTTGTGCCTTGTTCTAAAGAAAAAAATTCGATTCAATGAAGTTAAAATTAATGGATGGATATTACGTGTAGTATCATGCATTCATCAAATCGTAATTTGAATATTAGTATATCTTTTTAGTTGTATTGTACTTCGGAAATTAACGTATCACATATCTCTTAAGAAAAGAGTAAGTGTTACAGTGTTCTCTTTACGATGATATTTTACGCAAATAAGATTCACAATTTAATAATTACATTGAAACAAGAACGTGTATGGCGGTCCGGATGGTCGAGATCGCTGAGGCAGTAGTGCCGTAGCGATCCCGGACCGAAGGATCGCGGGTTCGAGTCCCGCTTTGGGCATGGTTGTATTGGGTTCGTCCTTTTACCCCTATCACCATCATATTGTGTCATCCTCATAGTTACCATACGTTTACGCGCAATAGTGGTTGCTAATGACCTAGAAGTTGACCTTCAAAAAAACATGTATAGATGTCAACATTACCTACAACCATAAAATATAACCAAGGCTCAACTGTTTCACTGCAGTTTTTTAATTCTGGAAATAGAACGCTAATTTACGTCGTTATTGTCGCAAAAAAAAGCCAAAAAGAGCTGGTCGTAAACATAACGTTATATAATTCATGTAATAACGAACATCATAAATTAGGAACTACAAACACGAAGATTTCATAGTTCAATTTTGGGGCAGGGCCCGCTGCCATAATCCTTTCCGATCCGGAATAACGCCGTTCTACTGTACGAGTAACTAGGTCACTCATTTAGCCGGATTACTGCAGTGTTCATTAAAATTTCAGTTTACCGATTACCCTGCTTTGGCACCTGGTTTTCATCATGAGGAATACAACTGGCGCTAAGTTGTACAAGGAAATATCAGAAGGCTGTAACAAAATTTGCTTCTGCTCCCCTAATGAGCAGTTTTGATTGAGACAAGCAAAATTTTATCGTTAATAACAGCATTATTAGGTCGTTTATTCATGTTTTGATCATGACATATTTCGATAGCACCGATGTAATATTACAATGGAACTGCATAATTTCGTGTATTTATGAATCATAAATTGGCTATCGACCTTCAAGTAAAGCCCTGATCAGTTATTTATTGCAAGATATCGAATTTTCCCTCGGTCGCTGCAAGGAAAGCGAGAGGCGGAGTCGAGAGTTTCCGCCGCCATCACGTGCGCCTACAGAGAGGAGCGACTATGCAGAAGTCCAGTGAATTATTAACTTGCTCTGCAGAGCACCTCACCGCACCAAACTCGGCTTCGAACTTCGACACCAGGCGCCGGGAGAGGGCGTGGGCTCTGCTGTACGGCGACGGTGGCGCCGCCAGTGGCGGCACGACGGGGGCAAATTCAGAACGTTGGTATGACATCGACTCCCATTTGATGGCCTTTTTAGAGACGTTAAGTAAAAAGAATTTAACACTTTGGAACTCGCGTGCTGTATCGTGATATTAGAAGTTTGCGTGAAGAAGACAGATATCACTAATGAATTGTGTCTAATTTTACTCGTAATTGCCATCGTTAAGTTGTTAGTTTATTTCCAAATTCTGGTATTTTAATACGCAAAACAAATCTTGAGTTTCATTTGTTTCAAATTCAAAATCTAAGCTTCTCTCATATGTTGCATCTTCCAGTAGAGCCAGTCTATTTTGTTTAGTTTATTTGTATTTATATCTTAAACATAATCAACAAATTAAAATTTGTTGATGATTACCTGTTGTTTTAGTCACTTACGTAGGTAGTCACTTACGTAGGTAGTCACTTACGTAGGTAGTCACTTACGTAGGTAGTCACTTACGTAGGTAGTCACTTACGTAGGTAGTCACTTACGTAGGTAGTCACTTACGTAGGTAGTCGCTTACGTAGGTAGTCGCTTACGTAGGTAGTCGCTTACGTAGGTAGTCGCTTACGTAGGTAGTCGCTTACGTAGGTAGTCGCTTACGTAGGTAGTCGCTTACGTAGGTAGTCGCTTACGTAGGTAGTCGCTTACGTAGGTAGTCGCTTACGTAGGTAGTCGCTTACGTAGGTAGTCGCTTACGTAGGTAGTCGCTTACGTAGGTAGTCGCTTACGTAGGTAGTCGCTTACGTAGGTAGTCGCTTACATAGGTAGTCGCTTACATAGGTAGTCGCTTACATAGGTAGTCGCTTACATAGGTAGTCGCTTACATAGGTAGTCGCTTACATAGGTAGTCGCTTACATAGGTAGTCGCTTACATAGGTAGTCGCTTACATAGGTAGTCGCTTACATAGGTAGTCGCTTACATAGGTAGTCGCTTACATAGGTAGTCGCTTACATAGGTAGTCGCTTACATAGGTAGTCGCTTACATAGGTAGTCGCTTACATAGGTAGTCGCTTACATAGGTAGTCGCTTACATAGGTAGTCGCTTACATAGGTAGTCGCTTACATAGGTAGTCGCTTACATAGGTAGTCGCTTACATAGGTAGTCGCTTACATAGGTAGTCGCTTACATAGGTAGTCGCTTACATAGGTAGTCGCTTACATAGGTAGTCGCTTACATAGGTAGTCGCTTACATAGGTAGTCGCTTACATAGGTAGTCGCTTACATAGGTAGTCGCTTACATAGGTAGTCGCTTACATAGGTAGTCGCTTACATAGGTAGTCGCTTACATAGGTAGTCGCTTACATAGGTAGTCGCTTACATAGGTAGTCGCTTACATAGGTAGTCGCTTACATAGGTAGTCGCTTACATAGGTAGTCACTTACATAGGTAGTCACTTACACAGGTAGTCACTTACACAGGTAGTCACTTACACAGGTAGTCACTTACATAGGTAGTCACTTACATAGGTAGTCACTTACATAGGTAGTCACTTACATAGGTAGTCACTTACATAGGTAGTCACTTACATAGGTAGTCACTTACATAGGTAGTCACTTACATAGGTAGTCACTTACATAGGTAGTCACTTACATAGGTAGTCACAGAAACTTCACTATATACTGAGTCACTACTTCATATTCTAAGCCAAATGTTTAGCAGGTCGCGTGGGAAACCTCCTTGCCAAAAGTAATATAAAATATTCTTAGAATTGGAAAGGAGTAGAATCAATATATTTTATTCGACAGATATTTGGATTTGCCTGGGGATACATTGGCACGCCACCCGACGTTAAGAGTAAGAGAGTGATATAAGTGCTTATCCGATACGCGGAATGGTAAATTAACTTCAAGTATGGTGTTTACATTACACTTTATTGTATAATGCATGGTATTTATGATTATATTAATAAATAACATTTTAAGTAATTAAAATAAAATTGTAATTTAAAAATTATGTGTATACTGCTCGAAACTCTTTGAAAATTAAATCAAATCTTTTAAACCGTGAATAAACATTGATACTAGGCATTTAAATGTCCTTCAGAGTTTATTATCATTGGAAAGAACCCTGAGTTACGAATTATAGGAAATATCATCGTACATATTTACACGAATTATTTAGGAGCATTACTGTGACGTGTAGTTTGTAAAATGAAAGGATAAATCATTACTGAATGACAAATGTACATTCAATATCAGTTAAGAGTTGATAAGAATTATTCATTAGTGTTCTCAAAATAACATGCATACTGCATTTGAAAGGGGGCACGAAAACTTAATATAAGTCGCTGCTAGGCTACTGTGATGAAAATTTAACTTTTGCGCAATATAGACAATGTCATCAAAAATGTTTGATGTCTGTAAATTCGTTGGCTCGTTATTGTAGATCAGATTTTGACCAAGAACGTGACCTGGAATTCGTGCATATGGATCCGAAATATCTCGCCCTAAAGAGCATCGCATGAACGGCATTCATGCAGATTGGCGGCCACATCAGGCGTGCAATACCTGAGTTCGACAGCTGTTGCAGCGACGTGTGTCGTGGCATTGCATATTGCCCGCCTCTCGTCGTCTCTGTTGCTCGTTGCTCACTGCTCGCTGTCCGCCATCCGCCATTCTCCTCCCGCCCTCCACTTCTCGCGACCGCCCTTTTTCGGCCTCGCCCCTCGCCCCTCGCCCTCGCCGACTCCTCAACCAACCCCTCTTCCATCTCCACCTCCCCCAACCCATCCTACCACCCACCACCCGCCTCCCGCCTTCTGCCACCCACCGTACTCCACCCTACGGCCCCCACCTTTCCCGCGCCCTCACCCTCTAACCTCTACCTTCCCCTCCTTGCATTTCACCATTCACTCCTCATATTCAAATCGTCATCCCCACGCTGACCCCATTCCACCCCCTCCCCACTCCACCCCACCCCTCCCCACTCCACCCCACCCCTCCCCACTCCACCCCACCCCTCCCCACTCCACCCCCACCCCTCGCCACTCCACCCCCACCCCTCCCCACTCTACCCCCACCCTCCCAACTCCACTCCCACCCTCCCAACTCCACCCTTCCCCACCCTCTCCCCACTCCACCTCACCCCTCCCAACTCCACCCTCTCCCCACTCCACCTCACCCCTCCCAACTCCACCCCACCCCTCCCCACCTCCCCACCCCATCCCCAACACTCCCCTCCCCACCTCCTCCCCAACACATACCCACTCTCACGTACCCCACCTTCCACTTGTTACTTTCAGTCCCTATCCCCACTTTCAGCCCCTATCCCCACATTCCACTTTCAGTCCCTATCCCCACTCGCCTCCCGCCATCGGTTTTCCGAGTACAGTTCACTCTTTCACCTTCTCCTCGTACCTCTACACCCCCCTGCCGCGTTCTGCCTTGGCCCGGCGCGGACGTGAGGTAGCGTTATTGCGCGATATTTCAGCTGCTTCGTGCTTCACTGCCCACCGTCAAATGGGCCAGCGGCGGCGGCGGCGGCATCGACATCCCGCCGACAGTGGGGGAGGTTGGGGCGGCGGGCGGCGAGGGCGGTGAGGATGCGTTCGCGGATCTCGTTGCATGGCGGCTGCAGCGCGCGCTTTTTGGCTTTGGCCGGCGGCGGCAACGGAGCGGTGATATGGCCCCGCGCCGCGCGGCGGAGCCACTGTCGCTTTGTTCATGCGCCACGCCCCCCTCCCCCCCTCGTGCCCTCGCAGGCTGCGCGCGGACGATCTGGAAGTAATGACTTCCAACTTCGCGAACCCCGCGGCAGGTTGCCGCCGGGAAACAAAGCGCCCGGGGGCCTCTAATACGTTGTCGAGAGTTCGTTTGGTCAGCGACGGACCGGATATAAGCGGTATCGTTCACGTGGCAGGAATGACGGCTTGATGGGAATGAAATTCTTTTTTCTTTTTAGAGTGGTCGTTCACTTGAAAGTAGTATCTTAAGCAACTCGCAATAAATGATTCACAAACGAAAAGACTCTAAATATCGAGCTTAAATAGGAGTGAAACAGTTCATTGAGCAACTATTGTGGATCCTAAAAAGAAGTATCTAATTATGTAACAAATACAAACAGATCCTTATGTCTAGTGTCAAAGTTGTCGGGAAGTGATGTTTGTTGGAAACGACGTTGTCGATTATTTCCTGTTTCGTGAAGTTTCATGTTATTTGTTGAATTTTGTTTCTTTCTTTGTCGCGGTGGTTTACAGAGCTGCATTTTACTCCAGAATCGACATATTTTATGGGAACTCCCTCTAGTTCGTTGTAGTGATAGAAGGTGGAAGGGGGCTTGCGAGTGAGGAGGAAATGAGCCAGATATGTTCGACTTAGAATAGTGTCATTGTAATGATGAACACAAAAAAATCAGCAAGTCATTGCAAAACAGAAATACTAAGTCGCATAATTTGGTGCTCTGAAACTATCTATAGATATGTTAGATGTGTCATGTAAACATCATAAATGGATTTTCAGTTGAACCCTGCGAGACTCCATTGCTGGCCGGTGGTGAGTTGCAAGCTCTGTTCGGTGGAGCAAGGCCAACTCTAGTATGGCTAACTTTTTAACGAACACAAGCGGGTCAAAAATTTCCATTGCGGTTCTCTTTCGTCTAACTTTCTTACTGATATAGAGCTATAAATAAAATTGTGTTCAGTACATAGTCTTCAGTGAATCAATATTCTCTTAAAGTTTGTCTTGATGATGTTCCCTTATTCAGCGTACGGCACGTGGTTGTACTGTTACCCTAGAAACATATCAAGGTTATTACACAATTACAATTTCGCCGGCGAACATTAATATAACTTTGAGAACTATTCTCACATTGTGTCATGTGATTTTTACTGTGCAAAATAATGTATTTATTTGAGGTCATGTGCAGTATTCTGCATTTCATTACTCAGAAATACTTCAGCTTATTTACATTTCTCAAATGACCTACCCTATTTTATTAACTAAGACATAATTTTAATCGTCTTCAGCACTCCCGGCAGGTTTGCAATTATCTCATCATTCTTGGAACTGACAATTTCTTACCCATTTGTACTCTTACACTAATTAAAAAATAAGGCGAGAAAGTAAAAGTTATATTAAATAGTCACTTTCGCCTATTTTATTATTTAATTGCAGAAATCCGTAGTCAAGAATAATAATATTTGTTTCTAGTGAAAAATGTTATTTTGATTGGATCTCTAATGGAATCAAAATCAAATGTAAGACACGACGAGAGAGATTCGAGTGTCTTTCAGTTCGTTTACATTAATAGCAAGTGAGAATTTTAGTTCGTGAAAATGATCAGAACATGAATCACCTTAAGAATGTGTTCGTAATAGTTAAAAGAAAACTAAATAAAATGAATCAAACCAGTAACATTCCAAGAAAGCTTGGTTGCACTCGGAACTGATGTTTGAAATAAGCAAAATTCCGTGAAAGATAACACAGCAACACAAGTAAAAAAAAATTAAAAACAAAACAAAGGCGTACTTTCAAAGTATTAGTAACCTACGTATCATAAAATGTATTCGTCTCTTTTTTAAATTTAAAATAAATGTAATATCACCATAAAATGTTGCCTAGTAATTAGAATACATCCGTACGTTGAACGCTATCATTTTGGCACACAACTTGGCATATCGAGCTCATTTTATTCTCCTTCACATTTATACTGGCCAAGAGTAAAGAAATGAATATGTGGGGGAAAGTGTTGGTTAAACACTTTTCCCGTTTATTTATCTCTTTATTCTTGTCCTGTCACTCTCGTCGCACCCCGAGTACCTGCTTCGTAAAAACTGTATTTTCACATCGATTCCGCTCCTTCTTAGTCTCTCTCCTCTGAACCACACGCGCAGCATTCACTCGCTCTCCTCTGTCAGAGCGCAACTCCATTGCCTCATCCGCTTTCCTGTTACCTGCCCCTTCCGCCAGTGGCGCGGGTGTCGTTCGTGCGCCACTGCTTCCGCCCCCTCCGACCCCTCCTCCCCCCCGCTCACGTGACGCCGTTCCGCGTCGCTCGCTGCTCCTCGCGGGATGAAACATCACCCGTCCAGGCGGCATCGGCGACAGCGGTGGACGGATGTCGGAGGCGGTGGGGTTGGCTGTGGAAGTGGTGGTGGCGGCAGAGGCATTGGTGCTAGTGCTGGTTCCAAAGGCTGATGCGAGGGGTGGTGGTGGCGGAGGTGTTGCTGGGAAAGGTGGAGCTGGCGGTGGTGGTGCTGGTGGGGGTGATTGTGCTGGCGGTGGTGGTGCTGGCTGTGATGGTGTTGGGAGTAGTGGTGCTGGCGGTGGTGATGCTTGGGGTAGTGCTGGGGTTGGTGAAGCTAGCGGTGGTGGAGGTGACGGAGGTGTTGCTGGGAAGGGTGGAGCTGGCGATGGTGGTGCTGGCGGTGGTTGAGCTGGCAGTGGTGGAGCTGACTGTGGTGGTGTTGTGGGTACTGGTGCTGGCGGTGGTGATGCTTGGGGCGGTGGTGCTGGCGGAGGGAGACGGTGGTGATGGTGTTCGTGGTGGAGGTGGTGACAGAGGCGTGGACGTGGACTCATATTCATCGCCATGCTATGCGTCCTGCTGTTCGGGAATGGCGGCGGCCCTGGATGCACGCGCAGTAATCGAGGGGGCGGGGCAAAGCGTAACTGCTAGAGCCGAAACATTCCACTTCGGGAGATCTATGGGTAGTAGTGTGGCTAGCACGCAAACTTTCTACGTTCAAATCGTTGTCACTTCATGTGGAATTCACGGTGGATAAAACATTTTAGTAGTGTGCGTCACATTACGGATTACAAGATATATGCTACCACCACGCAACATTTTAGTGGATTATCCGTTTTCGTGTACCTCGCAACTTTGTTGCTTCTCCATCGTGCATGCCATCGTCATCTATTCGGTAATTACTATTAATATCTTTACGAACCATCTATGTTGCGGGATTCAGTTTCAAGGGAAGAGGGAAACATTTCAAATCTGTAAGGAATATGTGTGTAAACACATTATGTTCACTGCAGGTTTGTTTTTGAATTTATAGTATTTTCTTGCCTCTAATTCCTTCATTGCTTCATCGCCTTTCATTAGGTACGTAACATTATCATCATTCAGTTTACATTCCTGGCATAAGCGAAAGCTAGGAGACAACAAATAGATACTGATTGAGTGGGGATAAAAGGAATGGGAGCACCATTAGTAATCATGCCAGCAAAGTACGGGAGTAAGACTAATGGGGATAAAGAGCTATTGGAAAGCTGGGTGATAAAACGGGAGTTCCAAAGGATGAAGATGAGGAGGAAGTGATTCAGGAGAAAGGTTGGAAGATAAGGGAATAAAATTATTACAAGCTGTTGAGGAAATACTATAACTCTTGGGAGAACTTCGCAAAAACTGAGATAATGTAGAATAATTCCGAAATTATAGTAATCACGCCTGAGATGATGTAGGGAAATTGAAGTGGTATTGATGTGAATTTATTATGAGACTTCAAGGAAAACACATTAGAAGTTCAGAAAATTTGTTGATGAAAGAAAATGTCTAACTGTTGATTTTTGAAAATAAAACCATCATACCAACATAGCTGCATAACACATTTGTCGAAATGGTGAAGAATTGGTTATAATTTCACATTCCACAGTACACCGAGTTTAATATCAAAAACACATCCCTGCACACTGCATTTCAGCGAAGTCCTCAACTTGAAAAGATCGTATGCCTACCATAGGCGACTAGTCCGTCAAAGACGCTGACAATCTAATGTATTCGGAGGAGGTATTTAAGGAGAATGAATTGAAATTATCATCCATGTTATGATGAGACAAACAATGTGTATTACCTCTTCGACTGTACAAGTCCTTGAGAAGCTTTCAAACTAACAATTAATTGACTATTATCAATGTTGATCCATCGCACATTGATTGTCCTCAATAGTTAGGGCGTTTTAAAGAGTACGAACTTATTGAATATTATGAAATATGTGGAAATGAGAGGAAATATTGTGATAGTTGTGTTTTAGTGTGCGAGTATAAGAAAAAGGTAATTTTTTGAGGTGTGAAATTGGTCTTTGGAGAATCGAGATTTGATTCTATGAGGAAATTTGAATATTGACACCAATGTTATGAGACAGAATAAACTGGTTTTAAAAATGTGAAATAAAATTAATTCTTAATTATATTAGTTACAAAACCCTCTCACTAATTTATTCTGTCTACGAAAACAATTAAGAAGACGAAAGGAATAAAAAATTATCGACCCAGTAATGTACTGCATCTAAAAACGAAGGCCACATCGCTCACGTATAAGCGGCACGGCATCGTATAAGCGGCTCTCTCGACAGTTCTCTCTCCAAAAACTGTGATACGTCATGTGACCTATTCAGAAGCAATCAGCTCGCGAGGATTAGTTTTCTTTCTTACTGCCAGAGTTCAGCGTTGCCGCTCATCTGACTTGCACGAAGTCGCGGAGGCGATATGGTTCGGCTTTGGGGAAGGTTATGAACATGATATCAAGACGAGTCATAGCCTATCAGCAAGTGTTGATGTTATGACATTTAATTTATCTATGACGTAGGTAGTGCCACGCGCGTAGTAATGTGGCAACAGCGCATTGAACTGCCAGAGCCGCTCACACGCTGCCGGTACCGTAGCACATATCGGGCGCACGCTGCACGCGCGGAGGGTGGTGGGCAGTGGGGTTCCGGCGCCTGCCGTGGGCGACACGGCGGTCGCTCGCGCTGGCGAACTAATGGCTGTGGGGAGGGGCGGCCATCACCTCGACAGGTGATTGGTCGCCCGCCCGCGCGTGTCTCTTCGATGGCGAGGTGCACCGCGTTTCGCCTCTGTCACGCCCGCGACGCGAGCACGCCAGCCCCCGCGCGCGCGCGCTCTAAAACAAATTAATTGCCTCCAAATAATTTGCATTATTTATGGCTCGCATTACGCTGTCGGGAGAAGTTTGGCGCGCGTGCACTCGGAGGCGTTCGCCCGCGCGCTTGCTTGCTTGCGCCGGCGAGGGCGCGGCCGCCGGGAAGTTGGAGAGCTCCGGGCGGCGCTGTTGGATGTTCCGGGGGTGGAGTGTCGAGGGCGACGGGTGGGGGGGGGGTGGCTGAGGGGGGTGGCAGTGTGTGTGGTTGAATGTGGGGTGGAGTGTGGGGTGGAGTGTGGGGAGGAGTGTGGGGTGGAGTGTGGGGTGGAGTGTGGGGTGGAGTGTGGGGTGGAGTGTGGGGTGGAGTGTGGGGTGGAGTGTGGGGTGGAGTGTGGGGTGGAGTGTGGGGTGGAGTGTGGGGTGGAGTGTGGGGTGGAGTGTGGGGTGGAGTGTGGGGTGGAGTGTGGGGTGGAGTGTGGGGTGGAGTGTGGGGTGGAGTGTGGGGTGGAGTGTGGGGTGGAGTGTGGGGTGGAGTGTGGGGTGGAGTGTGGGGTGGAGTGTGGGGTGGAGTGTGGGGTGGAGTGTGGGGTGGAGTGTGGGGTGGAGTGTGGGGTGGAGTGTGGGGTGGAGTGTGGGGTGGAGTGTGGGGTGGAGTGTGGGGTGGAGTGTGGGGTGGAGTGTGGGGTGGAGTGTGGGGTGGAGTGTGGGGTGGAGTGTGGGGTGGAGTGTGGGGTGGAGTGTGGGGTGGAGTGTGGGGTGGAGTGTGGGGTGGAGTGTGGGGTGGAGTGTGGGGGTGGAGTGTGGGGTGGAGTGTGGGGTGGAGTGTGGGGTGGAGTGTGGGGTGGAGTGTGGGGTGGAGTGTGGGGTGGAGTGTGGGGTGGAGTGTGGGGTGGAGTGTGGGGTGGAGTGTGGGGTGGAGTGTGGGGTGGAGTGTGGGGTGGAGTGTGGGGTGGAGTGTGGGGTGGAGTGTGGGGTGGAGTGTGGGGTGGAGTGTGGGGTGGAGTGTGGGGTGGAGTGTGGGGTGGAGTGTGGGGTGGAGTGTGGGGTGGAGTGTGGGGTGGAGTGTGGGGTGGAGTGTGGGGTGGAGTGTGGGGTGGAGTGTGGGGTGGAGTGTGGGGTGGAGTGTGGGGTGGAGTGTGGGGTGGAGTGTGGGGTGGAGTGTGGGGTGGAGTGTGGGGTGGAGTGTGGGGTGGAGTGTGGGGTGGAGTGTGGGGTGGAGTGTGGGGTGGAGTGTGGGGTGGAGTGTGGGGTGGAGTGTGGGGTGGAGTGTGGGGTGGAGTGTGGGGTGGAGTGTGGGGTGGAGTGTGGGGTGGAGTGTGGGGTGGAGTGTGGGGTGGAGTGTGGGGTGGAGTGTGGGGTGGAGTGTGGGGTGGAGTGTGTACAAAACGAGGTTGCAAAAAGGGTTGCAAAGAGATAGATAGACGGGGTGGTTGACGGGGTGGAAGAGGATGGTGCAAGACGGGGTGGCAAAGAGGGATGGCGGCAATCGCGTTGGCGGCGGCGGAGGTTACTGCGGCGGGGAAAGATAGAACGAGAGAGCAACGTTGCGAGTGAGGACGGAGGTGGGGTCGGAACAAGGGACGATAAGAGTAGAAGGTGGTAGTGGGGTAGGCATTGGGAACGGTGGAGGAGTTGGCTGTGCGACAGCGGGGAACGACGAGAAATGCGTCGTCTAGTGATGAGATGGGGTCAGGTTGGGATAGAAGGTCGATCAGGACGAAGAGAAAAGATATATTTCAATGAAACACTTTTACCACTAAAACATATTTAGGTGTAGAGATTGCGATGATATTCAAACAGAAATAGGACGAGTGTGTTCATGAACTTGGAAAGTTGCCAGTGAGCATTGAGATTTGAAAGGGAGAGAAATCATTCTCATCCCTACAAAGACGGCTTGACACTAAAAGCAGGAAAAATCATTTTCTTTTAAATCACATTCGACGTATTTGGGCGTAGAGCTACCAATAAAAGACAGGAAACTAGTCTCTTAAAAATTGAAAAAGGAAATAATATTATATTGATAAAGAAGTGAAGATGAATTTAGGTGAAAATGAGAGGTAGATGTTTTTCTCCCTGATTGAAAAAGACAAATACTGTTATTACACGCTCTGAAACGTAGTCTCAAATAATCCACTAAAACACGTCTACTTACGCACACTGATGACCCTCAATATGCATATGCATTCAAGTTGTTTGTGAAAATTTGATGGAGAATATGAATATCTTTAAGTACTTTTTGATTGTTCATATCTATTTGAGTCATTAATTTTGCGGAATTTGAAATCTACTAAGGGAAGCGTTTCCTGCAGTGAATTGGGTTACTGGATCGCGAACGTTTGCGTTATTCCTCTTCGGTTTCAAAGCTTGAGATAATTGATGACTCAAACTTTATCATTTCCTTTCATGTAGAGGTTGCACCTAATTCCTTTTGCTATTTAAAATGCTCTTATGTTCATCTTAATATTAGAAGAAAGTAATTTTCTTCTAATTCTGATAATAATATTTAATACTCCTCTATAGGCCGAGTCTTGGTTAGGAATCGTAAGGTATAAGCAATGAGTAGCCATAACAAAATGGAAAAAATCATATACTAACACTTACTTTCACTGAGGTGCAAATTCACAAAAAGTATGCGATATGGACTGTCAAAATTGGAGTTGTGAAAGCAAACTGCTTTGACACCTGTTGTATTGACGTTGCGCAAAGAAATACTAACCGGTTGAGACATCTTAAAGAGGAAATTGGTGAGAAGTGAGAGTTAAATGAAGAGTCGGTATTACTTGGGGGGTAAAAACATATAAGTGGAATAGTTAATAAGAATTCAACTATCACTTTATGTAAGAAAAGGTATTTATTCTATATGATTCATTAAAACATTAGGTACAAATCAATTCATTCTTCAAATTCAATATTTATACTATTGTTTATGAGGAAACTATTTACAGGTGAGTATAGATAAAATTTGCAGTAACGCTTGGTTGAGAGTTCTTAGTTAATGAATAATGTCTGGCTCATTAGTGTGTGTAATTTATAAATAGGAACCAGGAAAACATGAACTGATTGTTTTGGACATATTCCAGAGACAAATGTCAAGAAATGTTTTGAGTTGGAATCTAGTTCAAAAGACGAATGAGACAAAGACCTGTCAGGTTTGGCCTGAAAACATGAATGTAGGGCGTTTAAACGTTGTTTGAAATCGTTATAAAGTATAAAAATAAGAATAAAAATTCATTGTTTGTGTTTCATTCCTACGGTGTGAGACTAGAATTGGTCATGACATCTATAATGTCCTGTGGACTCTATGGTGTGATGTATGACTTCCTCGTATTACCAAGTCTACAACGTTCTTTCACCTACAGCTACTACTTTCAAACAAACGTGTCTTATTTAAACGATTTGAAGATATGAATGATTTTTTCAAGTATTCATTAATATTTCTAAAAAAAATAATTGATGACATATTATATTAACTATTGTTGTGATGTGCGTTTTATTTCGGAATATTGTAACATAAACAAAATATTATACACTGAAATTTCCCGGGCCTCTATTTTCCCACAACTAATTGTAAAACTACAAACAATTTTCCCAAAAAAAGGTTTGTACGTGGTGTTTATTTTTTTTTTCAAGACAACTTTTTCATTTGAAGCTCTCGAAAACTTTCAGAGCGAATATTTATTTTATATCGGGATCAAATGGCAATAAAATACGCTTCACTTACCAATAAGCCGTTCTTTTCAACGTCCGCTACACGTGCTCCAGTCTCTAAATAACGAACGGCAACGAAATGTTTGGAAAATGCTCGAAGGGCATTTGGGAGGGAATCCGTCGCATTAATCCGCGGTGCTCATAGTTGAAAGAGTGAGCATTATGACGTCGGGCGGATTTCTCGTATCGCCGTGGGCCGGCACACTGAGTGGGCGAGCTTCATGGAATGCAGATGTGGAGGGTGAAACACGAGCCTTCGTCAACCCACGCCCCGCCCCCGCCCCCACCCACACACGTGCCGCCCCTTCCGCCACCCCTTCACCGCTTCATTCGTGAATCCTCCCTGCCCCACCCTCCCCCCGCTTCCCCTGCACCAATATTTCCACCACTCTCCTCTTCTCACTGGTTTCACCGCCCCCCACTGCCCTCATTCCCCACTGCCCTCTGGCTCAACTGCCCTCATCAATCCCACTACCCTCTCTCCCTCCCACTGCCCTCACTACCCCTCACTGCCCTCACTGCCCTCACGTACCCCTGACTGACGTCACCGCCCACACTGGTTTCTCCGCCACCACTATCCCCACTTCATCCTACAGCCTTCACCCCCCACTGCCCTCAATGTCTCCTACTGCCCTCACCGCTTCGCCACTGCTTCGCTCTTTCTTGCCTTCGCCCTTTCTTGACGCGTCCTTACTTCGCCGCCTCTTAGCCCTTTTTTCGTCGACCATTGCACCACTCTCCCCCATCCTTCCGCCACCGAGCCCCATCCCCCTTATCTTCAATGCCGCCACTTCCGCCTTCGCCATCCACGCCAACATCTGCACCTCCGCCACCCCCACGCTTCCACTGACGCCCACGTCTAAACTACGTACCTTCACCGCCGCCCACAAGTCTTCGCTTTCGCCCACGCCTCCCATGCTTTCGCCGACCCCACACTTACACGAACGTCTTTGCTACCCCGATGTATTTGCCTTCTGCACTGCCACCCACGCTTTCGCTGACACGCACAACCACCGGTACACCTCCAACCACACTTCTCCCGGCACACACAACCACCCCTACACTACCACCCACGCTCCCGCCGACTCGCAGAACCACCCCTACACCGTCACCCACACCCCTGCCGGCACGCATAACCAACCCTACACCACCAACCACACCCCTGCCGGCACGCACAACCACCCCTTCAGCACTACCCACTCTCCCTCTGACACGCACAACCACCCCTACTCCACCCCTACACCACCACCCACTCTCCCATCGACACGCCCAACCACCCCTACACCACCACCCACTCTCCCATCGACACGCCCAACCACCCCTACTCCACCCCTACACCACCACCCACTTTCCCATCGACACGCACAACCACCCCTACTCCACCCCTACACCACCACCCACTCTCCCATCGACACGCACAACCACCCCTACACCGACAGCTTCGCCACATCAACGTTCTCACCCATGCCTGTACCGCCACCTATTCCAAAATCACGGTCCCTCACCGCCCTCCTCATTGCTTGCTCTACCCCGTCCTCGCCGCCCCCTCTCTCTCCGCCGTCCACACGCCCGCCGCCGCCTCTCGCCGCCGTCCTCGTTAATCCATCCGCCCTTGATCCCGAGCGAGGCGTATTCTGCCAGACGCGACAGCGCCGCGGCGCGATGTATAGCGCACAGCATCGCGAAGCGCCCTACATCCACAACCGCTCGCGATGTGCGGGAAGCAACGCAGCGGCCACGCGCGCCGACCGCCGGCTGTCTGCAGCTGCCCGGCCGCGTTTGCTCTTACGGGAGATAATTTTGACGGATCGCTTAACGATCCAAAAAGCTGTGAAATGAAAGGGGATTTGCAACGCGCTGAGTCCGCGGATGGCAAATAAATGTTGAACAGAGAATATTCCGAAGGAAAATAAATTTTGAGGGAAATGTGAAGTAGTTTAACGCTGGCGCGATAAATGTAAATACACTATTGATGCGTATGATGATTGTCGTAAAAAATAGATTCAGTATTTTCTCTGGAATTTAAGAATGAAGATTACGCATCACCGTAGATATGTTTGTACAGTACAGTAGTTCGAAAACATTAAATGGAATTCTAATTTTTTATGTACGGATTTTGAAGGGGAGACAACAAATAATGCAGTCTATGATATAGTTTTAAGATAATGTAAAAACATTTGCAATGACAGTGATATATACTTGGTGACACAGTCGTTTTGTAATTATAGTGACCATGTGAATCTGAATTCTGATAATATATTACCGAACTCGTTCAGTACGTACCGCTTGTGAGGTCATAAAATTATTTAAGTAACAGCGGCAATCGTGCTCTTAGTTATTTGAATAGTTTCTTTCCGGCGTGTGATCAGAAATTTTTTAAAAAATGGAATTTTAGTGCACTTCTTAGTATCTGAAATACCAAATTACACAAGTGATTACTAATCAATTTGCACAATTACGAGGAAATGGAATTGAAATTCTGAATCTTTTTTGTAGAGATTCAGAGAAGAAAGTCTCCGTTACTTTTTGGGCATTTCTCAGCAGTTGCGTTGTCCAACACGCCTGACCAGAAGTCATACAAAATTACGTAGGCGAGAGTCTAGGACTTAATTAAAGTTAACAAAATTTAACGGCGAACGGAATTGCATGTTGGTCTCGTGAGATTTTACTACACTTGCGCTGCTTATACAAATAGTCTGCACGGGAAGGAACGTTACAGTAGTCACAGACGACAAAGAAATCTGTAAAATACTAAAAAGTTATATCAATTGTATAGTAGATGATAAAGCTAGTTTTAATGATTTGGGCATTACAATTATCCTATTAATTCAATACATATATAATGTGTGAGAAATTATATTATATCTTATATACAATTGAGACTGCGTAACAGGTAAAACAAAAACTCTTTATGACCATAGTAAATAATGGAAGTAAATATGAACGCGCTAGCGATGTACAGACATAATTTAATGGATGAATAATCCCAAATAAAGACTCGTAAAAGGGGAAACGCCTTTGTTACAATCTGCGCCATGTCCCTAAATATCTCACCAAGATCGATCAAAGCAACTCGTTGCATACCACAAGAACACGCCACTCGCCTGCCGGTGTGTCTTTGCGCGTCGGTTGCCGGCCTGCGAATGTAGCCCTCGCGCGCGCGAGCGAGCGTTGCTCAGTGTCGCCATCTGGCGGATTGTCGCGGCGCGGGCCCGGGAGCTGCCGCCCTCGCAAAACGACGCGCTTGACAGATGACGGGCGGCGCGGATATGGACAGCCGCGCAGGGGGGCCACCATCGCGCCGTCCTGCTTCGCTCACCCCCGCCCCCGGCCAGACCCACCCGCCCCGTCACCCCCCCTCCCTGCCGCGCCACGCCGTACCTGGCTTGCGCTGCCGCACTTGGTTCCATCGCTCTCACTACCTCCGTTTCAACTTCTAACCCTGCTCCGCTCTCCTTCTCCCAGCTCCGCCCACTGTGCCAGTCACCGCTCTCCCATGCCCTTCCTCGCTCTGATCCACCCTTTGCGCTTCCCCCCATCGTTACCTGCCCATCCGGCATCAAGTCCGCCCTACCTTGTACCGCCCGGCTATACCCTATTCGCCATCTCTGCCTTGCCCCACCATTTCTGCCCTTTCCAGCTTTTCACTCCCTTGTCCCATCCTGTCACTTCACGTTCACCCATCACCAACCTTTCCTGTCTGTCTAGGCCCTGCCCGTCCCTCCGCTGTTTCATTACCCTGTTCCCTTCTTTCCCTCCCTGTCATCCCCCACTCGTCGTTCCCCGCCCGTCATTTCCTGCCCGTTATTCTCCGACCGTTATTCTCCGCCCGTCATGCCCCGCCCGTCATTCTCCGCCCGTCATTCTCCGCCCGTCATTCTCCGCCCGTCATTCTCCGCCCGTCATTCTCCGCCCGTCATTCTCCGCCCGTCATTCTCCGCCCGTCATTCTCCGCCCGTCATCCTCCGCCCGTCATCCTCCGCCCGTCATCCTCCGCCCGTCATCCTCCGCCCGTCATCCTCCGCCCGTCATCCTCCGCCCGTCATCCTCCGCCCGTCATCCTCCGCCCGTCATCCTCCGCCCGTCATCCTCCGCCCGTCATCCTCCGCCCGTCATCCTCGGCCCGTCATCCTCAGCCCGTCATCCTCGGCCCGTCATCCTCGGCCCGTCATCACCCGCCCGTCATCACCCGCCCGTCATCACCCGCCCGTCATCACCCGCCCGTCATCACCCACCCGTCATCACCCGCCCGTCATCACCCGCCCGTCATCACCGCCCGTCATCACCCGCCGTCATCACCCGCCCGTCATCACCCTCGCCGTAATCCCCCATCCCGTCATCACCCGCCCGTCATCACCCTCGCCGTAATCCCCCATCCCGTCTGATCCGCCCGGCCAGATTTCCCTTCCGCCCACTCGGCCCATTCTTGCCTCGTGCCGACCTATCTCGCCTTACCCCGCCCTGACCTACGTCGTGCTGCCCGAGCCTCTCTCCTTGAGGTTCCCCGACCCACTCTTTGCCTCCTCGTTCCCCTTTGTCACCGTTCCCGCCCCTCTCTCGTTCAGATCGTTTTCTTCCGTGTCCGATATCCCGGCAGTGTGTCCACCTCTGCTTGCACCCCTCTCCCGCCCCGTTTCCTCTGCTGGACCGCCTCGACCTCCGTCCGCGCCTGCGCTCCCACCCCCTGCCCCCACCCCCTACCCCACCCCGCCTTCGCCGCCGCTCGCGCGACGCCTCGACCGCGGGTAAAAGAAGAAAATAGTTTCTTAACAGATGTCGCAACAAGAAAGTGGATAGGAACGGGTCATGCTCCGGACAGACGAATCAATCTCCTTGAAAGCGGGCCCCGCGCCGACCCGAGCGGAAGGAAGGAGAGGGGGAGCGGGAGGGTGGAAAATAAATAAACGCCGCGCCGCAGCGGCCCGCGATGGAATGGAGTGATGATCCAGAAAAGGTGAGGCGCGGGCGGCGCGAGGACCACGCTGAGGTTGCGAGGCGTCGCAGAGCCTTCGGAGCGCTGCAAAGGTTTAGGATGGGTTGTACGTAGATTCGGTGGGGTAACCAACTGTAGAATATGTGCAATAGAGGAAACGTTATTTTTGCAAAATTGGATTTTCTTCTATTTCCTCTTAATTTTTATTGTAAGTTATAAAAATTGAGTAATGCGTATTTTCAAAGTAATAATTAAACAGTTTTGGGATATGAATTAATATTATTTAAATTTTGTATTTTATTAATTGTGTAATATATAATTTTTACTTTCTCGCCTTACTATATGTACATACGCAGCAATGAGAAAGTTTTATTATTCTCCTGCGGAAATCTGCAATTTTATGGCAGAAAGACTAGTATTTTCGAGACTGGTATCGAAAAAGTGGATAAATCTTGTTCTTATATGTAGTGCATTACTTTCTCTATCATTTTGTGTAGTCAGAATCCATGTTATGTGGGTCCTTGATACCGAAAAATCGGTTGACGGCAAAACTTCAGTCTGTTGGTATCTGTCTTTCTGCATGCCTGTTGGTGCGTGGTCATAGCTGTCGTCTAAATCGTTTAGGCGAGTTCTTCCAAAAATGTTTTTCCCCGGTCGGTCTGAATGAACTTGAGGCTCTGCGAGTTTGAAACGGATATTTTGATTTTTGGGGGATAATTTACATAAACATTTAACATTTTTTCACCATTTTCTCATAGATACATCTGTGTGGCGTCTTTGCCGGGGCAAATAATTACAGACGTGAACGGCTTGTAAATATTTAGTATTTATTAGAATAAAGATATTCCGACACCAAAACACTATATACAATATTTACAATTGAAGTTAACCGTTACAAGAAGGAACCTTCCCTGGTTACCACCACCGCTGGCCCGATAATTAATTACCATCCCCGGTGTGATGCACCAGTACCTTACGCGAGCATACATGCGAGTATGCCGCACCTGCCGTCACGACGTAGCACGCCGGCTTCGATTCCCCGCCTCGGTAGCCTATGCATTACAATGCAACGCCGCGCACAACCCTCACGACGCCCTACCGACGCGCTCACACCTGAAGAATCAGAAGAATAGAAGGAAGCTTTCAAGTCGGATTCTGCTTATATACCCTCTGGCAGGTTGACGGAAGCGCGTCACCCGCAGTGACTGCCGCCGCTCCTCCGCCGGCTTCGGGGTTTCCAAACCTGTACCCACGACACGGCATTCCTGCCCAAGCCATTGTACAGCCGGCGTCACTTCCGCCAGCGCTGTCCACATGGCTGATATAGTACGTTTGTGCTGGCGACAGATATGACGCCACACTGTTTGTAATAATATTTGTCTTTGAATAGCATAAAGGATGTTTAAAAAACTGCGCAAGTCTAATTTTCGCTAAACTATGTGAATTTTTAAAAATTGCAAAAATTAGAAATAATGCTATAAATATGTGCTCTAAAAGCGCCACTACTTTTACAATATTATTCACCAATGCCAATTGTTACAAGGAGGAAAATTGATGAAATATACCAATAAAATGACATAATTTCTACGAGTATTTTACCGAGGAATATTTGTGTCTATTTCATTGAAAATCGTATAGTCTTTGGTATAGTTGTTCAAAATATTTGATGCCACTTTTTCTTGAAGGTGTGATCATTTTATAGATAGCATGGTCTCATGTCAATAATTGGTATCCTATTTATGAAGATGGTAAGAAAGCATATAATACGATAGTGTTTAGAAAGTTTTAGTAAAAAAATCGTGTACCCTGTAAAGTAAATTTACTTCTGATGATTCCAAGTTTTTCAAGCTTTAATATCGACGATTGAGATTGGAGATTGTATGAAAGTTTAGTGTAATAGAAAATGTTATGATACATAGAATCGTAATCATATTATTCATTTATTAAACTACACGTTACATAGAAAAGGGCAAACAAAACCTGAACATGCATTTTTTTTAAATTTAAACATCAGTTCTTAATCGCACTGTAGCTAACTTTTTGATTGGTTGTATGAATTTTGAAATGATTACATCGCCTTATTGAACCATGTAACAGCTTCTTTTAACACATGAATGGTAATTGTCTATACTTCTACAAATATGATCTATGAATCTCTGATCGCCTCTCATCCACACGAATTCGTTCTTCCATTCTGTGGCAATCAAAGAACCTTCCGTTCTTGTGTACTCATGAACATCGACCATCGTCCACCGAATTCTAGGCAGTGCTCGCTACATACAGTCGGGAGATACTATATACATAAACAGAAATTAATTGTCTACAAATTTTAATACAAGCCCGTCTTTTGGAAACAGGAACTGCATGTCGAAGCGCACTATATACTTTTTGGAACAAGTCTGGATGGGTCATTTATATACAGTTCATGTTAGTGGATCAAGCTTCTTTGAGCACTATAACGAACGTGAATGGACTGGAATATCCGACTCAGATTTAGAGTACTGAACGCCCTGGCTTCAGTAAATTTTACGCCGTGCCTTTATATACTTTACTACTTACCTACTATATACTTTTTGGAGCAAGTCTGGATGGGTCATTTATTTACAGTACATGTTATTGGATCAAGCCTCTTTGAGCACTAAAACGAACGTGAATGGAATGGAAAATCAGACTCAGATTTAGAGTACTGAACGCCCTGGCTTCAGTCAACTTTACGCCGCGCCTTTTACGATCATACGATCGAATGTAAGGGCATCGACACGTCGAAGATCGTTTACCGCTTGCCGTGAAGATTGGTATTTACATTGCGTTGTGTGTGTTTGACGACGAGAATATACTAAGAATGTCACAGCCATGAAAATGGAGCAAATAAATAAGTTGTAGTGATCTGATGCTTTATACCGTTTGGGAATCTAGCTACAGCGATGTATTAACCATCTTTTTTTGTTAGTTCGCTACACCGTAGTGTGAGCTGTGAGGGTGAATAGAACGTGCGAGTATCCCCTAGTGCAAGGCACGTTGAACTCTAATGATTTATTGTAATTTAAAAGCGCACTGATGTCACTAAGCGCACTGATGTCACTACATCGACCTTCATCGCGATATCCATTACGATCGACGAGTGATTTTAGTTATGTTCGTCCTCAGGCTTCGAAGAAATACGCAGATCGACTTTCCCATTGTTCGAAATTAAAAACGTAAACTTTTGTGAGTGTCGTGTGCCGCGATGTCGTGGCGTGTCGTCAGTGGTCTTTTACTAAATATTTCACGAATTACACGCTCCGACTTACACAGAAATAAAACTGGACGAAATGCATGCTACTCGATATATTTGCATAGAGTATAAAGAGGATTAATGTAACAATTTTTAATGTTGCACCAAGATCATTTGTTCCAGTATTAATTTGATGCCTTTGCGTCTCTGAGAGCGGGGTAACAAGAGAACTGATTCAATATACAATAGTACTATTATTCGTGTTCATACGTAAGAGAGCAACGCCAGTGTAAATGTAGGAACAGTACGGATTTTGAGTGTACACGAAGGCCCATGAGCGATGTATATTTAGGATCACGCCCCGTGGGAGGAGTTCGATAGGCTCCCGAAAGGATCGCGGCGGAAACAATTTCCCTGAAGCGCTACCTCGATCCGCTGCTCTCGCGCCGCGCTGCGGAAGACATAGGCGCGAATGAAGGCGAGGCGGCCTCGCGCGGGGGGAGGGGAGGCGATGCGGTGGGCGGGGGAGCAGGGATTGGGGAGGCGGTGCGAGCGGAGAGAAGGTAGGGGGGTGAAACGAGGGAGGGGAAGGGAGGGGACAAGGTTAAGGAATTATGGGGATAGGATGGCGGAGAAATGCAGGAGCGAGGACGGAGGAAGAGGGAAGGGGTGAAGGCGAAGCAGGGAAGGTGGAAGGGCGAGGGCGAAGCAGGGAAGGAATAAATACGAAGGTGGAGCAGGGAAAGGAGAAGAGTGAAGTCGAAGCAGGGAAGGTGGAAAGGCGAGGGCCAAGCAGGGAAAGGAAAAGAACTAAGGCGGAGCAGGGAAAGAGCCAAGACGAAGCAGGGAAGGTGGAGGGGGCGAGGGCGAAGCAAGGAAAGGGTAGGAGCCATGGCGAAACAGGGCGGGGGGGACGGCGGAAGAGAGGGTGGTAGGTAGATTCCGAAGAACGGAAGGGCAAGGGGCAAGGACGAAGCAGGGACGCGGGGGAGGAGGGATGGGGAGAAGGAAGGCGAAGCAGGGAATGAACAATGCTGTTGAAGGGCGGGAAAGGACGGAGCGGGGGTTGGGAAAAGAGCGAATTCTCGTGTACGGAAAGGGGGATGTGTTTCGAAGGATTGGTGGGAGCAGGTCGGAGCAGCGGGTGGCCGGGGCGGGCGCGGCGCCAAAGACAGATGACGGGCGCCAGGTAATCGCCTGAGTGCGAAAGCGCGCGGCGTCGCGCCGTGCGTGAGGCGTCGCGTGCGACACGGAGGCAAATGACGTGCGCCCCCCCCTCCCTGCGTGCGACAGTGAAAGGAGAGGCTCGTCGCGAAACGCCGGAATTTACAGACAAGTCGTCGCAATCGCTTTCGGGCGACGCTCGATATAACCGGTAGTAGTTGGTATTTGCCAGCATTCTCATTTACTCCTGATTCCGTAAAACGAAAGGTTTTCATCATTCAGGAAACATTCTCTCTCTCTCTCTCTCTCTCTCTCTCTCTCTCTCTCTCTCTCTCTCTCTCTCTCCCTTTCTCACGCTCTCTCTCCCTTTCTCACGCTCTCTCTCCCTTTCTCACGCTCTCTCTCCCTTTCTCACGCTCTCTCTCCCTTTCTCACGCTCTCTCTCTCCCTTTCTCACGCTCTCTCTCTTCCTTTCTCACGCTCTCTCTCTTTCTCGCATTCTCACGCTCTCTCACTCTCTCATCTAAATGGGAGTAAGTGGGGAAATATGTGTAGGAAAATGCAGATGAGGTCCATCTTGTTTCAGTATCAAAATTTCATTGAAATTGTAAACAAAATGGAATGTTTTCATTTTGACATCTGATTGATTGACCACTCGTAGGAATCGGAATGTACGAGATGTAGTATTCACGTTCGCCTGGATCAAGAGAATTCAAAACTATTCGTCAATCCACTTACATATTTCAACTACAGTCTCTCATTTATTCTTGGCACTTTCGAAATGAGAACACCGTGTAGTAAGGGCAGGAATGTTGAGATAACAGCCACTAATTCCTTCACCAAATAAAATCACCTTTTTTACGTGAATCTATTAAAGACACGTGGCATGGGGATTACCAGGGGATTTTGTCTGTAAAATAATCTTATTTCAAGTATGGGGGAATTACTACTGAAGCTTCCTCTGTATTTATAATACTACCCATCCAGATCCTCTCCCATAACCCTCAGACCCACCATCGTCTCCACCTCCATCGTCTTCTTCGCCGCGGTCATCTTCTTCGTCATCGTCGTCTTCCCCACCAGTGACCACTTCAATTGTCAGCACTGGACATATCCGTTATTATGGTCACAGCCATCAACGTCGCGACTGATTGCCCCATCCACACCCGTATCCGCCGCCGCACTGACCGTTCCCTCCGCCATCGACGCTGCCTCGCTGGCTGCCTGGCTGCCTTCCGCCGGCGCTAAGCCCGTGAGCGCGCGGGTAATGACGGACGCGATTGCGCTGTGTAATGGGCACACGCTGCACGCGCCCTCTTCTTTCGCTCTTTAAGCGCCGCTAATTAGCCGCAATTTGCTCGTTTAATAAACTCGACACTGGCGCGGGCGATCGCTCGCCGCCGCCGCTGGTGGGGGGGCGTGGCGTGGCGTGGCGTGGCGTGGCGTGGCGTGGCGGGGCGTGGCGGGGCGGGACGGGACGGGACGGGGCGGGGCGTGGCGGGGCGGGGCGGGACGGGATGGGGGTGGGACGGGGCGGGACGGGGCGGGGCGAGGGCGGGTCAGGCGGGGCGGGACGGGGAAAGGCGGGGGCGGGGCGGGACGGGGCGATGCGGAGCGGGGCGGGGCGGGGCCGGGCGAGGCGGGCGCGAGAGCGGAGGAGAGAGAGCGTGTGTGAGAGCGTCGAGGACCTTGTGACACGCACGCGACTGGCGCCTTGCGCACCTTGCCTTTATCTCGGCCGGCAGACGACTGTGGGCCGCCTTACGGGTGCTTTCCATGCGAAGGGCGCGTTTGTGCTATCTGGCGGGCGGTGGTGGCTGACCGAGCGAGCTTTGTCGTCCGATGTGTGTATGTGTGTGTGTGTATATGTGTGTGTGTATGTGTGTATGTATGTATGTGTGTATGTGTGTGCGCGCGCGCTCGCGCGTTTTTTTGTTGTAATTAATACTCGCGCTTTACTTTCGTTTGTCTACACAAGGCGTTTCCGAAGAGCTAAACCAACGAACATCCCAGTGTTTGTAGGCTTTCAGGGGATTGATTGATCGCATTATGTTCTTCTGGCGTTAATCAATGAATGAATGAATGCATAGAACGAATTTTTTTGGTGCGCGTGCGTGTGAATTCGTAAGTAATATGAATGTGTTTATGATGTACAACCAGTAGTTTCCAAGAGTGACTAAAAAATATAATTATTTCCTCTCATATTTGAGCTCTTTGCAAGGAAAACAAAAGCATCTCCCTTTATTTGTATTCAATAAATTCAACGAACGGTATATTACGTCAAGTTTTTTATCTTAATTTTTGTTGTTGAAAATGGTAAGCACATGTTGCGAGAGGTCGGTTAACTTTTTTACGTGCTTTTCAATTTCCTCCTTATCCCCATATATTTTCTGTTCAGCTCGTATATTGTAGCGCGACGTTCTTCGCAGTGTTTGTTCGCGTTTTTTTACTCCATTTTTCTTCTCTGGAAAGGCTTAAGTACCCGCGGAATATGAACGTCCTGTGTCGTCGACGCCCCCTTTCTCTGCCGTCATTTCCAAGACCGCGTTCTATTGTTGAGTAGCTTTGCGGCGCATTTATGCCCCTCGGGTTCTCACGGTTCATAAAGCGGCGGTGGCGCGGACCCGGAGTCCCCGTCGTGTATTGCGGTTCTGCCTCTGTTGCTCCTTTCTTCCCGGAGCTCGCGAGCGCTACTTCACGGCCGGCGGCGCCTGCTGAGCCCCCTGTGCCCGCTGCCGCCCGGGGGTCTTCGTGTGGGTTCGAAATTCTTGGAGAACTTGCGGTGTGTTATTTTTTTTTTCTTGAGGGGGTGGGTTGGTTATTTTATCCTGTCCTGGGTGCGAGTTGATGTTCTCTATGAGGACGTTCAAAATTCCAGGAAGGAAGGTTCAGCTGTTATTGACGCTGCCCAGAGTAAAGAAATCATATGAATGTTTTTGGAAAAGTTTTCTTTCCCAAATTCTCTGAATTGAAACTTAATGTATAAGTCATCAATGAGGCTATATTTGAATTAATACCTGACAGGGGGAAATTTTCTATTGTTTTAAGAGTGGCAACCAAACGCAAGACGGCAACCTCCGCTGACTTGGCTTCGAAATGTGAAAGGTGTTGCGGGAAAGATAAACATAGATACGCGCTCAAAATTTCACGAATAATAATAGTTTGAGAAGGTAATAAGTTTGCTGGATAGAATCTACCAAACAACCGAGATTTGAATATTCTTTATAAACATTACTTCTTATTAGTTTATTTCGAGATTATTTTCTTTTTAAATTCTGCCGTGTATGAACTTTTTGCCAAAGGGCAGAACTGTTTGAAATCGTGAATTCTTTGCTTGGTTTCCAATTTTGTCTTGTTAGATCATTCTCTTACTTGTACGTAGCAATAATGCGAAATAAATGTTAATAAATCTGTCTTACTGGTGGAGAGCTCATTCAACACACGAGAATCCTGCCAAACTTTCTCACTTGAACATAGAAGTTTAATATAATTATTGCACTCTTTAATAAACACGATTACGAAATGAGGATATTTTCAGTTCAAAATATTTAATTTTAATTTCAATTCATTATTTCCAAAAATGACTGATATATTTCATTTTACTGAATCCTTATTTGCGTTAGCAAAGGAAATGAGAATTAATGTCGCTAAATTTGGGTAATGACTGTTACCTAACTTCTCCAAAAGTCTGTCATGAGCCAGGTATTCACTGGGGCACCGCCAACCCCAAGCAAGTTTTACAACACTTACTATTAAACCAGGCGCTAGTAACTGTATGCGCTGATCTCTCGAACTCTAGAAAACTAGTTGCCTTGACCGCAATCTTGACATGCCTGTTCTATGGAGACGATCCATGATAGCCCCGTTTTCTATCGAGTCCCACTGCGTTCTCTAGAGGGTCTCGTAATCAATAGTGACATGTGTGATGGTAACTGTATACTTCTAAAAATCCATCATACATTGCAAGTCAGATTTGTAAAACCTTGTCCAGGGATTTATTTCCATACTTAGCTAACTCTTTGAACAATGTTTTACTGATTTTACATTTATTTCAAGATTACAAGCAAAGAACATTGACTATTTTTCGATTATATTTCGTTGGTTCTTCATCTCCGAAGCATGACGTGTGGATATGAAGTAATAAATGTTGGCACTTCACAATCAGCAGCTTATCTTGAGTACCGTGCGTCTGTTTTTGAATAGATTTTGGTCGAGGTGACGATTTGAATTCTGCCTTAAAGTGTGATGCAATCTAACTTGCTCAAAACACATATCTGTGACCGTTTCTTTTCACGAATGCGCGCGATTCTGTTGAACAAAATAGTTGAAAGAAGACCTGTCTTTCATGTCTCCTCTTTCATGCAAATTTTCTCTTCGCACGTTTAAATAGAAACTTGAGCGCGTTTTGTGGCTTTCAATGACGAGCTCAACACCTTCTAGAATATCAGGTAAACAAGGTTGTTTGAATTCTTATATCCAGACCGTTCAGTACCTGTACTTTGTATGTTTTCTAGTAACGACGAACGTAATTTTTCTCTTAATTAGAGATAATAAAAGTTTATTTTGAATTTCGTTTACTCATATACTAGGATAAATCGAATTTGCCGAGCGAGAAGAATCATTCTAGTTCTATTTCAACAGTTGTGCAATGAAACGCTTATTTGTCACACAAATTAACAGATGCCTTTGCAACGATATTCGCAAGTGTTTGTAGCCAGCAAGAAAGTTTACGGTACACACATTTCTAACCAAAAAGCACGTGCTGACTACTAATGTTCTAATATTGAATTGTCAGTTACATCGAAGCAATTGCTGGTGATCTGCATTTCTGCTACATTTAAAGTCGTTTAGTAACCGATAATGAAGTGAATCGTGTGGACAAGGAGAAATTACCCTTTAATACGTATTTAAATGTTTTCATGATACGTTTGAAGAAAAATAAATCAAGCTGATTATGAAATAATTTATTACTATCCACCTTGTGCTTTTGCCACACCCTTGCCGACTTCACCTCTTCTGTCCCGCGTCCCTCTGCACCTTGCCTGCCTCATTCCCGATTTACCCTGACCATCCCGCTTCATGCAACGCGGCGTTTTCCCACTCATTCATAAACCCACACCACACTATCATCCTGTGAAACCTCTACACTGTCCTCCCTCCTCTGTCGCTCTTGTTCTTTCTTTCTTTCTTTCTTTCTTTCTTTCTTTCTTTCTTTCTTTCTTTCTGCGTCCTCTTTGTCTGTCTGTCTGTCGCTCTCTCTGTCTGTCTCTCTCTGCCTGTCTGTCTGTCTCTCTCTCTCTGTCTCTCTCTGTCTCTCTCTGTCTCTCTCTGTCTCTCTCTGTCTCTCTCTCTGTCTCTCTCTCTCTCTCTCTCTCTGTCTCTCTCTCTGTCTCTCTCTCTGTCTCTCTCTCTGTCTCTCTCTCTGTCTCTCTCTCTGTCTCTCTCTCTGTCTCTCTCTCTGTCTCTCTCTCTGTCTCTCTCTCTGTCTCTCTCTCTGTCTCTCTCTCTGTCTCTCTCTCTGTCTCTCTCTCTGTCTCTCTCTCTGTCTCTCTCTCTGTCTCTCTCTCTGTCTCTCTCTCTGTCTCTCTCTGTCTCTGTCTCTCTCTCTCTCTCTCTCTCTCTCTCTCTCTCTCTCGCAGGCCTTTTATTACTCCCAACCGCGACTCGCTCTCTCCGTACTCCTTGCCGACAGGACTTCGGCCATGTTCGCCGCGATACAATTGGAGTGTTTGTCCGAGGCGCTCCGAAATACCCGCGGAACAAAGAGTGCCTTCACAATGGGCCGCCGCTCCGGCGCACGGGCGGTCGGACGGGCGGGCGGAGCGAGAGACGGACTGGCGGACAGACGGACGGACGGGCGAATGGGCGGATGGGCGGACAGATGCCTGCGGCTTTCAGCGCTCCCTCGCCCGCAGACTCACTTCTGGTCTGCGCTCGCGCTGCGGGCCCGCTTTATAAAATCAACAGGACACACGGGACATAGAAATTATTCTGGGACTGTAGGCGCTTCTCATCCTCCATGCGTTTTTTCTCATCTCCTCCTACTCGTTTTCGTGTCTCTCCATTTCTTCCTCCTTTTTTTCCCTTTTCCATCTCTTCTTCCTCTTTTTCCTTCTCTTCGTCCCTTTCTTTATCTTCCTCCTTTTTCTTCTCTTGTTTTCTTTCTTCTATTGTTTCTCCTCTACATTCTTATCCTTCTTTTCCTCCACCTATTTCTCTTCATTCTTTTCCTTTCCATCCCTTCCCTTCCCTTTCATTATTTTCCTTCTCTTCCTTTTTTCATTCCAGCTCTTCCTCTTCCCTCCCCTCCTCTTCCTTCTCCTTCTTTTGCTTTTCCTTCTCCTTTCCCTCTTCCATCTCCTTCTTTTGCTTTTGCTTTTAGTCCTCCTCCTCCTTTTCCTCTTCCTTTTTTCTTCCTCTACCTTCTTCTTCGTCTTCATCATTTTTGTTCATTTTAGTTTTCTGGCTCTAACTCACGAAACGAATGTGGGGAACGCAAAAATAGGGGTTGAATGGAAAGAAATTCGTTAAGCGAGAAGTCAGCCTAGTAGTTCTTTATGACATGGAACACAAATTACTAAAAGTGTTGTGTGTGGTGAGTAAGCAAGAGGGTGGAGATGGCTTTAAAAGTAAACTTTTTCAATTTTTTTGCAAATATTTCGTGAAGTATTGGGTCTCACTCATGTGCAACTCAAGACTAAAATAGTAGTTAGGATTCCGTAAGTAAAACGTTACCTTCGTTTTTCTAGCATTAGTTTTTAACAAAGATTCGGTACAAATCTGGATTAATTTGAACGAGACATAAAAAGCTCCGTAAGGAACGTGTACATATAGAATGTATTATTTTATATTAAACCCTTACAATCCCTTTCGGGTAAACGCTTCCTGAAGGTCAGGGCGGGCTTCTGAGTGACCATCAGAATAGCCACTTCTGATGTGAAAAGTTGGTAGTACCTGTTGTTATTCCAAATTTTTGAACTTGTGTTAACAGGAAAATTAGTTTTTTACAAAAGGACTCATTATTAATCAATTATCATTAAAATTATTATCATACACATACAGATGTGTATACATGCACTTTTATATTTTATATTTCGTTGAAGAAAAAATAGCTTATTATAGTAGATCCACTTCTGATTGTGATAAGCTTTAAACTCTTCGGAAATTATACTCATTTCTTGAAATTTCGTGACCGTGTTTTGGCCATTTGCCCAGAACTGCCTGTCGTGTCCTGTCGTGTCCTATCATGTCCTATCGGGTACTGTCCTGTCGTGTCCTATCGGGTCCTGTCCTGTCGGGTCCTGCAGTGCCCTGCCGTGTCCTGTCGTGCCCTGCCATGTCCTGTCGTGTCCTGTCCGCTGTGTCCCCCGTGGCGCCCGCGGGAGCGGCAACATCTGTTCCGCTTATTGTGTTTATTTAGGTTCAGGTGAATGCGACTTGCGCGTGGCCGCTGGGCGTCGTTGTGAAACAGTCGCCGTTCTGCGGTCGCATGGAGGCCAAGGCCGGAGATTGGCGCGGGCTCCCAGGGCGGTGGGCGCGACTCGACACAGCGGACGTACTTCACGCCGGCTCGCGTTAACATTTTGTTGAAGCAGATTATGCTTCGGCGCTCTTCTTTTTCTTGGCTTTTAGGTCACGGTTGTGTGCGCTTTGCGCCGTTCACAGAACGGTCTTCGCTGCGACAAAAGAGGCGTTGGAACGGCGTGTTGCAATCTCTCGGTCGGAATGTGGACCTTTAACTTTGAAACAGGTGTTGAGAGAACATTTGAATTTGAAAATGATAAGGGGATTGTAGATTTAGGAGATGTCGACTTGGACGTTCATGCCTAACTCTTAAGGTGAAAACTCCTGGGTGCTAGTGAACGAAGCGGAGTTACCGTGAGTGGGAAAGAGTCAACATTTTATTTAACAACATTTCTTTGGTGACCTTCAATTTTTTTTGGTTTTAGGTATCATTCAGTACTCATTATTCCGAGAATTTTGTTGTCTTCTAGAGTAAAACATTTCCCCGGGAACATACACGTTCAAGTGTCATGTAACTATACCGAGTTTATAAAATATTATTTATGTATTACTAAATTATATTTAGAGGTTAAACTTTTACGCTAGAGTTTCAGCTCTTTCAGACCCTCCCTAGACAGTTGTATTTGTATGGTAATAATTCTAACCTACACCATTGTGCAGATTGCAATTTCTTGTAATTGTTCGTAAACGGATTGCTTTTTCGCGTTCATCCCTATGCGTTCATAGAATGTGTAAGTCGTTGAGAATCTGAGAAAACGTATTTCTCGTTTAACTTGCGTTTTGTGACAATGTGATTTTAACTTTGAAAGAATGAGAATAGCCTGTAAATTTCTCATGACTATAAGAGATAAAAATATAAAACTGTGCATATAGAAGAGATAAGCTAAAAACATTCATGTAAACATCTAGGCGTGACTTGATAAGGAGACACTCAGCGCCGGAAAGCGCTAACATTTTGTAAAATCCGATTACCTTTCTTGCGTTTTCTTTATTTATTTTTAGATCAAGGCTGTACTGGTTTCAGGGTATTCCTATTCATTGTTAATTTTAAATGTGATTGACAGTGTTTGCGTATCACTATCATACTTTGAAACGACTTGACAGCTGTCCACAAGTTTGTCGATAACCTTGTACATCTGGTCCTATTCGTTAGACATATGGTCATTACTATGATTGGTCGATGATATTCATTAGTGTTTGCCTTTAGGTCTTCTGAAACCACTGACGAAGTAATAAAAACGAGCCTCCAAGATTTATCAACCCGAAGAATTATATTACTCGAAATATGGGCTACAAGGTTTGCCTTGTTCTTCACAATACAATCTCGAGGTGAAAACTCTCATACATGACGCGGTACTCTAACTCAGAAGCCTTGTTTTCATGCAGTGCAGTTGTGGTCGTTGAATAGTCCATGGAGGTCATACTCGAATGTCTACACTGACATTTCGATTTGTCCCGGCTGTATCAGAAACTATGTAGAATTTTAAGTTTTAAATTGCATTCATTTTACCTCATAATTTATTTTTTTTAGTTATTCTGTTATGGTTTATTGCTTTGGTTGTAATGTCATAAAAACGTCGATTGTATCAGAACAGAGGGTAATGAGTTCAAGGCCAAAAGCATTTTAAATGCTTTTTTAAAAATGAAATGCGGTAAGAGCTATTAGATATTAATTTTTCTATAAGCGTCATTAACTTCTCGTAATTTTGTTGTCTCGTTACTGACATAATTCGCAGTACAAAATGCTGTTACCATCGTTTTTAGTACTTAAAATAAAAACAGTTTTTGTAATATTTTTTATTTTAGTCTCACAACTTAAGACTATGTTATTTTCTTTTGCATTGTTTAAATAAATACATGCGCATTCAAAATGATGAATGTAGAAAGTCTGAAATGATGTAGAGAATTGTTTACAGGTAAAATCTTAAACGTGAGTCTCAATTTATCGGACTATCCCCGTTCTGTATTTCCATTCTTTGATGTTTAGTGATGATTTTCATTTGTTCAATGATTAACCTTAACGAGATATTTGGATTTCCGGTCGTTACTGACTACTATTACAGTACGCATTTTGGTACATTGCGCTCCTTTGATCAGGAAAGTAATTTCGTTAACCGAAGCTCATTGAGCAGTTACAAATAAAACGTAATACGTATTCATATATTTCAAAATCACACAACTTCAAAATTTGCTATAAACAGAATGAAGAATGAAATATTATTTTTTTATCAATATTATCTTGCGTTTTATACATAATCATTTACCCTTCATAATACTAACTGTTGCTTGTTCTTGCAGGTGAGTGGCGGTGCATGGGCATTCTCATTCTGCGGGGCAGGAAGTAGCGACGTATCTGGTGAGTGATTTTAAATATACGAAGCCTGACTAAATACGTTGTTTCTTAAATTATTAGGGCAAATGAGGCATCTTCAGAAAATCATTAAGAAAAACTCAGCAATATAAAATATACACAATTTACAAACACGGCTCTCACATCATTCTGCATTCGTCTCTCTTCCTCTGGGTAAACTGGCTGCTATAAATTTGTCAAATCACACCATCCGTATGATATTCATATGTGAATTATCATTGTAAAGAGTTCCCGTTCCGGCAGACGACGATGAGCAGAAACAGGCTGAAACCGGACAGGCGCGAATTCTCGAAAATTATCTCACTGACGAAGTTCGCGTTCTTTCCTCCTCATCTCGCCAGTTATAACTACGCGGTGAAACGACCGTTTGGTCGAGCTCACCCGACGCCCGACGCCACCCTCGAGAAACGCCACAGGCAGGGACAGAGGGAGATGGAAACGGGAAAGGAGGGGAGGGTCACCGGTGGCGAGCCCCTGGGCGACGCCACCCGCCTGACGAATGGACGCGCGTACCCACGCAGGCGGGCGGACGTCGCGTGCCACGCCCCGCCAGCTTCTCGCTGCTGGCTCCTCCTCACAAGCACTTGGCACAACACGTGGCTGACCGTGGGATGGAAGGAGATCGCAATAAAATCAATGGAAGGAAAAAATGAAATGGATATTGAAAAATGAGGAGCAAACATTGAAAAGGTGGTTTGGCCATGTAGCAAAAGAATAGCTCTTCTGTTGTTTTTACGTAGAATTTTATTTCCAGAAAAAAACGCGAGAAGTCGTACAATACCTCAAGTAGTGCTTTATTTATTGAGTTTAAGACTTTGTTGAAAAGTGTAAAATTTGTGCTATATTTTTCAGTTTTATTGGAAAAGAATGAAGTAGACATGTCACGTTTTAAATGCTTTTCAAATCAGCTAATGACAACTTTATTCTGCAATCTGAATATGTGGTCCTTTTACTTCTTACCTTACTGAGAAATATGTTATACATCTCTATCAAAGTAGTATGTTCGAATAATATGCCTTGCTTAGCAAAGCTAAGCTTACTTTTACATATTTCAAGCAATTTAATTTTAAATATTTCTGAATGGGAAGCGTATTTCGCAAAATTATATACCATTTATTCTTTTTCATCATTTGACCACTCTAGATAATTTTCATTGTGAACTACCGTATTGTACAATTTACATAGCAACGTCAATGTAAAGTTTAATAAAAGTTATTTACAGTTATTTTGCTCCATTTACATCATCCTGTTGTCCGAGAAACCTTCCACGCCACAGCTATGTCATTCGCAGTATTATTTGAAACGTATACATACCTGTGTTATCTCAAACTTTTCACACTCCGTTGAGTGAGCTTAGATGTTCACCGTCTACCTGCCTGCAGTGTTCTCTCCTGCTACCACCACCATTACGACCACCACGACCCCGACTACGACTACGGCCACCACGACCACGACCACGACCACCACCACCACGACCACGACTACGACCACCACCGCCACCACCACCACCACCACCACGACCATATCACCACGACCATATCACCACGACCATATCACCACGACCATATCACCACGACCATATCACCACGACCATATCACCACGACCATATCACCACGACCATATCACCACGACCATATCACCACGACATTGTCCATCTCCTTCTGAACTTCCTTATTATTATTTTCCCCCCTCGCGTTCAGCTTTTTTGTGGGAGCCGCAAGAGATCTCGCGACCAGTGCGTAGTGGTTTAAAATCACACTAAAAGAGTGCCTAGAGTGATTATTGTGATATTGAAGAAAGCATATAAACCAAAAACTAGAAAACAATGTTTCAATAAAAAATTATAGGGAAAATATCTTGCTTTTACGATTACTACATTTTCCTTTTTTCATGTAGTACATGATATACATTATTTTATATATCGGTGCAAGTAGTGATTTAATTAGAATTCAAAAGACACATACAAATATATTTGTATTTTATACACATAATGAAGCGTGTTAAAAGGGTTCATTTATTTCGCAATGTCCCTTTCGAATTCAACACTCGCCAGTTTATTAAAGACGAAATGCAATTCCATAATTTCGTAACTCGTATCACTATCTGATTTCAAAATAATTCTTTGCGAAAATGTCTTTGTGTCGTCGCTTAATTTCCAAATATATAATAAATAATTAATTAATTCACTATTAATTTCTAACAAGGAGTGCATTTTACAATCTCTAGTTTGGTGTTTCAAAATATTCTACTGTTTTTCTGCGTATTTCGGCCCAATGTGTGGGGCCCGCGGTAAAGCAGCTCTGTTTTTAAAATTCTTTATGGAGGAATGCTCTCAAACATTTTTGTCAAAGAGATTCCAGCAGAAAGTTGTCTGCCGGCCTTCTCGGTTCGAGGGGATTGGGGCTTACCTGAGTCCAGAAGGGGACGAGCGGACTGCCAGATTACGACATTTCTCCCTTTTTGAAAGGCTGCTGTAATGTACAGTAGAGACATGTCAGAGTAAATATTGGAGAAGCCGACATCGGGATGATTACTGACTAGAGGAGGATTTTCGGTAATATTAGGAATCGTCACGAGCCGCGATTTTTGAAATGTGAAGGTGCTAGCAATTTGTATGTGAAATACTATAAAATACCATTTTATTATCCGAGATGATTTTAGACGCAGTAGTGTGATATACCATCTGATCATTCTTTGAGACATTAGAATAAATTATATGCTTTCGGCCAAACCACTTATAAGCAAATGAATCCTCAGATCATTGTAATAACTAGCCTTACTTAATGTTATAATAGTAAATTCTTCTGCAATATTATTCAGATTAACTTGTGATACTATAATAACATTCATATTAACTTATAACTGATGGAGTCGCCAACGCATTAAACTGTTTCAATGAGTTATTTTTTTGGTATTTTTACGAGTTAAAAATGTATACTATTCAAATTCTAAATAAAAATGAACGTACAAAAGGGGAATGTCCAACAAAGCTATCATATAAGCTGCACATAACGATGTTTTCCTTTAAAACGATAATTATCTTGCAGGGTGGTAAGACTGACGTTTAAACTTTTCCCTTTGAGTGATCCAAGCTTTTAACTAAATATGAACTAAATATAGAAAACACCGTCTAAGCGATACACACTCTAGCGATCTGTGTCAATCGTCGCCTCATTGGCGTCACATTTATCTGTCGTCACAGCTGGTTGTCGCGCTATCCAAGACAATAGCTTTGGGGCACATGGTTCGCGCGGCTACTACTAGATCGCAGTGGTAAAAACGCATGACAACCACTTTTGAGAAATTTCTTAGTACCAAAAACAAATTATCAGTTCCCAACCATGATGCCGTGACGCGTTTAATGATACCGCATTTGTCCCGATTGGTGGACGGGGAGGCAGTCTAAAGATGAGTAATGCACGGACGGAGAGACTGGCTGACGCAGGATACTTGAATACTTTATAAGGAAGAATAATTACATACTTTTGTTGTGTTTTTAAATATAGAACTACAGCAGAGTTCAAAACCTACGTACTTTGTTTCCTTATTAAATTTGATGTTGGTACATGGGCCGCTAAATTAATTCAAATTTGGCGCCACGCTTCGAACTGTTCAGTTTCGCTGCTCTTTGAAGGCATTCAAGAAGAAAATACCATACACTTTAAACTTCCTGCTTTGGATTAATCTTGCCCAAAAAACGCGCGAATTCTATCCCAATTGACCAAATACTCATTTTTGTACAAAGCTCTTTGAAATCGATTTTCAACTGCCTCGAAAAATCACTAATAGGTTGCACCACCTCCTGGGCGGCCGCTACGAAAGGGATGCCCAATGTCAGATTTCCTGGAATCCAATTTTCTCCACATCAAACGCGACGAGCTCGCATTGTTTGAAAATAAGAGGAGCCGCGACCATTTTTGTAGCGGTCGTGCCAAGGAGCTAAGTAATGTTCATATGGGGCGCATTTAAAGTTCATGGTACGTTTTCAGCAAGCAATTATCGTATAGTTTCTTTGTACCAGCGCTCTGAGACGTGGAGCGAAAACGCAGAAAGCACGAATGATGTGAAATTCGTAAGGAGAACGTTTATTTTCTTTCAGACAGAAGTAACGATGAAAATCTCTTCAATAGTCATTGATTCTTACGGCAAAGTAATAATCTTTGTCAATTAGTTGTCGCTTTTATTCCAGAATTCTCTCTTCTGATGAGAACTCGGAAGAAGATGCATAAAACGTCTCGTTGCAGTTTATGCTAATACTCTCCCAATTCATCTAAGCAATATTTCGCAGCCTCAACAATTGGTGTAGACATTATCTGTTTTGTTTCTCCTAATTCTATTTTTACTTCACGTCATTTCATTGTTGATATTGGATTTTTTCTGTATTCGTTTAGACAACTAGTGTAGTTATTCCGTTCTACTCTCCATTACACCCCATTACTGTGAGCCCCCTCGTTTCAGGGAGCGACGAAATGCGCGTCACCTGAAGAGGCTTGCCGCCGCCGGCGAGGTTTATTTTGAGTTTCACTTAAGGAGAGAGCCTCCGCGCCTGTGTGTGTGTGTGTGTGTGTGTGTCGTGGGCAAATTCGGCGTAAATGCTGGAGGCGCGAGCGGTGAAGGATTGCGTGGTTGAGGAGAAGAATCTAGGCATTCATCTTCAGTTAAATGGCAACCTTGTGGCTGTTTATGTACGAAAGGGTGAGGTAATGGTGGAGTCGTGGTGACAAAAACTGAAAATGGAAAAAAAAAGAAATATATCAGCCCATAACATACAATGTAGGCTTACCTGCAATCTGTAGTTGGATCAACATATACCATGAAAGACAGCAACATGCTTTTCCTGATGAAATAGGTTTTTCAATTACGTCAATTATTGTAGTTTTATATTAATGTGCAACTCTACCAATTCTGTAGTAAACTTGCCCAGTCTGGAAGCACTACGGCCGGTTTCTACATCATTAGACGATTCCGGGTTTGTAGGCCGTGGTATAACGGAGACTGGTCCACACGTTTTGCCTGCAGCTGTGGCAGGCATCACCAGTGGCGTTGCTGGCGGGGGCGAAGTGTTCTTGGCAGAAACGCCACTGATGACGCCTGCCACAGATGCAGGCGAAACGTATGGGCCAGTCTCCATTGGGCCACGGCCTACAAACCCGGAAACGTCTAATGATGTATATCAGCCCATGTTATGAAGACAGCTGATGCGAAAATATAGCTATAATTTGGATATATGTCTAGACGCTTTAGTGAATTTCATTCAGTTGAATTGCAGATATGGGTGATTCTCTTAATGTTTGCTGAAATGACCGGTAAAATCCATGGAGTTAAGCATTTCAAATAATTAAAGAAGGTAATGATGTATTTGGGAACGATATTTGATTGGGAGTGGGGACGGGGGTATTAGAAAAAATATCTTTCCACTTCCCGTTGTTACACTAAAATATTGTGACACATTAAACATTGCAGTAGTTATGTGGTCGCCCTACAGCAGCCTCGAATAAATTTACAGAAACTATTTGAATTTAATTTCAATAATAATGTGATATTCAATATGAGATTTTTGTTGGTAAGACTTACACACGTTTTGGTTTACACCATATTATAGTCCCTAAGGAAAGTGTGACTGTGAGTATTTATAATAAAGCATCCTTTGAGTCTGTTTGGATTCTGTAAGGTACTATAATGTTAGCATGGGCTTATGAAGAATGAAGGCATGCAGTGTGATGGGTTATCACAATACATTTACGTAATTATAAATATGTCTGACAGCAACAATGGGGGAATAGAAAAGAAACATAGAAGAGATGTGTTTGAGTATAATTTCGCGCAAAAGTGAGATAGATGAAGGGCGCGCGAGATGAAAAAAAGGGGCAGACGATGTTCTAACACGGTGTGAGTGAGATGTAAAAGGGAAAGCTACTTGGCTGTAGGAAGAATTAGACCGAATTGCGATTTTGTAAAGGCGATTTTGTAAAGGTAGTGCAATTAGAAAGGAAATATAATTATGTGTGTGAAGGACGCGAACATCATTAGAGTGGTCTGAATTCTTTGGATATAGAGGTTGAATGGAAACTGGATGACGTTTAAGATTGCGGAGGATCTCCGGACGGAAAGTAGCAATTCGAAGAAATTTATTTTTATTTGTATTTCTCATTGTAGGAAGATCAAGTATTGTATTACAGTAAAATTTCTAAATTAATGATTACGAGAAAATTTGGCCATGCATACAAAAAGAGAGGGATATGTAGCGAGTATTTGATAAGCAGAATAAGATAATTCATGAAAAATTGTGTTTACGAAAATTGTTATTGTTGTAGTTTTCAAATAGGATATTCGTAGGTTTGTATATATGATTCACAGCTTAATACATCATGAAATGTTGATAAATGAAGTATTATTGTTTATGAGTAAAAAACAAAGTGAGTTCCCAATTCTAGGAATCAAACAAATTACTTTGCGTAAATATTTCGCTACCGAGTATCTGTATTGACCTTGGCCTATCAGACCCACACATACATACATTTTATTCATGACGGCGCAATCTTGGGATAATCTTCGAGCAACAGTAGGGTGAAATGTGAAAATTGAAATAATAAATTCAGGAGAATCAATAAACAAAAAAGGTATCAGGAATGGTCCCCAGGCAGAGTAGGCAACTAAAGAAAACGTGAAGTAGTTCGCTATTAATTTCGCCTGCAAGCCGAAATGCCATTATCACCCCACGAACACCTTTCACCGAGAGATTGCCATAATTAAGCACCTCCCATATACTCATCAGCTTCTCTATTGCCCAGATACAGATACTGCGACAACCTACTGCAATGCTAGCTACATTTTTATGTTTCAACTGTCAGGAAGTGAATCTGGGCCCTTGCGTATGCAAAGTACATACTCTGACCATGAGCTATCAGGGCGGGAAAGATAATAGTAAATATTGAAAATTATGACTAAATTTTGTCCATTGATAGATTTATTTTTGACCTTGGTGTATCAACGAAATCCTTCACGACAGGTTGTCTCAGTAAAAATCCACCGTTCTCAGCCCAGCAGCTCAGCGTCTGGTATGAAATGGGACTTGCCCAAAGACCACCACTGCGGAAGGCCCAGGGCGTGGCCATGTCATCGGCTGCCTCGCTACGCTGCACCAGCGCCATCTCTTGCCTGCCGCGCCCGCTGCCTCCTCCTCCTCCTCCTCCCCCGCTCCGTGCCGCACCGCGCGACTACAAAGGGCCATAAAACGTGATACGCGGTGGGCGGGCGGGAGCGAGGCGATGCGATGCGTCGCGACGCTGCGCGACGCCGGAGGAGCTGCGGAGGGGAATTATGCAGGCGACGCCCCCGCCCGGTCGCGACCCTCCTTCCCGGCCACCCTCCGTCCCGGCCACCCTCCGTCCCGGCCACCCTCCGTCCCGGCCACCCTCATCCCGGCCACCCTCATCCCGGCCACCCTCCATCCCGGCCATCCTCCATCCCGGCCATCCTCCATCCTCCATCCCGGCCATCCTCCATCCTCCATCCCGGCCACCCTCCATCCCAGCCCCCTTCTATCCCGGCCACCCTCCATCCCGGCCACTCTCCATCCCGGCCACCCTCTTTCCCGGCCACCCTCCTTTCCTTGCCCTAGACCCGCTCCGCCCCTACTCTCTCCTCTCCGCACTGCTCAACCCTTCCCACCCACGCACGACTCGCCCGCACCAAAATGGCTTGCGGCTCCCTGGATCCCATCTATTATCTTCCTGTCTTCGTTTTGGTCTCGTTCTTTCTTCTCCTTACTCCTTCTTCCTTAAAAACCTTTTTTCTATTGAACTATTTCCTTCCCCTTCTTCTTCTTTTTCATGGTTCATGCTCCCCTATTTTCCTCACTCTTTTCTTTCTCTCTTTTCTCACTGATTTCCTCCTTTCCGTTCTTCACAATCTACCCGCCCCCCTTCGCTTTCTCTCCGTCTTACTGTTTCTTCCTCTACCTCCTCTTCTCCCTCTTCTTCCCTTATTTTAACTCCTTCATGCTTTCAACTGCCTTCTTTCCCCTTCATTCTTTATCACCCTGATTATTGATCGTTCGTCGTAATTTCGTATCGTTATTTTCCTTATACCATTACCGCCCATGAAAGCAGAAACCATAATTTTCTCGTACATGTGTGCTTCTATTTTCTTCCTCTATGCTTACAAGGCGGTTCAACGCTTCCCGTGCCCTTCCCCAACTTCCCGCAGCACGCCGTGTCTGGCGGTTGCGGGGGCGGGGGCGCGGGCACGGGCGCGGGCGCGGGCGCGGGCGCGGGCGCTGGGGAAACGCCCCGGGCTGCGGCGGTGGGGCGAAAGTTGTGAATTACAGCGCGCACTGAAAGTGGCGTCTCACATTTATTATCTACTATGAATTGTAGTTTTGCAGTTGTGCGGTGCCTGGCGCGCTCTCGTCTCTCTATACGTTACCGAGCGTCGGATTCGTGTTTTTCCACGACACGTGTGCTCGTGAGTACGAGAGCACAGCGAGGTACGCGTACTGTTCTTTTTTTGTCCTGCTTCACATGAAGCAGTACTGTGGTGTCGATTACTGAAAGACCTACTGAACCTCTTACATATCTGGTTTCTTGATCTCACAGTTACATTTTTTTTTAGTTTGTTCTATTCAAGATAATCAATATTTTTATTAAGGGTAAAAGTGTTTGTTTTTTTTACAGTTAAATGTAAATTTATGATTTTTTTTCTATATGTTTATGTCTATTATTTTCTTTATGTTTCTATATGTTCTGTTTAGGATAATCCTGAAGTGCATTCTGCTTCTTTTCAAAATAATAACGAGCTGCACTCGTGTGAACCCTCCACACTTTGTAAATCATAGTTTAAAAAGTCAGTATAGACTCATTCTGAATGCTAACATCAGGTCAGAACTTGAAGTGCTCATTAATAAAGGGACTAACATTGTATTGGGTAAATTGGGTAAATGTGCGATTGAAACAAACATTTGCCCCACCATCTCTTCTTCTGTAACGAGTAAAAACTCGACGAGGCTCTATTCGTGCAGAAGGCCTGGGATGTTGTAGTTGCCGTATAAAGGCAAACCTATTCTATACAAAAACTATTCGTTATCTACGTATACCCCCACACAGGCTTATTTACCTTCAGTTCGGGCATATTCTACGAACATTCTACGGAAAAAAAGGTTTGCTTAAACAAAATAAATATTTTTTGTTATTGTCTCACGTCTTTTATCTTACTGACGTTGCTAATAACTTTATCATTGGTGCGATTCAAAATCTATTTTAAAATGTATTCAAGAGAATACAAAGTTTGTAAAAAGCATTGTTCTAATAAGTGTTGTACTTTCCCATTTTTTGTTTAATTACTCAAATTAACGCTTACAAATCACTGTATCGTGTTTTCTTTTCTCCTCCGGCGACACTTCTTGCAAAGTTGTTTCCAGGACTCTTAACTTTAAATTTCCACTTGGTTTGCGCCGCCCAGAACGGTTTCTGATGCGTGAAGACTTTCCACCTTGTCAGTTTACGAGGCAAAAGGTTCTTTGATTACTCACGAGGTGACAGATGGGAACTGTCCAGAGTCGAAGGCGTAGCTAAAAAGGCGATGAGCGCATGAAGTGCAGTGACATTTGTAAAATGGGGCGGCGAACCGTATTGCCTGAAATGTGTTTTGGTTCACGTGAAATTTGTTGGAATTAAAGAATAAAATGGAAAAGACAATTTAAAAAAAAGATTATATTTTGAAAAGAAGGCTATAATAAACAAGGCAGGAGCATAAGTGGTCGCTCTCATTAGGTTGATGGCAAACAATCTGCATGATTCATAAAAGCGATTTGAAAATACTACTGCGTACTCAACTAGTAACGTGGCCTTATTTAAAACCATTTTTCTTATTTTCATGTATTGCGAGAAGATAAAAGAAGATTAAATATATGAACTAATTACAATCATTCTTGTATTAAATTATTTCAATAATTTATCTTACTTTTTAATTAAAATAAGAAAAAATAGGGGAAGAGGGAAATAAACTCGAAGATAGAGAAAACATTTCAGAGGGTTGTGGGCAAAAACATGGTAAACCACAATTTACAAATGGTAAGATAAAGTTAGGAATAGTGCCTGAGAAGTATTTGTGCTTCGAAGTTTTTGTATTGGAGTATGTTTCTTGAGAGAATGAAGCCATGTGGTATTTAAAACAAAGTATTAAATTAAATTAAATTAAATTAAACGTTTACTTTAGTTCATTATTGACGCCACTATCTCAGTTTGTGCAAAACGAGCCTCATATGGGTTACAATGTTTTTGCCCACAACTCTTAGAAAACAAAGTTTAAGATAATTTATTTACTGTCACATGAAATGTACAAGCTGTAAGTCGTTTGATGTCACTTTATAGTTTTATTTACAAATCTAATTAGATTAATATTTCGTATCATTAATCATTATATTCCTTCAATATTTCCTATATCAATGGTTGGGGCCTACGGTGGGAATTAAAAAGTTTTTGTACCAGTATATTGTACCTTTGAAAACATCTCATGAAATTTTGATAATAATATTGTAGAAATGACACGACAGAATTCAGTGTGTGAAATATAGAATGTATGGTTTTAGTAGTCAAATAAAATTTAATAATAGTTTAGTTTAAAATATAAAATTATAGTTCCCGGAAACTGACAGAATTTATAAGCTAAGAAATAAAGGTCGATATAAAGATAAACCCAATATTTCATTTAAAAATTATAGTAACACGTTTCAGCCATAGACTGAAAAACATCTATTTTGCCAATTTCTTATATGGAAAATGAAATGACTCATGGAATATCTATGAATTTACCTAAAAATAAAAAGTATCGATGAGAAGAAAAAATTAGTTTTACCACAAAATCGATGGTTTTCTCATGACATTAATTGAAAAGAATTGACATTCTCATGACATTAATTGAAATTTTCCAAATTCAACAAATATTCTTTATGCCCTTTCATTAATGTAACTGGAGAAAATACAAATTAGAATGGCCGATTTTACTTGTGAGAATTTTTGCAATCTTGCAATATTGTTTCAAATTGCTCACAATAATTCGTATTTTGAAGTATGCTGGGCAAACATTTCTTTTCTCTTGCAAATTATGGAAGTTGCGAGCGTTTTGATTCATGATTCACTAAACGACCTATAAAATTAAATTAATATTCTATTTTTTTTAACAATTAAACACTGTAACTTCTTTTATATCATTCATCTTCAAATTAGTAGTACATATATTTAAATTATTTATTTTCCAGATTATTTTGCGCTTGATACTAGATTGTTCATTATTAACCAATATATAATTCAAAACAAAAGATCGATGAAATTTCAAATTGTAGCGTTAATCAAATCGTTGCACTCCTGCCACTCTAAAAGATATCAGATTTGGCACTGGCGATGTTATCTCCCTCATCCTCATCGTACAATTCAAAGTCCCCCTCGTCGGAGAGGCGGCGATTTGCAATGCCCCCTCCCTCCAACTCGGACCCCCTGTCGTCTTCCACCTCTATGAACTCATCGGCTTCGTCGTCGTCGTCATCCTGCTCCTCGTCCTCTTGGTTGTCGAGGTCGCCCGAGGACTTGACCCGAGCCAGGTCTTCGCCTCCGCCGCTGTCGTCGCTGTCGTCGTCGTCGTCGCCGCCGCGCAGCACGCGCGGGACGATGGGCGCGAGGTAGAGCGGCGGCATGCGGCGCCTGATGCCCTCGGCCGGCCGCGCGGCGTCGAAGCTGTCGTCCGCCAGCGCCCACACGAAGCGGCCGCTCAGGACACCCTCGGGCGGCGGCGGCGCCGGCGAGGCGGGGCTGGAGGTGGCGGTGGGGGGCGACTCGTACGGCTGCCCGACCTAGTGGGGGGGGGCGAATTTCGGCAAAACATTGATACCTGCGTGATTTTGGCTGTCCGGGCGACGCCGCGTCGAAGGCTGAGTTGCCGACGTTTCGGCCGTCTTGTCGTGGTCTTCCTCAGGGCTGGTATGAAAGTTTTGGAAGATTTGTAAAATTCCTCCTCGTAGAGGGTAGTTAAATGAAGTCGTAACTGAGATAGCAGCCCTGAGGAATACCACGGCAAGATGGTCGAAACGTCGGCAACAAATGGTGTTAGTACTTTGGTAAACCAGCCCTGAGGAAGACCACGACAAGATGGTCGAAACGTCGGCAACACAGCCTTTGACGCGGCGTCACCCGAACAGCCAAGATCACGCACATGACTCTGGCCGCGGAAACCTACGACTTCAAAACATCGATACGCCGCCAAAAGGTTTCCGATGTCGGCGAAAACATCGACAAATACATCCATGTGTATAATATAGTTAATTTAAAAATTATATCGTCGTAGGTCTAGGCTTCCTGCAGCGGTCATTGCAAGGTATGGGCATGAAAGTAGCAAAAAATAGCCACCCGAACAACGAGCGCCACACCGGGCCAGAGGGATTTCCAGTGTCGGGGGGGGGGGGGGTTACAGGGCGGGGTGTCGCGGCGGGGTGTCGCGGCGGGGTGTCGCGTGACGAGACAGCTCGCTTACGGAACGTCCCAGGGCAGCGCTTGGGAGCAGATGACGTACTACGTCACGTGGTTTGTCCCTTTAAAATGGGCCTTTATAGGGGCGAAGCCACACACAGGTACCATTTTCTTGATTTCCTCGCGAGCTAGACCGCAATAACTTGGCCGCTCGGGCTGGCGCGGAGTGCTGTGTGCACGAGGTGATCCGATGAGTTCGGATCACCTCGCGCCTGACTGGTTCCCTACCACTGCAAGGCAGATGGTGTATCTACCAGGTCAAATCAGATGACGAGTTGCGAGTCGGCGTAGTTGGCTATTCGATGGCGCCGCCGCACGACGCGTGTGAAGGATAAAGCTGAAGGCAGTTAGCTCCGACAAACGTCTCAGAGTGAGGACATGTGTATATACTGTAAATACTTATCTAAAATAAACCGTACATATCCCACATGTGTCTCTGTTCTTGGGGTGCACATCTCTACCCGTGACGTCACAGTATGATGAAACTTTTGAAAGTAAAATGTCCTGGTTTCAATTTGATACGTAACACGTCAATATTAGTTTAAAATATATTCTGCCTTAAATTTGACTGTCACCTTAATTTTCTAATCAATGATCTATGTAGTCGGGGTTCAAATTGAAGTTTAATGATATTACCGCTTAGTACAAATTAATTGAAAAAGGTAATAACACTGAAGAAAGGTTGCGAATAGCAATCGGTGTCGTGCCGCCTGGAGATCAAGAGCGACAGTTGTAATGACTGTTGATTACGAGCGATCCACAAATGAAATAGATACCGGAAATTTTATTTATATTATGACAATTGTTTTTTAATGTATCGATGTTTCTGGACAAATACATCGTTCTGAATAAAACATCGATAGAAAAATATCGATGTTTCTACTCAAACATATCAATATTTTAAAAACGACTATGTTCTTTTTTGCCATCCCTAGACCTGTCCAAACGATATTACGAGTAGATATTGTTAGGAACAGGAATAGTTCGCGTCTCCTTCGACAACAATACAATTCATTTGAACGATGGGCGCCTTTATCACAACTGTCGCCTGAAAGTGGTATTTAAACAATAAACATTTTTAATAGTACTAGTCTGTAAATATATCTAATAAGGAGATTGCTATCATTATGACTTTAACATAGACAATGATTTTTATAAGAACATATTTTTTCTTTTAGGTTTTAAATCATTAAGAAATTTCATTTCTATTTTGAGGTTTTCTCTTAATTTTGTGTTCTTGCTCTTTATTCACTATTTAGTGATTGTTTATTATTATTATTATTATTATTATTATTATTATTATTATTATTATTATTATTATCATTATTATTATCATTATTATTATTATCATTATTATCATTACTATTATTATTATTATTATTATTATTATTATCCTACCATAGATCTCCAAGCAAACACACAAACAACGTCAACACACACGCCACGTTTGCCTCAATTGCACTGAACGGCCCCGAGGGGGGGCGCGTTGTACCTGGGGCTGGAAGAGGCGCGGCGCGGCGCGCTTGGCCCGCTGGCGCGGCGCCGCCGTGGATGCGGCGGGGGCCTTGGCGGGGGCGTGGCCGGGCGCCTGGAGCAGCATGCCCACCACCTTGCGCAGCGCGTCCGCCTCCGCCGCGGCCAGCGACCCGCGCGCCGCGTGCGACCGCAGGTAGCTCTGGATCGTGTCCTGCAACACGCCCCCGCACGTAACTGAGAACCACTCACCCCCAAGCCTGGCTTCTGTCCGTTGGGAATCAGTCGCCGCTGATTTTTTTTTTCCCAACGTGGATACACGTTCAAGCTAGGCTTGCGACGATTGTAAAACCGCCTTCGCCTCACTATGAATATGCCTTCAACCCCAACTTGAAAGCCAGGCTTGCACCGGTAGAGGATTTATCGCTGCCGCAATGTCTCCACTGTATGTACATTTTCATGCATCGCTGCAAACCTAGCTTGCGCCGACTGAAAATATACTTTTGCTGAATTGGTCTCTCTATGTATCAAAACGTACTCCTCCGGCTCATCCATACCGGATCTCTTGCTTAGCTTGGACGCGAGGGAGATAATTTCAGTGTGATGAAAATATTGTGTGAATACTAACGTTCAAAAGACGAAACTTGAATTTCGTAATGTCTAAAAAGCTTTTTGATCTAGTAAAAAACGTAAATGTGTATGTTTTATCCGTACGTAACATACTCTAACAAATATATAAATAAATTTCAATATTTCACACGACAAACCTGTTTAGTTTCAAAAACTGTTCAGTTTCGAAACTAAGGTAAACTAAATTACCATTGTTGGTGGTTAGTTTTATTTTAGATTGGTTGATCGCAATTTGTAGGTAAGGTTCATAGCACCATGTGACAGATACAGTGCTAATTTGTCTGCTTAATGCAGTATTTTAATTTCTATTACCACTCATGCATACAATTTTTTTGAGGAAATCGGAATATGTTGTCTCTCCACAACTAAGAACAGTAAGAGGAAGCAGATAAGAATATTTTGAAGTGTGCTAAGGAGAAATTCACAACATTGCAAGAATCATATTGTTGTATAATTGTAAATATAGTAATATAATTGTAAACATAGTTGGCACAATATTCGAAAGTCCAGAAGCTGCTACTTCACCCCATGGTTTTATTGTTTATGTTATATAAATTCCTCTCTTATATTATTTCAGTAGAATAGACGAGTTTTTCGGCTCCCTTACGCAACCAGTTTGTATAAATAATGTCTCTAAAGAAAGAGAATTTCGTGGAGACGTAACGATTTTTATTTTGACTTTAAAATATGAAGGATTTGTTGAAAAAAGACTCATCTAAATATTCACGTCGAATGCAATCCGCGACACTAAGCTGTACTGTTAGAAACCATGTTAAATAACTCCCAAACGAAGCGTTCGAGGGCCTTAAAATTAGAATGTTTTTGGTGGGTGGCCTCAAAGACAGGTTTCTCGCACCGTAATCTGTAGAACGAAAGCTTCGTAGACATTCTATTACATTTTGCTGGTCCGGTGCTTCTCGATACTACTCCACGTCTTAAAAGACATCCAAAATCTGCAACTCTATGTGAAATTAAACTAATTACTGATATTCAGTGATTGAATTTCACGGGTGTACTTCTCAGTTCGGTAATAAAGTTAAATAATATTCCAAAGAGTAGGGTTGTACATGACCGATCCTGTATTTGCGCATGGAAAACTTTACGTTGCTTTGTTAGAATAAAATGGTATTGTAATATTTTTGTGACCACCAAGGAAAGCGAAATGCTAACTGTCACACAATTATTATTATTATTATTATTATTATTATTATTATTATTATTATTATTATTATTATTATTATTATTATTATTATTATTGTTGTTGTTATTGTTATTGTTATTATTGTTATTATTATTATATAAAATTAAGTTGCACTCATGTAACTTACTCAGGACGTCCACAAAAACTAAAATATTATGTGATTTTATATTTTAAAATGAACTACCAAAAGTTCGATTTGGTCTAAATGGTAATTTGGTAAAAATGTTTCTTGTTCGTTTATCTCTTAATTCTTAAAAAGGATTATAAATAAATAATTAATAATGTGAAATAAGTAAATCGATACTCTGTATAAACAAATAACATATAAACAAAATGAATAAAGTAAGTAGTCAGTGAATGTTCGACGATTAATAAAATTGCAAATTGTATTTTCAGGCGTTTTATATTGGTAGTCCAATTTAATTCTTACAGTTTTCTCTTATAGAATTATGAACAAACTAAAATCAATTTTCGTTTATTTTTTAATTTTCTATACCAACGAATATTTATTCTCTTTGATTGTTGCACAAGGTTAAAAAGTAGGTAGAAAAAGTAAGTTCCAGAAACTGTATTCATTGCTTTGTGATAAAATCCTTAAAATCGGAAGAAAAAAAGAATAAGAAATGCTGCAAAGAAAAATTTACGTTGCGTGTACGAATTGGTTGCGACTTTGAGATTTACAAGCAGATAAGAATGCACTCATTTGAACACCGCAAAGAATGAGAAGTTATTACCTTCGGAAGTAGTCATACTTTGGCCATTTCGGAGGCAAAATCGCATCACCGTATTCGCATTAAAAGAAGCCTGTTGTAAGAATTGTGATGCTGGCTTCATCATTGGATTAAAATCTTTCAGCACGTAGTTGCAAACCTTGCAATGTTTGAGGTTAAACGAAGTACTAGCACAGGTAAAAAAGATGATGAATTTACTACTCATTAGCCAGAGAAAATATAAGAGATTATTTGAAAACAAAGCACGCAACAGTGATTCGCCGATATAAGCAAATTACTACTTGCTTAAGTGGGCGAGAAGAGCATAACAAATGGACAATGCCTGCCGACGTGACGTCAGAAAGAGCCAAGGGTGAGAGGAAGAGAGAAGCTATGCTACAATTATTTTTTCTCTTCGACATGTCCAGCCGTCTTTTTTTCTTTTTCTTTTATTTCTTTTTTTTTACAGTCTACCTGCGTTCTCAGAGGGGAGTCCTTGATTGGGGATAAAAAGGTTTTACTACACACAATATATTATAACGTTTAATTAAAATAGCTTTTAGAAACGGGACGAGAGGAGTTCTTAGTTAATAGGCTTTTCTAAAATGTATTTATCAACGTCATCCATATTTCAGGGGAATATTCTCGTCTCTCTTTCTCTCTTGGTTAGCAACTCAATGAGCATAAAGAGCTATCTGTTGTTTCACATTTGCATGCGTTTAAGAACAAAAGCGATAAATAATGGCAACATTGTATGCTTTAATAGTTATTAAATTTTTATCGGACGTTCCACAAATGATGCGTGGCGTTTTTATAGGAGGCGACCGCGGTGGCTGCAGAGCGCGACGGAGAGTGGGAAGGTGCGTGGGCGTGCGGCCAGGGCGGGCGCCCCTCCCGGCGGGGCGCGGTGCGGCGCGACGCGCTCCTCTGGGCGAAGGTTAAACGGTTCCTGTATCGTGCAAGCGCCGATGAGGCCTCGTTGACAGGATTTAGATGAAACGAAAGATACGATCATGGTCAACACAAAATAAGTAATGATGGCCGACTTTTCACTGCGAGCTGTCAACATCAATATAGTAAAAAAGCAATGCTCAAATATTAGTGATAAATAAAATGAATGAGTATTTATTTAATGAATTATTGAATGAATAAACCAACCAATTCTTCCGCTTCTTTCGACGATTCTTCAACAATTTTCAACAACACTGACCCCTTTACTTCCCTCCACTGCCTCTACTACTTTTATTTACCGCTTCAAGATATATGAATAAACGGATGAATAAAATGAATGGATATAAGAACGAATATTAATAGATAATTGAATGATTGAAGATGAATGAATTAATGAATTTGAATGTATAAATGTATAATCCTCAAGCCTGCGTATAGGTCCGCGCTGAATCTCGCGGTCTCACAGAGGAGGTTAACAGTCCTCTCCCGAGACGCAACATATCCGCAAAGGTGGCTAAGGGCATCAAATGATATCGCTGCAGTGCCTCTGACTAGGAGGACCTGGGCTAGAGTTCCGACGGTGGCAGGATTTTTGGCACTAGCTAAAAGGCTAGATGGAATTCAGCCGCTGTCTGGAGGAGAATTGTAGCGATCGGATGCTCTGATCTGTAGCTTTTCGTGGTTTATCCTATCAACACCAGGTGAACGTCGGAGTAGTTCCTTAACAAACGGGCCACGGACAGCGCGCGATCTTTTGTTCCTCTTTCTTGTCCTATCCTCTCCCCTTACACACACTTACACTAACACGCACAACACAAGCACACGTGCCGGGAGACCGGTCGAGAGCTTAGAGCTTGTCTTGGCTGGGGTGGTGCTCCGCTGGTGGAGATACCTGGTAGGGGAAAATACCCGCTAGCCGACGTAGGTCAGCGCCGGATCTCACCAGCTTCCGAGGAAAGATCCCCGCCGCCTCCCGCGATGAAAACAAGCACTACACTCACGGGACTTCAGCACTTGACGCGCCTGGGATCACTAATTAACCAACCAATCAATCAATCGATCAAAACCGAGATGTACACATGCTCTATACTGTCGAGACTAATGACGTCAGAAGTTGATGCGCTGGGAATCATGATACATTAACTCACAAGTGTATAAATAAAGCATAAGTTGAGTAGCTTATCTTGAAAGGAATGGGCAAGAATTGGGGGACTCCTTACCTGCCCATTGTCTTCCGCCTTTGGCCACCATCTTGCAAGATAAGCGGCACAACTTCTGATCGATTAAACGGTATGCGTTTTATTTATTTTTATCACGTATATTTGCCTATTCCTGTTTTAATATACTGAAGTTGGCAAACCCGCCGAAGGCTACTTCTCATTAAGTTATCATTACTTATCATTTGTGTAGCCTTCGAAGACGTCGCTTCGTCAACCAAGTTCCTAGCTTCTGGCTAAATGGTCGAGTGGTGTAAGCAAAGACGGTGCTTTGGAGAGGTCGCGTCTCTCCATTGTAACGTCATTTGTTAAACGTCTTGTAACAAGCCTTGTATCTCGAACGTAGACTAGACATTTCTTGTCAGTTTAATGCCCTATCCATCTTCTTTTTGTGTATCTTCACATCAATCGTCCTCTAGACACCTCGAAGAGCTTGTTGACCATTTCGTTGAACACTTGGTTGTGCACTATGCCCCGCTTTAATTGCACATTTTTCCGCAACATATATGCATAACTGGACGATTCACCTAGTACTATAATACACATAATCGTAACTCTTCGCAATAGTCGAATACGGCAAGACTTTCTTTTGACGTTTCAAATGCCCATGCACACATTAAATATGCTTAATAATTCAAAAGAAGTAAGGGCACATAGTCGCTGTAACTGTGAAGAAGAGAACGTTAGTATATTTCCGAAAATAATATGTTGATTAAAAACCTTTATAATTGATTAGACAACCAGTTTGTTTGACTTTCCAACGCAATTAACTCCACATATTAGTGCCTTGTTCTGGTAATATGCGGCCAAGATCATTATTAAACATTTGCTTGGTCGTTTCTATTGCAAATTTGACCTCCTTTTACCCTATTTTGTTTAAAATGCAAAAAAATGAGATGGAAGTTTTAGAGCGATTGAATATTATGTCACCTAACACTTGAATGTCTATACACAAATGTTAACGCCGTGGAGACCAAATTTCTTTGACACTAGTTTCCTTTCTATGCACAAAATGAATATACTGTGAAGATTTTTCACGCCAATTGTTCACAAATTCCTCCAAAACGGGTAGAAAAGCGCGTTATTTTAGATGTTCAAGTCTTCGACAGCCCTTGTTAATATAATTCCGCGGCTCTAAACATATCACAATTTTTTTAAAAATATGTACTAATTAAAATGAATTCAACGACATGTAACAGGCATCGATAGCACAAAAAGTAGAGTATGAAGAAATACGAAATTTTTACGGCTTCTTCTTCAGTTTTGTCGCAGTGTTCTTGCAAAGTTTGATAAAAATTAGTGCAACACAAATGCGAGAAATAGATCATGTAAATATTATGTTGGAAGACGCACCATGATCATTACTTTTCGCTAATCTCTAAGAACAGATTGGTTCCTAATATATTCCGCCAGAGCCCAGTAGCGGTGGGGCAGAACTGGTACTTAAGTTCCCTAAATTTCTGTTGCAGCGCATAAAATAAAAATTTAATTCAATTAGTACTGTTCGGTAAAATGAAATGGAAATATAGTATTTTATTAATATTTGAACGAAGTATATTAAAAATAATAATAATCCCAAACACCTTCATTTATATCAAATTGAACTTTTTTTCCTTTCACAAGGATTGGGCAGGAAGAGAGTCTGGCGAACGCTGGGTATTTTGCTAGTTTGCAATAGAAAAAGGCTAATCCGAGTAGCCGAGATCGCTAGGGCAGTAGCGCCGTGGTGATCTCGGATCGAAGGATCCCCGGTTCGAATCTCGCCTCGGGCATAGATGTACATCTGATCGTCTTTCACCCCTCATCACCATCTTATCACTTCATTGAAGACGTATTAATAATTATCAGTCCCAGTAATAATAGTTAAGCATGAAGCCCTGGCCCTTATTGGGATGTGCAGTTAATAACAAAATATGTGTAAGAGGAGACATGGAATTGCAACCTTGCGATATATAACGTTCTCCTGAACTCGTGCCTGTCTCAACGCCGCGCCGCAAATGCCCTAGTGATGGGATCGGGAGGGGCCCCAACTGATGACTGAGCCGCTAGTATGATTAGTTTTCAGACTGATTCGTTGAATCATGGTTGAATCGTTGAAATCGTTCACCAGTCTGCGCTGTGATTACTGGTACGCAGCTATCGAGGTCGCTCTTTCAAAATCTCGAATCATAGAATTTTTAGTACACTTCGAAAGAAAGAAACATAATATGCTTTTATGAATCATTTAAATCATTAATAATTTATTAAATGTCAAACTCCCCAATTAATCTGTTCGATCGTTAATCTAATCGTGTACTCGTGTAGAGGAGAAGAGCGAACTACAAGGTAATCGTTGGTCAAACGATTCCAACGGATCCCAACGGTTGAAAAGGCGGGAAAGAACCGTTGGTTCGTCCAATCACTCGTGGCCAACACTAAAACGCACCGCCTGCCGCGCTGCAGGGAGGGGCGCAAAGTCCGCATCGCATCGCATCGCATCGCATCGCGGCGGCTGCGGCGAAGGAGCTCGGACGCGTTGGAGGAAGGGGCGGCTAGGGATAAACGGCTGGGGGAGGGGGGCGGGCGAGCCGACGAAAATAGTTAATGTAGGCCTCTACGCGCACCTCTTTAATTTAGTTTTGCGGAGAGAGCGCGCGCGGCCATTTTTGCCGCTTCCGCGCCGAAACGCCGCTTCATTATCGCTCCTTGGAGGGCGTAAATGAGTCGTCACGGCATAAATCGCCGGTTATGAGCGAAACAGCGGCGGTGGCGGGGGCGGGGGCGGGGGCGGGGAGGGAGGGGAGAGCACGAGAGGTGCGCTAACTTCCGTGGTGCGCCGCTTCGCGGAAGTCGTGGCGCGAGTGCGGCTGGGGGGGGGGGGTTGGGAGGCGGAACCTGGAAAGGAAGCGGTGGTGGTGGGGTAGTGGCGAGGGTGGCTAAGCAGTGGTGGCGGGGGCGGTGTTGGGGAGAGGTGGGGGAGGGGGCGGTGGTGAGTGTGGTGGTGGTGGCGGTGGCAGAGGTGATGCTGACTGTGGTGGGGAGACGTCAGTGGTGAGGGAGGGGAGGACGCGTTGGCGGTGGTGAGGAAGGGGAGGCGATGGCGGTTGTGTTGGCGGGGAGGGGCGGTGGCGAGCGCTGGGAGCGGGTGGTGAGTCCCGGGAGAAGGCGGGAGTGAGAGCGGGTAGAGTGTGGTGGTGACGCGGGATTGGGCTTGGGCCGCTGCGAGGGCGATGTCGGGGAAGGGGCGATGTCGGGGGTGAGGGCGGGGCGGGGGCGGGGCGGGGGCAAGGGTTGGATGGGGGCGATGGCGAGTCCCCATGGCGGGGGTGGGAGCGGGGACGGCGGTGGTGGTGCTAGCGGCGGCGTTGGAGAGGTGGCGGGGGTGGTTACCTCGCTGTTGATGGCGGCGTCGTCGATGGGGGCAAAAGTAGCGGCGGCATTGGTGCGGGTTGGGTTGAGGGGCGAAGGGGTGGGGTTGTGCTAATTAGAGGCGCGACTAGCGAAGGCGCGCACCGGCGCACAGCACTGGGCGCGGGGGAGGGGGCGAAGGGGTGCTAAAGGGGTGCGGAAGCGAACTAAAGGGAAGGCGCAAGGAAGGGGGCCGGGGCCCCGAGGTTCCAGGTCGCGGAGAAGGGTGAATTGTCGTCGCTCTCTAAAGAAGTGCGGAGCTTTGATGACGTACGTGAGTAATTAAAATTTTGCGCTGATGAAATTATTTAATGGAGAAATGAAACTATCCCATTCCACTGAAATTACGTACGGTGTTACGTATGTTCATTGTCACTACTTTTAACAAAATAAAACCGTACATTTTTTTGTTGCGATAGTTTAAAAAAGAACTGAAAAGCTTAAAAATTCTTACTTAAAAATTTCTTTTGAACTGGAAGCTTTTTAATTTATGGTACAGATACTCACTACAACTTTACTAAAATTGCATGATTTTTTGAGAATACGGAAAGAGAGACGAGTCCCTCCCTAAAACCCACATTTTATTTAATTTCGATTTAGTAAAAAAGACAATAAAACCGGAGCAGAATGTGGTCTTTCATCCAAGATTTCATGAAGTCATCAACTGTCACTAGCGGGCTCTGCAAACTAATAGTTCTCTCTTTCGCAAGTTCCGAACAACGTAGCCTTTTCTGCATAGTACTTAATAGACGTTTTAATTTCCAATCCCCTCAAAACACCCCACTCGGAGAAGTCGTAACACTCGTTATTGAAAGAATGTCAAAGAGACGAATGACGTGGAAGACAACTTTCTATTTCTTTTATTCCGTGACTTTGAAACCACAATAGAAACTTGATTAAACGAGATTGTTGAGGGACTTACTGTTTCCCATGCTATGCGTTAACCGGAATAAATTTAAAATCAACGTTTGGAATGCTTAATCAGGAAAATAGTATAGAAAATAGTAGGCAAATGTCCTTTGTGAAAATTGAATACAAATATTTTTGCCTGTTCTTGATGCCCTTTATTTAAAAAATTGGACTGACTAGTTAGTTTGAAAAGGTCACTTAACAACCCCTTGAAGTTAGCTTTACATTTGCCTACAAATACATGATAAATTTTGATGTAGAAGATTGAACTTTGTTAATACTTGTATAAAACGAACACAAATTATTCATGTTTTTTTTTTTTTTTTCTGAAGACTGACAGAAATGTCAGCGTTTACGCGTGCAACAGATATGTCAGCGTTTACGCGTGCTTCTACTCTGCCAAGTAACAATCTTCTGAAAAGTACAGTAGTTCAAGAAAAACAAATGTACAACTGCATGGGTTGGTAATTTGACTTTTAGGCTGTCCGGGTGATGCCGCGTCGTTGGCAGAGAGGCCGACGTTTCGCCTGTCATATCGCAAGCTTCTTCAGGGTAGTGACTTCGACAGGCACCACCATCCTACTTCTCTTATCATCTTAAACCGAAGTCACTCCTAATCATTCCATTTTTCTTTCTCACCTTACTTCTCAAAGAGAGAAAGTATTGTAATCGTGTGCCGGAAATCGACGATTTTTCGATAGAAAATTCCTTCTAACTTAATTATGGCCCTTCTAACGAAAAAGTGGATAAACATTGTTCTTGTGTTTAAATGCCTTCTTCTAAATCATAGTGCAGTCAGAATCCAGGTTTGTGGGTTCTTGATACAGAAAACTCTATTATCGGCAAACTTATGTAGTGTCTGTCCGTCAGTTTCCGTTTTCCTAGGATGCGGTAATGACCATATTTAAGAAATATATAAAGGCTAATGTACGTTAATTTTTTTGATTTTTCGAAAATTGGAGAATTTAGAAATGATGCGAGAAAAAATGTGCTGCTTTAATACCGCAACTTTTCATGAGTTGAATCACGAAAGGGACAAAGTTGGCAAGATAGAAAGTATGATTTTCGTTGGGCAAGTTGTGGCGTCTTTGCCGGGGCAAATAAATACAGACGTGAACGGCTTGTAAATATTTAGCATTTATTAGAAGAACGATACTCCGACACCAAAACACTATATACAATATTTACAATTGAAGTTAACCGTTACAAGAAGGAACTTTCCCTGGTTACCACCACCGCTGGCCCGATAATTAATTACCATCCCCGGTGTGATGCACCAGTACCTTACGCGTGCATACATACGAGTATGCCGCACCTGCTGTCACGACGTAGCACGCCGGCTTCGATTCCCCGCCTCGGTAGCCTATGCATTACCATGCAACGCCGCGCACAACCCTCACGACGCCCTACCGACGCGCTCACCTCTGAAGACTCAAGAATAGAAGACTGCTTTCAAATCGGTTTCTGCTTATATACCCACTGACCAGGCTGCCGGAAGCGCGTCACTCGCAGTGTCTGCCCACGCTTTCCCGCCGGCTTCGGGGTCTCCAAACCTGCCTCCACGACACAGCATTCCTATGTGAAGCCCCGCGTCACTTCCGCCAGGGCTGTCCACATGGCTACTATAGTACGTTTGTACTGGCGACAGATATGACGCCACAAACTCCTCTATACCCCCCCGGGAATTTTCGTCGCAGTTGCAATCAACACAGAAGGAAAATTCCACAAGTGTGAAAGTCCTAGGCCGATCGGCTCACATTATATACAACTGCGCCTGACTTGGCTAATTACACAGATAAAGAAACAAACAGAGAATGCCCTACTAACCTACCCCATTGACATATTTTTACTCTACATTGTACATTGTACCTGAAATATTGAAAATCTTGCCGTACGGTCGGTTCCTCTTATGCCTTGTTAAGATTTTTCAGCCTGGTGTGGTAACCTCAAATAACCATAGTATGTTCCTTTCCCTTTTACAACCAAATTCTTAAATTAAATTAATTTTGTACAATACACTCACTACCAAAATGACACATACAATATCACCAATATAGCCACAAACATTACATCAAAACGTTCAAAATCATATACAGTTCTATACACACAAACTGACATACTGAATGACAAAACCCTATACATTGATAAATGCACAAAAAAAACAACAATAAACTAACATTTATCCCTTTTACAACTAAATTCTTGAATTAAATTAATTTTGTACAATACACTCACTACAAAATGACACATACAATATCACCAATATAGCCACAAACATTACATGAAAAACATTTAAAATCATATACAGTTCTATACACACACTGACATACTGAATGACAAAACCCTTTACATTGATAAATGCACAAAAAAAATAACAATAAACTAACATTTATCCTGTTTTACATTTAAAACCACGTACAGTGATACACTTAAAATGAAACAAATAAACAATTTTTACATTTCTCTCTTGAAGGATTTTACAAAGTTTTTCTTCTTGCCAGAATGAATATAAATGAATACAAAAGTTCATGATATTTGCTGGAAACTATTCTTTCGTAGGTTTCTTGGGAAAAGTTTACTCACTCTCGACACAACACAACAAACATCACATTCACTTATACATCATTCTTCTTGCACTATTTGTTTTGCACTGTGTTCCAGTGTTTTCGGCGCACACGTATCGGCATTGCCGGGTGCAGTGTGCCCCTCTGCAACTTCGGACACTGTCTGGCGCTCATTTTCAAACACCCTACTGAGAATGTCAGCATTTACGTTTAATATCCCTTTCCTATGGCTTATGATAATGTTGTAATGCTGAATCGCCAAAGACCACCTAAGCAATCTAGGATTATTCCCAGCATTCTGTTGTAACCAGACTAACGGGTTATGATCCGTTTCTATCTTTAGCAAAACATTACCGTCTAAATAGTAACGCAACTTCCCTAAACCCCAAATTAAAGCAGCACACTCTTTCTCCGTGGTGCTCCATTTTAATTCCCCGTCTGAGAATTTCTTACTGAGAAAAAGAATCGGATTTTCATTTCCTTCCTGATCTAACTGTGATAACACAATGGCTGCTCCCCTAAGTGCCGCATCACATTGCAGTAAAAATGGCTTACTAAAATCAGGTGCATGTGTGACTGCCCCCTGACACAGTGCGTCGCGAAGCTGTACAAACGAGTTTTCGCACTCTTCCGACCACCGGATTTTGCCTTGCCTATGTGTTCCCCTCAATAGATCAGTGAGCGCCGCTGATTTCTCCGAAAAATTTCTGATGAACCGTTTATAATATGATATCAGACCTATAAATTTACGGATTTCCTTTTTTGTCGTAGGCCGTGGATATTCCTTTATTACTTGCACTTTGGCTTCATTTGGTCTCATCAGACCACTACCAATCTCGTATCCTAAGAACGTAACCGATTTCCTAGCGAACTTACATTTCGCCGGTTGCACGCGTAAATTGGCCTCACGTAACTTTTGGAATACGATTCTGAGATGTTTGCAGTGATCGTCCCAGTTGTCGCTAAAGATTGCAATGTCATCCATATATGGGACGGCGAACTCCGCGCAATCTTTCAGTAATGCCTCCATAAGCTTGCTGCAAACATATGGTGCATTTTTGATGCCGAAAGGCATCCTGAGGGGTTTATAAGACCCGAATTTCGTCGTAAAGGTGGCATACCGTTGAGCGCGCTCGCTCATCTGGATCTGCCAAAATCCTTTACATAAGTCCGTTGTGGTTATGATTTTGGCCCTCGCAACTGTTTCAATTCGCTCGGCTAAACTCGGAAGCGGAAAATATTCAGTACGAATAACCTGATTTAACTTGCGGTAGTCAATACATGGCCTGGGTTTTTTTCCGGGTGCTTCCACCAAAATCATAGGGGATGTGAAATCCGAATCTGAAGGCTCGATGATACCATCCCTTAGCATTTTCGCGATTTCTTCCTGGAGGATTTTTGTTTGGCGATGTGACGTGCGATACGGAGCGCTCCTCACCCTTGCATTTTCGTCCAGCAACTCGATGTCCATCTGAACATTCTTTGTGAGCCCGGGCCTATCAGAAAAGATGCCCCTAAACTCAATTACAAGTTCTCTCAGCCTTTCACTTCCTTCCGGCTCCATTTCTGTGCCCGCGAGCATTGCCTCTACATCAAATTCCTCCGGTTCTAATCTTAAGGCGTATTTCTCTATTCCGTCCTCCATAAATTCACCTATTCCTTGATCGACAATAAAATTGACATACTCTGTCCTTTGTACGTATGCTTTGATCATATTGACATGATATACCTTGCCTGTGCTTTTGTTCGGCATTTGAATGACGTAATTCGTGTCAGACACCTTCTCTACTATCTCTCCCGGTCCTATCCATTGCACAGATAATTTACGTACCTTGTTCGGAGCAAACACTAATACTTTGTCTCCTACATTAAATGTGCGTATCACTGCTTTCTTATCATACCAGGTTTTCCTTTTCACCTGAAGTGCCGATAGTTTTTCATGAGCGGCGTCCCTAATTACTTTCAATCTATTCGCCAGACGAAATATATATTCCGTTACCTCGCTACTTTCCGGCTCTATTCCAGAGAGATTCTCGTAGAGCAACGTAATAGGAGTCCTTAAATTCCTACCAAATACCAATTCTGCGGGCGAGAATCCAAAACTTTCGTGAAAACTCGTTCTTAAAGCGAACAATATGGCCGGGATCTGTTTTTCCCAGTCAGTTCCAGCTTCCAGACACAGAACTTTGAACAGCCTATTCATAGTACTATGTACACGCTCAACCGGATTGGTCTGCGGATGATAAACCGAACTATGGATCAATTTAATCCCAAATTTATTTGCAAATTCTGCCATCAGCGTGCTTCTGAAGCACGGGCCCTGATCTGTTTGAATTTCCCGTGGGAAACCGGTTCTGCTGAACAACTGCAAAAGCGCATCAATTACAGTAGGCGTTTGAAGATCTGGAATCGGTATTGCTTCGGGGTACCTCGATGCAACACAAATAGCAGTAAGTACATGGACATTTCCGGTACTGCTTCTCTGAAACGGGCCTATCGTATCTAAATTTAATCGCGAAAAGACCTCTCTTATAGTGGGGACCAATACTAAAGGTGCCTTCTTCCTATCACCACTATGACCTACGCGCTGGCAGCTGTCGCATGAACGCACAAATTGCTCCATCTCTTTAAAACAATTAGGCCAGAAGAAGTGCTTAGACAAATTGTTCTTCGATTTAGCTATTCCTAGGTGAGCACTGACAACTTCATGACAAATCCTTAATATAGGCCCACGAAATTTACCGGGCACAACTAACATTTCGTAAATGTCGCCCTTTTTGCTCTTCCGCTTCTTATATAATAATGAATTCCTAACAAAATAGGTATCTCTTTCCGATTCTGCTTTTACATCCTTATACTTTTCAAACAAAGTATTTACACTCTCATCTTCCTTCTGCGCCGCGCTGAATTCTTCCGTATTTACCTTCAACATTTCCGCGATCGGCACTGCCAATTCTAATTCTTCTCCGTCTGTTACTAGACAGAATTCCGGGAATTCCTCCGACGGCTCATGCTCGTCTTCGCCCGGCTTTCCCGTCAGGTCGCCCTCCGCCTCCGGCAATTTTACCTGCGAGTTCCCCGAATCATCTGCTTTTGTTCTGCCTTCTGCCGCAGCCTTACTGCGCGTCATAACCATGTTCACAGTTTGTTCTTCTACAAGGCCCTGTTTAATATCCTGCAGAAGTTGATACGTTCTGTTACTTAATAGATAATAACTAAGTTGATTTTCCTTCGGCACTATAGCGGCCCTAGTGATTACATTACCTAATTCCGAATTTAGGCGAATTTCCGCCACCGGCAAATTAATGGCAGTCGAATGAAGCGGCTGTTTGATCCAGACCGATTCGCCCGTATAATCACGATCTGTGACTAAATTTGCGGATACAAGATCAAACGACGCGCCCGTGTCTCTTAAGATCTCCGTCGGCTGCTCATTCACGGTCCCTGTCACAATGTGCTGCCTCAGGAACTCCCTTGCCTCGGGTTCACACACGTGATTTACTTGATTGCCCTGTTTCCGCGGACAGTTCTTAACCAAGTGCGTTGTTGACTGACATTCGTAACACTTGCGGACATAAGGTGCCTCGAATTCCTTCTTCGCGCTATGTTTCTCTAATCCATTAGTACTTCCTGCCGACTTGGGGGCCACGTGAGGAGCAACAGGTGCCCTGTTGTTTCCTTGTTCTTTCCGGAATGTTCTTTCCGGCCGGAAAGACGGTAACTGTGGCTTCTTCCACCCTTGCCGCGCATTCTCGTACGCATCTAATCTTTTCGCGAACTCAAGCGGATTCGCAAATTCGGCCCATTTATCCACGAAGTGTTCCCGCATATCCCCTGGAACTTTATGCTTCATTTGATCGGCTACGATCAAATTCAATAAACCCTCGAATGTGTTTATTTTAAGTCCCGCTACCCACTCTCTGGCATAGTTTAACAATTCCCTCGCGAATATGCTCCAAGTCGCTCCGTTTTTGCTATGTTTCCTAAATAACTGCCGGAATTTCTCGGCATCAAACCGGTACAGTTCTAATAATTTCAATTTCAGCTCCGCATAATCTAACGCTTCTTCCTGTTCGTCTAAAGTAAGCCATGTGTTAACATTATGCGGAAGTAATCCGATTAAATTAACAACCCAATCTTCTTCGCAGATTTTCAATTGCCTGCACTGGCTTTCAAACGCGCTCAGATAAGACGTGATATCGTCCTGCTCTCCTTTAAATCTACCAATTATTTGGCCTATTCTAATATATTCTCTCGCGTGTTCCGATCGCGCTTCCGAACGAATCTCCGAATTTGTTTCGCCCGTCTGGGCATTCTGCGCTCTCGCAAGTTCTAATTGATACTCCCTTTCTTTATCTCTCTCATGCTGTTGCCCCATTTCCTCCGTTAATTCAACAGAATAATCCTCATGCTCTACTATCAATTTCTTTAAAGTTGGATTTGTTTCCGATCCATCTAATTCTATTCCCAAATCCCTGGCGATTCGGATCATTCCTTCCTTTCGAAATTTCAGTAAATGCGCCATTGCTTTCAAACAGTGCCCAACGTTGCAAAAGAACACACTTACCCTTATCTTCCACTGTTTGCACGTGGCTGCTTCCTGCTGCTTATGCGTGCACGTTCGGCGCTGACGGATGTCGTGATGAGATGGATGGATTGGCTGCAACTCGTCCTTCCTTCCCGTCCTTCCTTCCTTCCTGTCCTTCTGCTTGAAGTTTCGCCCCGCCGATGTACTCGCACGTTTTCGTTCGCGTTTTACTTGTTTCGCGCACTAAGAATATATTTACGTCGAAACTGTTCCCTGGCTGAGCTTTGCTCGCTCGCCCACTATTTAAACTTTCTCCGGCGGATACCTGCGGCCAAATATACTTTCACTTCCGCGTACCCGATTCGTTGTTCTGGATGCCTGTCCCGCTGGTACTAAGCGCCCTACCTGCAGAGTATTTTGTTCGTTTCTATAGCTGTTGCTACACTACCGACCGAACCTTGCACGTGAAACGCAGAATTCTATTCCTCCTACGCTCACTAATTACCCATGGACGGATGAAGCCCCTTACTGGCGTAATTATTCTACCTGCCGTTCCTGGCGTGCTTCCGTGTGATGCTGCCTACCACAGACAAACACCGCACATACACAACTGCGTGGTCGTTCCAGAACCGCTGCCTACACTATACTACGTGGTAGTTCTTGAACTGCTGCCACCATATTACACCTACGTGGTAGTTCGTGATCCACTGCATACACTACACGTGCGTGGTAGTTCGTTTACCGCTGGCACTATTCTACGTGCGTGGTAGTTCGATAAACGCTGGCACTATTCTACGTGCGTGGTAGTTCTTTAACCGCTGCTTACACTACACGTGCGTGGTAGTTCGATAACCGCTGCCACCATTCTATTCCTCCTACGTCTGTGGCGTCTTTGCCGGGGCAAATAAATACAGACGTGAACGGCTTGTAAATATTTAGCATTTATTAGAAGAACGATACTCCGACACCAAAACACTATATACAATATTTACAATTGAAGTTAACCGTTACAAGAAGGAACTTTCCCTGGTTACCACCACCGCTGGCCCGATAATTAATTACCATCCCCGGTGTGATGCACCAGTACCTTACGCGTGCATACATACGAGTATGCCGCACCTGCTGTCACGACGTAGCACGCCGGCTTCGATTCCCCGCCTCGGTAGCCTATGCATTACCATGCAACGCCGCGCACAACCCTCACGACGCCCTACCGACGCGCTCACCTCTGAAGACTCAAGAATAGAAGACTGCTTTCAAATCGGTTTCTGCTTATATACCCACTGACCAGGCTGCCGGAAGCGCGTCACTCGCAGTGTCTGCCCACGCTTTCCCGCCGGCTTCGGGGTCTCCAAACCTGCCTCCACGACACAGCATTCCTATGTGAAGCCCCGCGTCACTTCCGCCAGGGCTGTCCACATGGCTACTATAGTACGTTTGTACTGGCGACAGATATGACGCCACAAAGTGTAGGAAAGCAATTGAAGAAATGGAGGACCAAGTTAGGTAAGTTAATAATAGCAAGAGGTCCATGTTAATAATTTTGGTTTTCTTAGATAATAGGGCAAGTGTCTAAGATTATTCAAATTTCAGGGGCATCTGCACCTAATCCAAAATAATAATAATAATAATAAAAATAATAATAATAATAATAATAATAATAATAATAATAATAATAATAATAATAATAATAATAATAATAATAATAATAATACTCAAAATGCTGTTATTAATACAAAATCTTCCTATCTTTTAAATTGCTTTCCCACGTCTCTCCAACTCCGCATTCGATATCATAGCATCGGTTTCGGATTGTTACTTAATTTTTTTACGTTCGTAAGTCATTGTTTTCTGTATTATAATTTTCATTAAAAATTTGTAAAATATCTCTCACATTTTTTCTTTTAATTAGGTTTCCTCATGTGTATCTCCTGACCTATTGCCGAAACTTCATGTCTAAACCCTATACCTATTAAGCTTTGATCTCTCTTACAAATTGTCAAAAAGTGTTTGCTTCATACTCCGAAGTTGATAAACTATGAATTAATGAAAAGTGAACTTGGATACTTTATTTTTTAGGGTTCTGCATACACTATCACGTCATTTTTGGAATTGGAGTATATTCTACACATCATCCTCATACACGGACGATATTACTGCCAAGATATCGAAAATACAAACAGCCTCATTGTTCGTATTCTCTGTCACAATTTTCGTTCCAGTGGAATGTGATCTGTGAAAACTAGGAAATAAGATATGTAATTTTTAAGCAGGTATTTGCTCTACATTGTAAACATGATCCAGGAATTATTACGTAGATTTTGTACTGGTTTGCCTTCACTTGTATTTCAGTCTCTAGATGAAAACAAACATGCCTTACGCGGGAAATCGTATCGACATCCCAAACAAAGGGTGGTTGCAATGGCAAGTATTCGCGATTTGGTAGCTATTCCCTATAACGTTTGCCTGCCGTAAAATGCTCTGTAGGGCGCCCCATTTTCCTCCGGCTTTTCTTTTGTAAGACGTTGCAAGCACAAATCATAAATAATAAATTTTAATTACCGGATATTTCAAAAAATCGCTTTAAAAACGATAAATGATGAACAATGTAGCGCTGAAATATATTTAAATAATAATTAGATATTACAAAGTAATTAAGACTTAATAAATAAGATAACGGTTCCCTATTATTTTTTTATTGAAGGGAACGTATTCACGGTTGTTGCTATCAATTTTCAAGTCCAAGTGCGCATTAAGAGAAGACTTTTTTGTACTATCCCTTTTTTCTCTTACAAAAATATATTATCTCACTACTAATGAACAAATGTAATAGGTTTTAGCAGGATGAGCAGAAATAAGCTGCCTTAGTTTAACTAGAGTTTGTTTTTCCTTCTGTTACGCATCTTAGATGATAATATTACTTTTTAAAAATTGCGTCTCATTTTTAACCAAAATACGTTTTTCTTGCAATAGTTTTCACACTGAATTTTGAGTTAGCTTGCTGTCGGTTGGCATTCATCATGATAAACGTGGAAAATCTTCTCTTACAATTTTTTGTAGGATGTTTCAATCAGTGGGTAAAATATTTTAATATTTCTGTAATTGAAAACAAGGGCTCTCGGAACAAAGAACACTACTTTCAATTCCTTAACATGTATATCATATATCTTAAAATATGATTTAATTCACAATAGAGTAAATTTATTTTCATAAAACGCAAGCAATTTCGTTCAGTGCCGATTACCTTTTTTGTTCCTTTCGTGTTGGAACACAGTATTTCAGTCTTTTGGGCGTTAATTTCCATTCATAAAGAGTTCCGTTCATTTCCGATCATAAAGAGTTTACTCTGGCTTTATCATACGTGAGCGCGAACAAAGCAACTATCTTTTTCTTAGCTTGCGGTGTTCGCCCTGATCCGTTACAAGGGTGCTGATCGCAATACTCCGCTCGCCATTGATCCCCATCTGCCTCTCGTTAAACTGAGCTCACCCACAGTCGTTAGTCTGAAGGGTGCTGCATCTCGGCTACACATGTTGGCAGCCCGCCCCGCCCCACCCCGCACCCTCCTAGCCTGGCCCAGCCCTGCCTCTCGGCTTCGCCTGGTCCGGCCCCTTTGCTTCCTCGCCTCACTCTGCCCCGCCTCGCGCCGCCCCCCCCCCCATCGCTCCACTTCATTCCATTCGGCTTCTTCCACTCATATACGTCTCACCCCGTCTGTTTTCCGTTCCTCATCTCTGCCTGCTCCACTGTACCCGCCCAATCTCACCATGCTTCCTTCTGACTCTCTCTCTCTGCTACCCCACTCTTCCTAGCCCCGCTCTGCCTTGCAATCCTTTTACCATCTGGCCTGCCCCGCTTGCCCCGTTCCGCCTGCCCAGCCCAGTCCCTGCCCGACCCGTCACGCCCCGCCCCGTCCTGTCCCATCCCATCCTCTCCCGCCCTGTCCCGTCCCGTCCCATCCCATCCTCTCCCGTCCCGTCCCATCCCGTCCCATCCCGTCCCATCCCGTCCCATCCCGTCCCATCCCGTCCCGTCCCGTCCCATCCCGTCTCGTCTCGTCTCGCCTCGTTCCGCCCTGCTCCCCTCCGCCCCCACTCATCCCCTCCTTGGCCTCTACCCGCCCCACTTCGCTCCGTCCCGCCCCGCCCCGCTTTATGCCGCTCTGTCCCGTTCCGTCCCGATTTGTCCCATGTCACCTCCCTCTGTTCCGTCCCCCGCCCTCGTCCCTCCATACCTTTCCTCGTTCGATCTGACCCGTCCCACCTCGTCCACGCTTCCACGCTCTCTTTCTGCCCGCTCTGACGTAATTTCAACTCCTCACGCCCAGCCCCGCCCCTCTTCTCCCCGCCTTCTCTTTCCTGTTGCTCGTTTCCCCGCCCTTCTGCCCTCACCTCATCCCTCGAATCGCCCACCATAAACACCAGGCGGCCCGTGGCGATGCCACCATAGCCGACGCCTGTAAATTGTTCCTAATCCCTGCGTTGTAACTCTGCCTGGCGCGCTAAGCTTGGAATTCTTCTCCGGTATCCAGTGCTCAGCCGCCTGCCGCCTTTCTGTGCGCCCCGCCCCTCGCCCCCACCCCCACCTCTCAGCCCCGCCCCCGCCCCCGCCCCCGGCGCCACCGCCCTTTTATTGCCCGCCCTTTACGAGCGTATAAACAACAAAGCCTCCGGCGGGTCGTAAATTACCTTCGGAAAACCATTTTTAAAACGTCCTGTGATGCGACGACGGCTGGAACGGCGGAAGAGGACCCGTTCACGCGTGAACGAATCCGCGACTCTTGACGGAGAAACTTGCTCGGTTGACTTCTGCTCGGGAGTTCCCCTGTACTTTTGTTGCCTCCGTCGGGAAGCTATTTATAGAGGTCGAGGCTCGTATCTGCTCGTCGCGGAGTGCTAAAATGCGAGCCCTTTCATGCGATCGCCTTCGGTGAATCGGTATCTGTATGCATTTCGTCGTTGTTCGTAAAGATAACAGGACATTTGTAATGCCCTCAGAGGATATAAAAGCGACTGGAGTTTTATAGCCTCACATCCCTGATTTTTCGGAGGTACTTTAGCAACATTGAATGAGGCTGCTTGTGTGACGCGAATCCATGTGTCATTGTCAAAAATGTGCAGTGAATTGAGTTATTGCTGTGAGGGGCACATACAGTCTTCTTGCAAACATGGTTTTTATGTACAGTATTCGTGTAAACAATCCATATCGTAAATAATGTAACATTAGTAGGTTAGTATTGAAGTTTTATTGAATCGCTATTAAGTGAAAGATGAAGGCCATTAAAAATTAGTGTTTTGCACGATTTAATAGCTAGTAAAACGTCAATGTCTGAACGAATTATGTTCACTTGTTTTATTGTTGTTCTTATATTGTTATTCTTATATTATTCTCAAATCTTCTCCTTGAATAGGCTTTTTTGCTAGTAGAAGTCCACTCAAAATTTATTGAAAATAGTTTTAACTTCGAAATTATTTTTCCTATCGATAAGTATACTATTAACAATTTGAAGGTAGCACAAAATATCCATATATTAGTAGTTAGAAATGACATTTCGGCAAATGTTAAATATTAAACGAAGTAGAGTCATACCTAATGAAAGGTAATGTGCAGTAATATTTGAAGTACTGTAATTCGATGTTCTGTGTGAGTTCCAAGTACTCTGTGAAAAAGTGTTCTTATCGGTTTAATACAAGTTGTGTTCCATTTTATACAAGCAGAATATTCTCATTTGGCACAGGTTTTTAAATTGTTTTTACATCAGTATTGACTATATTGCATATAATATTCTTCTAAACACATTTCAGTTTCATTGTAATGAATCGAATATTTACAAGATGAAATACGTTTAGTGTTATTAATGTATGGTGCTTGTATAGGCTTGGTTTAAAAAAAATGTTTTGAACGACTTACTCTGAAAAACATTAGTGACATTTCTGGTCGTTTGATGCATCTCTTGCACTTATAAATTTACAATTTGACGCACTCTCGGTGTCATCTTTCGTTTCATACCGCTTAGAAACTTGATCTGAATTCCATGTTATGAAGCCGACACATCTTTCTAAGTTTAAAAAAAATTAATGTATGCATATAACCTCATTTATTGGTGTATTTCGGTATAGCGGTATTCGGTTTCGGAATAGCGGTATTTCGTTTCATACCGCTTTGAAACTTGATCTGAATTCCATGTTATGAAGCCGACACATCTTTCTAAGTTTAAAAAAAATTAATGAATGCATATAACCTCATTTATTGGTACTTTCATACCTGAAAGGAAAGGTATTGTTCCTGGCATGCTCACTGTATAATTCAGTTAAGATCGAGAAGGACATTTCTGGAAATATTTGGCAGCCTACACGAGGGTTCCTCGCAGCTCGGTGGCATGGGTAGGACGATAATTCTAACCTGACCACAGATTAATGTTGTTGGAATAACACTGCCTGCCGTGATTTAGATTAGACGAAAAACAAGCTCTGCGTGAGAGAGCTGGAAACTAGCCAATCGGAAGCAGATGTTGCACGGTGCTTTGGTGATTAATTGTCAGACCCTGGAGACAGTTTCAGAATACAGATTGCGTCATTAGGAGGCTGAACAATAGGAAACTCGAACGTGCTATCTGTATTTTCGTGTGCGTTCATAGGTAGAGTAGGAAAGAGGTCTTTTGTATGATGGTAGGCTTCCAGTCATGTACCATTTCCATGAAATATGAAAACTGGTGCACCTCCAGTTGCCTTCCCTTCTATTTACATACTATACATGTTACTTACATATTACTATACATGTTAGGCATAGGTCAATGAGAAAATGATTCATTTACCTTAAATAAGTACGATGAAATGAAAATAATAGTGAGAGGCGTTTATTAAGCAGCAATAGTGAAATAATTTTAAGTCTATTATAACATGCAAGAGACGTAATAGATGATTTAATTCGTTTTTAGTAAATATTGTAAATGTTAAAATTATTTAAATATCGTATTTTTAAATTTCCATAAAGTAATGTCTGATGCATTTCTTGAAAAAAATTTTTTAACATTTTGTTTGTAAGACTGATGAAAGAAATATTCCCGAAAATTACATTTTTGTGATGGGATAAACAAATTCACTGCCCTCAAAAATATTTTTAATTCTTCATAATTTTATTTATCAAATTATCACATTATATAGAAAAAGAACACGCAAAAGAAAACAAAATAGCTTGAATACACTAATGTCTTCCGGTAAGTCTGTGTATTAATTTATTTCCTTGCATGTTACAAACCATCACAATATGATTAATTTAATGCGCTTCTATGTCAGAATCAGGACCGGACTTTGTTTAACATTTGGCTTCTGCACGGGCGCTCTGCAAACAAAACTGGTGATTGTGTAATCCCCATCATTGCCGGAACTACATTTATATGCTAATGTGCGGGAACCCATCGTTTAAAGGTATTAGTGTTGCACCGATAGCTTATTTTTATTTACCACACACATTTGATGAAATGAAATCTTGTAATCCTCTCGTTCAGACTCTGATTCAAAATAAATTGAACTGATTTTCTTTTTGGAGTTTGTCTGTTATAATATTGCAGTGGTGTGCAATAATAATAACTCAATGCTATTAATTTTGTATAATATTCCAACTAGTGGGAGTGTTTTTTTAAATACTTATGAGATAAATTTTAATAAGTAATAATATTTTGAAAAAAATTGAAGAGTTTTGCTTACGTTATTTAGTTTGATGAAATGTTGAAATGCATTAATTCCTGTTTTTAAAATAATTGTTGAAATGTTTTAAATAATTTTCTTCTGGTTTTTGAAAATCATTTTATATATCTGTCAATTAAAACGATAAAAAATATTAGGAATATTATATTAGTTTTTAAAAATTGCTAATGGCATGACGTATGTATTTTATATTAGTATACATTCGTTTCTACTCAATATTATCGAATTGCTTGTTGGCTGATTGACACGGAAAACACAGGAGAAGTAAATGGAAACGATTCCCCTATGTTTAATTCTGACTGTCCTGCAATCTAAGGATTTAATCAGTGAATTTTGTTTCCACAAAATGTTCAATATTTTTAATAATAGCATTAAATGTTATCTGTCATATTTATCAATATTGTATGTTTTGATAAATTATTTTTAGTGTATGTCAGGTATATTTAATGTTCTGATTAAATAACGGGAAAAAGTGTTATACGTAAGGAAATAAAGTTGCAGAAAACTCTTGTTTTTACAATGAAGGATGTATTGGCATTTTACGTATTCTGTGATTTCTACATAGTTTTTTTTTTTCATATTTGGAAAGAAAGTTCAAGACTACACATTCAAATGTTCGAATGATTTAAACTTAAAGAAATATAGCAAACTCAGTTTCTAACTCGATTGTTTTTCACCTCCAATGTCACTTCTACGGTTTACATTCCCGATCGTAAGAAATTTGAAGTGAACAATGGTGCGGTAGAGCGACACATCGTCAGTATTGTTATGCCTCAACACCAACCATAACACTCGTCATCATTATTGTAACATCATTCACAAACCCGCAGGCAAGGCTAGCGCTTGGTTTTGAGAGGCCCTCTCGCCGCTTGTTGCAGACGCCAACCGCCGCGCCGCCTCCGCGGTCGCCTCGCCCTGGGCCCCGCCCCGCCCGTAGCGCCCAGCGCCCAGCGCCCAGCACCCAGCGCCAAGCGCCCAGCGCCTGCCCCCAGCCCCGGAGAGCGCCCGCGGCTGCCGCCCCGCCAGCGGATAAGGTAACTGCTCGTTCACACGCGCGCTCTCCCCCGCGTCACGCGTTTCTAACTCGATTACCGTTGCCTATATTACGGTTTTTCGCTTCTCTCTCTGCTGCCGCCGCACTGCTTTCGTCGCGGGGTTAAACACCGTCATCCGCGAACTGTCTCCGCTCTTCTCTCTTTCCATCCCCTGTCGCCGTCCCCTGTCACCGTCCCCTGTCGCCGTCCCCTGTCGCCGTCCCCTGTCGCCGTCCCCTGTCGCCGTCCCCTGTCGCCGTCCCCTGTCGCCGTCCCCTGTCGCCGTCCCCTGTCGCCGTCCCCTGTCACCGTCCCCTGTCGCCGTCCCCTGTCGCCGTCCCCTGTCGCCGACCCCTGTCGCCCACCCCTGTCGCCGTCCCCTGTCGCCGTCCCCTGTCGCTGACCCCTGTCGCCGTCTCCTGTCGCCGTCTCCTGTCGCCGTCGCCGTCCCCTGTCGCCGTCCCCTGTCGCCGTCCCCTGTCGCCGTCCCCTGTCGCCGTCCCCTGTCGCCGTCCCCTGTCGCCGTCCCCTGTCGCTCTCCCGTGTCGTTCTCCCCAGTCGCCGTCCCCTGTCGCTCTCCCCTGTCGCTCTCCCCTGTCGCCCTTCTGTGCCGCATTCCAATGTTAGTGAAACAAGAGGGAGCCAAAAGCTTGTCCCGGCTGGGACGGTGCCCCGTTGGGAGGAGATACCTGAAGAGGGATATCCCTTGCCAGGCGACGTATAGCTCGGCGCCGGATCTCAGCATCTGGTGCGCAAGGAATGCTCCCGGACTAAGTGAATCCCTACGCAAACAGGACTAATGACCTTAGCAGAACTGGTATACCCATGCTGGCGGGTTCAAACCCGATCGAAGCCGTGGATTTTTAAGGGCAAAAAAATCCTTCGTACGCCTTCCTTCGGAGGGGAAGTAAAGCCGGCTGTCCCATGTTAGTAGATTTACTTACATGTAACAGATCCTCAAGCCTAAGTGACGCCTCTGAGCTAAATTCAAAACCGCTTGTTTCTCGCCCAAGAAATACCTCCTTCCTCTGTTAGTTGGTGAAAGGAGCGTAGCAGACGGAAGAGCGGGCCTAATGGGCCGAGTCTCGCCACGTAAAATAAGGCATTAATTCAATTCAATTCAATTCAATTCAAAAGGGAAAGGCGGGCACTCACCGCGTCGACGGAGCCCTCGACGACGAACTCGGTGGCGGCGATGGGCGCGCCGGCCGGCGAGCGCGAGCGGTCGGCCAGGCGGTTGAGCGCGCGCGACACGGCCGTGAAGCTGCTCTCTGCCGACAGCGTGAACTCGGCCACGCGCACGCGCTTCGGGTCAGCCGCCGCCGCCGCCGCCGCGGGCGGGTCGGACTGCTCCGGCTGCTCCGGCAGGCCCGCCGCCCGCTTCCGCACCCTGCGCACGCGCGGGCGTTGCGAAGAGGATTCTGCGACGCGCCGCGCGCGAAACGCACCATCCAATACTAGGTCATTAGTGGTTAGGCGGAAGAGCAGGCCCTATGGCCTGAGCCTCGCCATTAATAAAGACATTATTATTATTATTATTATTATTATTATTATTATTATTATTATTATTATTATTATTATTATTATTGGCGACCACTATTGCGTGTAACGGTATGGTAACTATGAGTATGACACGATATGATGATGATAGGGGTGTGGAGATGTAGGGATGATAGTGTAAGGACGAACACAATACAACTATGCCCGAGGCGAAACTCGAACCCACGACCAATCGGTCAGAGATCGTTACGACAGCACTGCCTTAGCGATCTCGGTCACCCGGTCCGGCATTATGTATCATTTGAATTGTATAATTGTAAAGAACCTGTAACAAGTATTGTACTTCAGCTTCTGGGTCAATGACCCCGTCTCGATCAGGTTTTCGTCCAGTTTCCCTGATCCTTGAGCAACTGCTGAGATGGCCCCTTGTTTTGCTTCTGGACATAAATGGAACTTCAAATTAACTTACCCCATAGCACGTCACACACAGTTTTTAACTGTTTTTGACATAAATAAATAAAATAAATAAAAATAAATAAACGCGATTTGTCGTGCTTGTTTTGCGTGTGCGAAACTGTTAATTTGTTTCACTGTGTGCGAAGCATTGTGAATCGTGTGTGAAACATCGTGAAACGTCTGTAACGATTCGAAAATGTCTTTCGTCTTGACGACGTCTTTGTTTATTATTTACAAACGATAGTGTTACGACGCTGACTGGAAATTATTTACATTCGGTTAAGGAAGGTAAAATAAACTGTGTATTCCTTTACTTGACGCATTGCGATTCGCTCACGGCGTGTTAAAAAAAGTATTTTGTAGTGCTAGTTTGTTAGTTTGTTTTGACAGGATGAGTGTTTATTTACGACATTAAGGGTGAATGTCTAAAGAATTGAGTGTTCTAATCGACCAAATTTCCAAAGTCATTTTGGCTTCAAATGAATGGTTTTATTGGAGACTTTATGGAAGAAACACGGACTTTTAATAAAACAGTTAAATTAATGGAACGTACGCTAATTTGTCATTTGTTCACTACGCCGTTGGATTGTGGCAAGAACTTCTTCAAAAAGATCTTGGCCAACCTCGAGAAAGCCTGTGTAAGTGTGAGCGTGAGCGAGAGATTTTAGTCTGCAGTGTAAAGATGATTGAGTGTTGCTAAATGCATAGGTTACAAAGTGTATGTAAACGAAAAACAAGCAATCGTTTGAAAGTGTGTATCTTTACATAAATATGTCAGTGATAACAATTACATGTGATCAATTACGTTTTTAAATTAATGTGGGCAGCAGACAGCAGAGGTTTCCTGCTTTAATCCCTGGCATACACCGTGACCAGATCTTGGTAAATACAAAATATTTCAATTACATTTTCAGTAGTAACATATTTAAATATGTGTTCACAGTGATTAGTGATGTATTGTTCCAGAATATGTAAACCTCTCTCCTTTCTGTCATTTGTCTCAAAAATATTTATACTGAACGACAAGAAACAATTTTTGGGGGCAGAATGTCGATTTTCCGAACGGAATATCGATATGTTATACGGAAGTGTATTTTCCTTTTGTGAGTATTTTTTCCGTTCTTCCTATTGTGAAGAGTAATCGCAACGTTTCGGCTATTAGTTATTAGCGTCATTAACACTATTAAGAGTAAATGACATATTGATAGATATTTGTAAACTGGGGAGACAGGCGACGCCTCTTCCTAAAAGAAAAAAGAAACATTTAAACAAGAAACACTATTTTTGGGAATTGTGTTCTCACATGCCATCTTCAGCTACAACTCGTTTCTTTCTATTGTTCTATAAGAATTACAAATTGTGATTTAATAACAGAATCCGGTCATTAAGAGAGGTTTTTAGATCCATTGTTTGGAAGCGTTAAGTCTCTGTTTTAACAGTACAATTTACGAAATGAATGTCATTATCTGCGGGGCATGCTGCATCCTGGCTTTGTAAGTGACGAACGACATGTGCAGAATCCATGATTGTTTAATGAATACAGCATACACGGTGGGCTTAGTAAGTTAAATGCTCATACTTCTTTCTCTTCGTCGTCATCATCTTTGTAGTCGTCTTCATCATCGTCTTTTTGATCGTTGTCTTTTTCGTCGCCGTCTTCTTTGTCGTCTTCTTTTTTTTTTTACCGACATAGGTGACTGAGGGCAACAGTTGATGTACTGAATTTTTTATGACCTCCCCATGGCCGGAAGGTCCTAGGTTTCGAATCCAAACGGACAGGACTTTTGCTCTTTAGTTAGTCGATTTGATCGAATTCAGCCACTGTCTGGAGGAGAATTGAAGAAGGCGATTGCAGTGATCAACACCAGGCGAATTCTGGAGCAGTTCCCTAACACGCAGATCACGAACCGCAACCTTAACTTCTTCTTATTTGTTCTATCCTTACTTACATACAATTACATGCAATTCACTTCCTTACATGTCGGGAGCTTATATGTTGTTCGGCTGGGGTGGTGCCCCGCTGGTGGTGAGAGAGGTACTGGCTGAAGAAAACCCCGCGAGCCGATTGTAGGTTACGCAGCTCTCGCCATCCAGCGCAGGGAAGATCACCGTCACCTCCTGCAATACGAATAAAGATCACTGCAATTACCGGGCTAATGACCTTAGCGGTTGATGCTTCCAGAATCACTAATCAATCAATCAATCTTCTTCCGCGTCCTCTTCTTCGTCGCGGCCTTCGATTTCGTCTTCTGCTTCGTCTTCTTCGGCTTCGTCTTCTTCGGCTTCGTTTGCTTCTGCTTCGTCTGCGTCTGCTTCTTCTTCTTTTCTTCTTCTTTGTCTTCTCCTTCTTCTTCTTTGTCTTCTTCTTCTTCTTTGTCTTCTCCTTCTTCTTCTTTTTCTTCTTCTTCGTCTTCTTCTTCTTCTTTGTCTTCTTCTTCTTCTTCTTCTTTGTCTTCTTCTTTGTCTTCTTCTTCTTTGTCTTCTTCTTCTTTGTCTTCTTCTTCTTTGTCTTCTTCTTCTTCTTTGTCTTCTTCTTCTTCTTTGTCTTCTCCTTCTTCTTTGTCTTCTCCTTCTTCTTCTTTGTCTTCTTTTTCTTCTTCTTCTTTGTCTTCTTTTTCTTCTTCTTCTTCTTCTTTGTCTTCTCTTTCTTCTTCTTCTTCTTTGTGTTCTTCTTCTTTGTCTTCTCCTTCTTTGTCTTCTTCTTCTTTGTCTTCTTCTTTTTCCTGTTCATCGTCATCTTTGTTTTCTGGTTCGTTCTTTTTCTTTTCTGCTTCGTTTTTGCCTAATTCTTTGTCTTCTTATTCTTCGTCATAAGTGTTTTTATTTTGTTTTTGTGTTAACAAGACGTTTGACTGTCGTCTCGGTTTATGAACTTTAACAAAACTGGTATTTTCTGTTTATTTACCTAATGACGTTCCTAACCACTAGCAGAACTCTTGCAATTACATCAAACAAAAGGAAGAACTGAAGAAAATTTCCAAAAGAAAAGTACCTCATATGCACTGTTTGGAAAATCGAAATGTTGTTTCATTTCCTCGCTCAAATTGGTGTTTCATGTCGTTCAGTATTAAAATAACAATGAGCACTAGTAATCAGACAACGCAAGTAGTAAAGACATTCTTTTTTGGTAGTTGTAGTAGTATTTGAGAACAGGAGATTTTTCTTCAGAGATAAGATTCTTGCTGCTGTTGCAATATAAATCACTGAATTAATATGTGTGATTTTTAATTGTGAACTAGATGAGTGAATTAACGGCCTCTGGAGACTTCAAGTGTAACCGACTGCAAGTCGCAAGAGATCAAATTTAATATGAAATAAATTTTCAACCTCGCTGAGAAAATTGTGGGCGTAATAAATATACACAATCATAATATAATTGGCACCTATAAATTAAATAAATTCCGACAATTATACTCCTCTAATATTAAACTTAATCTGCCGCAATCAACATTTTATTAATTATAATGTAATTTGTTGTAATGCTTAATGTAGTACGTAAAATGAAAGAAATACTTTTCTATGTAGTCTCAGTTTGTTGTACTGTGTATTTAGTTCTTATCTCTAACAATTGTATTCAATTCGTTTAGATACATATTATTTTAAGCCCATCAATTGAATTAATGAAAGATTTATTTTTGAAAATTAATATTAATTGTGATCACAATATCATAATATAATTGTACTCATAGTCAATTATGCTCAATAATGCCAGGAATTACTCCCCGATTTCAATGCAAAACATGTTAACTATTCAAAATTGGTTAAGAAAGCAATGTGGAGACATGTGTAATTAATAATAGACAATGGACCTCCTAAATTGCGTAGTGCGCAAAACACACATTTCTCTTCGCATCGTAAAACCACAAAGTGTGGGGAATTTAATTCTCCTGCCTCTAACTGCTAATAGTCCATCGCTTTCGCTCCGTTTTTGAGATATGAGAAACTAGTCCTGTTGCATTACTACGCGCTCATAAATATGAGTCATATGGGTTCTCATTTGTTCGACCTTGCTCTAAGCTCTTCAGATCCATTGCAGTGAGTTCTGGTCATTGAAAACGCCATTTGTGCGTTCTCACAGCAAGTTTTAAATGTTTTTTTAAATCTTGAATAATAGAAAATATTTTCTCTTAAAATTATATATATATATATATATATATATATATATATATATATATATATATATATATATATATATAAATCGAAGTAATGCTCATCAAACAATATAATTGAATGAATTTCGTATTTGAGAAGTTGTCTTGTTTCGATGCAGAATGTTGCTTTTAAATGTGAGATTTAGTTTCACAACACGCCGACAGGGGCTAGGGTTGAGTGGGGGGAGGTGAAACGGCCAAAGCACAGCGCCACTCTGTCATGTCATTGAGGTATATCACGCCAGCGTGTGAGCTATTTCACGCTTCTGAATTTAATTAAACAGCAGATGCAGTGCGTTAACACACGAGTTTAACCTCCAGTCATGAAATGGCGTCTACTCGCTTTCATTACAAAGCGTGGCCCTCGAGTAAGGAAGGTCAAAGGAACGACCAGAGCAATAGAATAGTTGCTAGGATGCAAAGTGATAAATCAAAGATTGTTTATAGGATCACTTCAAAGCAGCTTTATCTAATCATGTTACCCGACAATCTATTAATATCTGAAAATGAGGTTTAAATTCTTAAATTCCTTGGATAAATTTGGATACCTGATTATTATCAGCTCATGTTTATTAGTGGTTGTATGACTGACGCAGTTTTAATTCTTCTTTAATTGTTACTTGCATAGTTACCTTTACCAAGTACCATTTAAATTCTTTACATAACTCTAGACAGAATATCAGTTTTCTTACACACGAAATTGCTCAAAGAAATGCATTGCTATCCGAATGTAATTTCAGACTAGAAACTTGGATGATATTTAAATTAAATTTAAAATCTATACCAGCTAATATAAAAAAATCTGTAGGAATTTTCACTTGATAAAACCTTCACACTTTCCTTTATTGGAATATATTAGACTAATCATCCGCCGATAAGCATAAGTAAACAAAGAATATTTTTCCTTCTTCCTCTTATATAAACTTTTTGCAGTAAATTATAACTTGGCCGTGTAGGACATAAACAACATAACGCATGCACTTATATTATCTCCGCAGTAACCCTTAGTACGGAAAGATATTGTCAGAATTTGCCGTTCGACGCTTTCAGAAATTATGAACCTTGTCCCTTTTGTTTCTTGAAGTGCACTATTTCAGTTTGTATATAGATGCCTTTTAGAATGGGTGATTCCACTATGGAGTATATTAGTTACCAAGTCATTATTAATAAGGAAATGGTGGATGTTGCTGAATGTTAACATGTGTGAATGCCTTGTTTGGAGAAGGCAAATAACATACTAATATCTTTATCAAAGAACCAAACACGATGACCTAGCCGAATGGATAGACACAGCTCCGATAACACGTGGAAATATCAGAAATACAATTAGGTGCCCTTTTTTGCAAGAAATAGAGAATATGTAAATGAACTATCAACTCAAAAATAAGGAAGATATTTTTACATGAAGGAAGATGTTTTGGGGGACTGGAACCCACTCACCCACTGCATGAAAGTTCGAAACATGGTAAAACAAATAGAAATGACGAATATTTTCTTTGCTGAAAACCTACAATATTCATGCCTGATTCTTTGCTAATTCAGAAAATTTGCGTTAAGGATGTATCATGAAAAATTTTTTTTAAATTTCTTCTAAAGAAACTATTGACTTCAACTCTGTTTTTAAGTTTGTTTCGGCGTAGTTTTTTGCACACGTATTACAAGCGAGCACGAAAACAATTAACTTAAAAATAGCAGCACTATATCATGTGGGTATAAAATCATTATCTCTTTTAGGATTTTTACTCAGTTTTTTAGCATTTATGGGAGAAATTATTGAGATGTTACTAGTTTCCTACTGATTAGAAAATGCAGTGTTAACCCTTCCATCACCACACCCCTTTATTCTCTTTATTGAAGAACGTACAAGGCTTGTCCGAGTGAAAGTGAGACTAATATTTCCTGTAGTGATTTATTACTAGTGCATGAACATGCGGGAAGGAAGATTAATATACAGGTGACGCATCCTTGCACCGAGTCACTCGGTCTATTGTGACCGCGAGGTTATGGATTGCCCCTGCGAAGAAAGTCTCTCAGCCCCAGACACTCACGGCGCACCTATGCAACTTGAGGTCACGCATCTTCGTGCACCTCTACAATCTTATGTGACGCCAGCCTGGATAGCCGAGGTCACTAAACTGAAGGGCGATGGTCACTAAACTGAAGGGTCTTGGCTTGAAGGCTCTCGGGTTCGAATCCCGCCGCCGACATTGATCTTTGTGAATGTCGTTAGTATGTGTTCCCCCATCGGTTCCTCACAGTTAAAAGTTAAATTAAAGAAAAATCTATACAACGATTTCATATTCGAGTTGAGTTTGAGTATGATGCAGGTGGGCTTGTGTTCACAATATGACCTTTGTCCACCCAATCGAAAAACAATTAAGTGTTCTTATCGAATGGAAGCTTGGATATCTTGTGAAAACGCACATTTCCATACACACTTATAATCATAAATTTCTACAACACTAATCCCTACGTTCACAAATAGAATCACTGCTCGCTGAACCCGTATGGACGAGTGCATATTGTAAACTTATTCTTCCAACGAACTTCTACGCACGTGAACGAGGCACTTCACCGACAGGGCTTACCAATACTCTCTCGCTCTCTCTTCCCCTGTCTCTCTTTGTTCCCCCTCTCTCTCCCTATATGTATCTCTCCCTCTCCCTCTCTATCTCTGCCTCTCTCTCTCGCCCTTCCTCAAACACATATACATCCATCGTCCCTGACTTCCCTGACTAACTTGACGAAACACATTGCCCTGCATTATGATTCAATGACTCTGCTTCAAAAGTTCTAGTTTCATTTGAAATACAGTTTTATCAGTAGTGCATTATTCTTTTCTTGTTATTATTATTATTATTATTATTATTATTATTATTATTATTATCAGAATTAATATATTTTAATGAGTTTTGAAAAATATTAATGGATTTTATAAGTTTATTCGTTTGTGTATGAATCCTTTTCAACTGTATTGATGAACCTGGGAGAAAAATCCCACGAAACGTGATTAATGGTTTCATGCAGTCTAGAATCTAAGCCTTGGTATACTGCTGCCATATAACGCCTCGGCCCCCAACTGCGGAAGTTTTCCGGGATGAGAGGCGCGAGTATCGCCCGTCCAATGCGAGAAGTGTTCATACTCACGTGTGGTTGGTTGTGGCGTCGCGCAGCTTGTTCCACGCCTCCCAGGCCGCCCTCACGTCGTCGGCGGTGATGTCTCCCGTCGCCAGCGCAGCCGCCTCCCTCGCCCCCGACGCGTCCCCGTTGGCGCGCTCCTGCCGTCATTAACATGAAGGAAATTTCACAGAATTCTTGTGTATAATATTACCAACAAGATCTATATTTACCAACCTCTGATTAAGGAAATAACTCTGTGACCTCTGTAACCATTCAACGTTGAGATAAATCATTTTTGGTTTCTGGGAAGATTGATTGAATTATTAAGTTTTAACCCATTAAGTAACCTTATTAAAATGATTATTTATAAAACTATAAGTAGTAGTAGTAGTAGTAAATTCAGTTTCAGAGCTTACGAAAATTATCTTACCTAAATATAGGCAGTAAATAAAATATTGTACCCCCTTGTGAATAGAGTAAATATACATTTGTATGGGGCACATACAATATTTATAGAACAAAAAATAATAATTTAAGGAATGTACGTTTATCAAAGCCTTTACTTATCTTAGTTGTTATTGAATACGTCCTCTATAGTATTTTGGTCTTTCACTTGAATGCACAACAACACTGGATCGGGACGGTAGATGTCTCTAATCATACATTTCATAATACTAATAACTCCTTCAGTGCATGTTCAGAAAGTGTGGATTTGAACTTGAGTACAAGTAGTGGCAATATTGATATGTTTGACAACGTATACGTTCCTAGATTATTTCATGTTTTTTGAGGAAAGCCTTGGAATGATTTACGTAAGAAATTGTCATCGAAAAATAGAGAGTTTGCATATGTGATTGAAGAATAGAATGGATATGAATAACATTCAGTGATTTAGATTGTATTTTCAAACACGTCTTATAAAAATAAGTACCTAGCTGCTTATTGAACAATGTTTAATATTGTTGTTTAATTAAGATAACTTAAGTCGTCTGGGAGGCATATTTTGTTTTCCAGAAAAATTGGAACAGTTATAGACCTGTTTGACATTAACCAACCATCGTTTTTATTAGAGGATAACGCGCAGAAATGGAGCAAGTCTCGCTGTATCAAAGCCATGAAACGAAGGTCGGCCGTTTTGATAGCGTCATGTGAGCATTGTAAACCATTCGCCGAAGTCAACCATTCTTGTCCGTGCGTATGTTCTGTCTCCGGATGTCATACACGTAAATTGACTCATTTGCCCCTGAGTTCAAGTCCATCACCTCACGACACTTACAATGCTCGTTTTAAATGATCGTTCTGTGTCATATTGATACCATCATATGTCTGTCTCAAGACATGCCACTGTGCTGTAGTAAGAAAGCTCTCTGCAAAATATTGTACCCTTTTCAACACGATAGCAGCATGAAGACTTACTGTTTTTCGTTTTTGACGGTATTTATGTTAACTCTGTATCATGATTGGAAATCAGAAAAGATATATAAGTAGAAAATTTTCAGAGGTTTGTTATCGTACCTTTCGCAGTAGAGTCTTGAACGTTCAGAATAAAAAAGCCATGTTAGGCGCCATACAATATTATTCTGCAATGTTTTTGCATTTTAAATTTTATAGCCATGCCCAGTGTGAAAAAATCCATAAATTATTAATATTTATCGAGTTTTAATTTTTCCAAACACCTTCCATGCCTTCTGTCACGCTTAAAACGTATATCATTTTTACTGTTTTTTTTTTGTCAACCTAATACTTGGGAAGGCTGGATAATTTAATTTATATCCAAGCCCACCTAAATCAAATCTCTGCGTTGCAAGGCAGCCTTTTGGACATCAGAATGGTTTCTTCGATCAAAACAGGCGAAGGTAAGAGTAGTGCCTTCATAAACGGGTCACGAAACGCGCGCTATCTTTCCTGCCTCATCCTTTCCTCTTGCCTTCCTTTACTCACATATACTTACGTGCGCCCGCTACACTACCACACATGTCAGGAGACCAGTTGGGGCCTTACGAGCATGCGGTGCCCCGCTGGCGGAGATACCTGGAAGGGAAAACCCGCAAGCTGACATGTAAGTCGGCACCGGACCTGCCATTTCATCGTGAGCCAAAAGACCGCCATCTCCCGGGATATAAAATGCACTGTACCTAAGGGGCCAATGAGTATAACGATAGGCGCTCCGGAAAAAAAAAATCACTCTTGGACATCAGAACGAGAACATAGCGTTCCTTGTTTCTCTTTAGGGCGTGTTTTGTGACTTGTCACTTGATAAGCAATCGCATTGCAACAAATAACTATGGTATTCATGATAATTAGAACCTTCAACAATTCCATTCACCATGTAGAAAAAATGTTCAAATATCTTCGAACACGTCTCTTGGGCGATACTTAACAGACCAACGGAACGTGTTCCCGCGTTGGAGCATTTCACTCTCATGTCAGAGGAGTTGAAATGTTGGCGAAGCGGTTTTTTCCTTTCATATTTATAAGGAACGCATTGTTTGGGATTCAATAATGTTTATTGACAAAATCTTCACTTCGTTGGCTCGTTCTTATAAAGTGGTCTAGCATTACATAAACATTTAGTTGTCATACTTACTGTTCCCATGTTTAAAAATAGTTCCCAGCGCATTCCAGCAACAATTATAATCTATCGCAAATAAATCAATTGCAATTTTTTAAAAAAAATATGTATATTCTAAACTTTATTAGTTTATTTATTATCCAAGACTACGTTCCAGTCTTGGATATTCCATAAAAATCCTATTAAGTTTTAAATAAATTCGAAATTACAAAAGCTGATTCGTCGTAAATTCTGACTCAATGTTTTCAGAGTCCCTCAAGCTCTCTAAATAGCGCAGAGAAAACAGGAGTCGGATGGTAGATTAATTATCATTCTTTGTTTCTCGAGTCATTTTCGACTAATTGAAATACTTGAATTGAAAAACTTCTCCGCGATTCTAAAGGACAATCTCAGTACGAAAGTGCAGGCTTATGGTTACGTTAGCGTACGTTGTTTAATATGTTTGAGTTATATTTCATAAATATTGGAGAGATAATTCGTTGTGAAATGCAATTATTTCAGTCCACTTGTATGTATGACTTGTAAAAACCCCTTGAATTTGTATTATCGGAGCTTGCCATGATGCCGCAGTCGGGAGGGGTGAGTCCGGCGCAACGCACGGTGCTTTCACTATGTTATTGTGGCGTGGTTACTTTACCAACTCGTATCACATCCAAGCCGCCACCCGATTCAAATTTATTCACATTGCATATTCTATCACCTTACAAGATCACCCACCCGTTGTTCATGTAGTCGAAGCCAACGGCAAACCATAACTGTGATCACCTTCTAAGGAAACACTAGCCTTAAGGGTCACGTACCTGCGTTCAGACCGTGGCAGATTATGGCTCTCGTTATCAATTGTCCCGTTAATGTAATCGAATACAAATGATATTCAACATGCTAATAAATCGCCCCCGGTTAGTGAGTAGAGAGGCAGACGCAGAAGGTTCGCCGTGTACCTGAGCGGCGTGGGCGTCGGCGTGGGCAGCAGCGGCGGCGGCGGCGGCGGCGGCGGCGGCGGCGGCGGCGGCGAGCAGCAGCAGTGGCCACGCGCGCGAGGAGCCCATAGCGCAGGCGGCGGCCGCGGCGGCGACGGTGCGTCTGCGGTCCCGCGTGCCCGCGCTGACCTGCCACGTGCGGACGCGGCTCCGCCACGCCACGCGACGCGACGCGACGCGACGCGGTGCGCGCCCGCGGGCCACCCGCCGCCTCCGCTGCCGCCGTCGCCGCCGCGCCCGCGCCCCGGTTCCTCCACTGTTGCTGTTGCTGTTGCTGTTGCGGTTGCTGTCATTGCCTCTATCACGGACGCTGCCTCTGCAAATGATGCTGTCACCGTATCTGACCGCTGTCATCGCCTCTCTCGCTGTAGCCTTCCCCCTCTACTATGATCTCTGTCACAGTCGACGATGCCGTCTCTCTCTTATTCTTTCTCTCTCTCTCTCCCTCTCTTTCTCTCTCTCTCCCTCTCTCCTTTTTCTCTCTCTCCCCTTCTCTCCCTCTCCATCTATATCTATCTCTGTATCTATGTATCTCCTCTCTATATATATGCGTGTACGTGTGTGTGTGTGCAAAACGTACAGACACATAAAAGTACTAAGTTTTTCATTATCAATTCAGAAAACTCGTCGACGTGTTCCTATCGATCTTTTTTGTTACCAGCGTTAAACAGGTTAGGAATGTTCAAATAAAAAAAAATTAAAAAATATATTTGTGTAGTACGTTCCTCAACACTATCAAAAACAGCATTTTCTTGATCATTCGTAAAGAACTCAGAGTTTGTAAGTCAGCAGAAGATGTAAATGAATGTGACGAGGGTCTGGGTGGATGCAAATAAAATTCCAACTCTGTTCTTTGCTATCACTGTTGAAAATACCACCCTATTAAAAAAATATAATACGAAAATTACCTATTGAAAAATATTACCATAGCTATTTCATTACGAATTAATGATTGCGAGTTCATCGCTTAAGTGACAAGAAAGCAGTCTTTATATTTTTGTGGAAGGTGTGACTGCTCAAGTGTTATCTCAATTTCTGCCTCCAGTATTCACGTGGCATTGAACTAAAAGTAAAAAAATGGATTGTTTTTCTCCTTGCTCCTGTTTTGGCAATATATTTTGGAAACATTACGCACACTATTGCAAAGGGTCCCCAGCAAATAATACCCAAGTTTCCCAGTGATTTCTGTGTTTTTGCCAGTAAATCCGCTTCTTGACAATGTCTTATGACATTTATGGTTTCAATAGTTCCACGTGAGGGCATATGAATATATGGCTCTGATCTGGGGCATCTATCTTACCTTCTAAGACCTTTGTCAAGCAACAAAGCAAAACCAATCAATACACTGTTAGGTGAACAATTTTAGTTCAGATGTTTTCTTAACTCCTTTTCTTGATTTATACTGTATTGGCAAGTGAACTCTCCTTTATGTACACATGAGGGATAGGGGTAGTTTATGGACGTATCACGAAACACTTTCGATACCCTTCGTTAGCAGCTTAACACTGTACGTCGAAAAAGTCGATCAATTCCACGTAAGTTCCAAAAGAAATAGGCATGTTTAACGTCGTAAGTATAAACGCAATTCTGCATATCCCCTTTCTTGGATATTTTATTTGGGCAAAGTTAAAATATTACAAAAAGAAATAGTACTTATATTTTAAAATATAACAGAGCCTTTGAAGAAATAATGCCAAGATTATGACACAGGGAATATTCTTTTAGAAAACAAATTATACGAGTGTCATACAAGTATATTGTGAGATATAATGCGGCAATTTTGTGGCTCTATCTGGATTCAGGTTGTAGGTCGCCTGCTAGGTGTTTTCTGTGCTTTTCCTGATCACTTTCAGGCATATGCCGGTGCAATATCCTACCTTACAGACCAAGGACCATACACTTAGTCTGTAATTAATCCTCTCCCACGCATCTCCCTCAATTTACAATCTGTGTCTGTGACTCCTTGGGGCAGGATGGCACTGGAGTCTTTGGCGGGGACTTTTTTGAAGGACGTCGGTGATAATTTTGGCGTTGAATCTTTCAGTAGATGGTCAGATTGTGATCTCTGTGTTGTGATGATTACATGCCTGTTCAGGCGTATCTGGAGAATTCAGTCCGGTGTTACCAAATTGAATTATTTTCAAACAAAAGCCCACGTATTTTTCTTTATTTTTGTGTATAATATCCTTGCCAACAGTCCACTTTCGGTCTGAGGTGAGTAAGATTGTAAAACCTGAACCTGCCTGCTAATTAATGTAATTATACGATTCTTACTTGTAGACATAAAGAAACTATTGATGAGAATAATAGTTTGCGTATAAGTACCATTCGAAGTTGGCATGTATTTTGTTTCTCAATGCTTCAAAATATTCGCTATTTTCTTTATCTCTTCCAGACAAACAATCAGATGTCTCAGGTTCCGTTCCATCTGATGCAAATGTGTATTTTTATGCGGTAGTCATACATCATGAAGCACCATTGTCTATTTAGTACCTAAGAGGGAATGGATCAGCAAACAAAATAATAGTCTTCCTGCACCTTTGCCATAAGTCTTCGCCGAATCGTTTGCAGTAATACATAATTTTTGGAATAGGATGTACGTATTAAAGTAACTTTTATTATTATGCACTGTTCTGAACATTTTTTCATAAAAAAATGTTTATTTTTTCATCTCTAATCAGTAATTTAGGTTTTATGAGGAAGAAGTAGTCTTTGTAGTGATGTTTTTGTTAGACCAAGGTGGACACATAATCAGAATTTTGTAGCCAATATAATGTAGGGCGGACGATAAATAGGAAAATTTTTACTACTGACGAAGCGGTTTACAATACGGGCAATTTTATTATCCCTTCATTGAAATAGCTTCATAGTAATTTAGAGATATACGATAATTAAAATACGTAACGAATTGATTGGATTGACATTTTTTCTATAACTCTTAGTGAAAGAAGTTTGTAGGACATTTAATGGACGGAATGTTCAGCGTAGCGCATTTATAGCTAAGAGCGCAGTAGACCAAATCAATTTAGTAGGAAGTTACAGAGAAAAAATGACTTATCAGTTATGCGGATTCGAACTTTTGTGAATTGAATCATCTGAATAAAAGTTTACAAAATGACTCTTGTTGTGAAGACGTTTTAGGGAAGGGATATTTTTTTAATAAATCACATGCTAGTCGCACGATATACAAATATATTTATACCCTCACTTGCGGGTATATGAATCTTAAAAATTTGGTTTTGTTTAACAAACAATTGTCTATAAAGCTAACAGTACACTCACCACATCTCGATTCTTTGATTTGCTCTGATTTATTATTCATTGAAGACTATGATCAATAAAACCTCTGACACGTCGGTATGAGGCTATACTTCTTATAAATTTCACGTCGTGTGAAACTTCACACTTTTTAGTTGCTGACATTCACCTAATTTCCCATATTATTCAAGTTGCACAACTTTCGGAATGATGAAAAAAAAAAAAAAATTAGTATTCTTGACAAACACTTCAGTCTAACGGAGACCGCTAGATTCACAGACCTTACAAATGTCAAAGTTCAATTCCAGTGAGGAAATGTAGAAACGGGGATTCGATTCAAGTAAAATAACATTGACCTGAAACAACTATGGAAATTTGAAACTAAAACGATATTAACATTTTTATTTATTGTCGTGAAATGGACACCCTCTTCCTACCCCTAATTCTCTATTCTCACTTTCTTTTCCTTTCTCTTTATCTTCTCGTTCTTCACCACACTCTTTCATCTCCTCCCCTCTCTGTTTCCAGAGGTTTCTCGTCTCCTTCTCTTATCACTTCTCCATTTCCTTTTCTCCCTTCTTTTCTCTTCACCCATTAATCCTCTCACTACACTTCTTCTTTCACCTCAGGTTAAAAATGTTCCACCATCTCTACCCTCGCCATTGTAATTTCTCTTTAATGTTTTCTCCCTGCTAATCTGTCTCATCACCCCTTCCTCTTCTCTCCCTCTGCTGTGTCGCTGCCAACGCCTTCCGTCTCCCGAAGTGGAAAGTGATGGAGGATTGGGGCTCCGAGCGGAGCGACGTCGGAGAACAAGAGAATTCTTTCTTAGTTCATTATTCATTAATGAGTAATTAATTTTTATTACCTTAAATTGCTGACTCAGTTCTCAATGGATTTTTTGAGCGTTGTCTGCTGCGTTGAATTTTAGGTTAGAAACTTTTGGACTGCCATTCGAAAGTGTTTTACTGACCTCGCTTCTCAGGCTTGATTGATTTTTTTTCGTGTTTCAGAGCGGTAACTGCTATGGTCATTGAGTCGTAAGTGTAGTGCACATTTTTGTCACGAGACGTGGCAGGGTTTATCCCCTGCTTGTCAAGCGTTAGGCTCCCGTCTTGTCTCGCGGCACGTGCGGTAGTATAGTGTACGTAAGGGGTGAGGATAGAACAAGGAAGAAGGAAGAAAGATCACGCGCGGCCCATGATCTGTTTGTCAGGGTATTACTCTGGCATTCGCCTGGTATAGAACAGAAAACTATCGAAAACACTAGAATTCTCTTGACAGCTGAATACTACCCAGCTACTATCTAGTGTCGAAAAACCTGAAACCGCCGGGACTCGAACCTAGAACCTCTCGTTCAGAGGCACTGTAGTGACATCCGTTGATGGAACCACGTCGTCCGGTGTTTCTGAGGATATTTCCAAAAATTTGCTATGGCTTAAATCAGCAAAATAATTACGGACCTCAAACTTCAGTTAATTATCCCAGCAGAACCCACTCACTACCCCACAGATCACAATAAACACCCAGACATATTAGATATTGCAATTTCTAACACTCAAACCACTTTTTACTCAGCACCCTTCTTTGAACTAGACGCGGATCACCTGCCAACCATCATCTCAACTCAACAAATTACGCCCCCTCACACTCCAACTCTCACACTTAACACACAAAACATCAACTGGAAAAAATTTAAGAATATAATTCAAAAACAATCACCCCACTTTAAAATATCAAAAACTCCCATAGAAATAGAACAAGCTATAGCATTTTTAAACAATATGATAATTAACACAATCAACACTCTTAATAATAATGCTCAGCCCCCATCACTAAACATTTCAATAAAAAACTTCCGAAAAACATTCTCACAATTATTAACACTAGAAACAAAACAAGAAGACTTTGGTGCACCATGAGAAACCCACAGCTTAATAAAGAGTTAAATTTACTGTCCAACATCGTAAAAAAATCACTAAGGGAACATAAACAAACAATTTACAATAACTTAATCCAGTCCCTCAGCACAAATAACAACACGTTTTGGAAATTCACTAAAAATATCTTGAAAAAGAAAGCAATAATACCCCCATTAACAACTCCAACGGGCAAGAAATTCGCTTCTTATGAGAAGGCTGAAGCATTAGCCGATCACTTTGCTAAATCATTTACTCCCAATGCCACCCCAACTCACCCACTACATTCAAACATACTCGAAATAGCATCAGCCCCCAACTATAACGTACCACACAAAATAAACTACATATCCCCAAATGAAGTCATTAATATAATTAAGATTTTGCCAATAAGAAAAGCCCCTGGTCACGACAAAATAAGTAACAAAATCTTAAAAAACTTACCTAAACCCACAATAGCATATATCACCAATATTTACAATTCAATAATTAGAACTGGTTACTTCCCCGTTATTTGAAAAAATTCAAATGTAATACCCATCCCCAAGCCATTCAAAAATCTATCCAGAACTGACAACTACAGACCCATTAGCCTTCTTCCCACTTTATCAAAAATCCTAGAAAAACTAATCCTTAAAGGACTAAATTCCCATCTGAATAAAACTCAAAAAATCCCAATGCACCAATTTGGCTTCACTAATAAAGTTTCAACTTCTCATCAATTATTAAGAATCACGGAGCACATACACACGGCATTCCAAGAAAAAAACACCATACAATAGTTACCTTTTTAGACATTTCGAAAGCTTTTGACAAAGTGTGGCACCCTGGATTAATATTCAAACTTAAAGAAATAGGTACCCCTAACTATTTAATTAATACCATCAATAGCTTTCTCCAAGATAGAACATTTTCAGTCACAGTTAATAATCACACATCCAATCCCCGCAGAATTACAGCTGGATTACCTCAAGGCTCACCACTGTCCCCCACGCTTTCAACATATACACAGCCGACATTCCCATAACATCACACACGCACATCGCCCAATTCGCAGATGACACCGCAATTTTCATTTCCAATCATTCAACTTATCTAATCTGTAAACAAATTCAAACACATTTAAATAAAATTGATGAATGGTCTGTCAAATGGAAAATCAAACTAAATCCTACAAAATCATGCGCCAAAATATTCTCATTAAGAACATTTTCAACCCCAACACCACTCCTAATAAACAATAACCCAATTCCATGGACCTCGCACAATGAATCTGTCAAATACCTAGGGCTGAATCTTGATACCAGACTAAATTGGAAAAATCACATAACAGTAAAAGCACAGCAAGCCAAAATAAAATTAATTCAACTAAAGCCACTCTTAAATCGCAATAGTGAGCTCTCATTAAACAATGCCATCACCATCTATAAAACAATAATTAGACCCCTAATGCTTTATGCATGCCCTATCTGGATCAATGCTTCTAAAACTAATATAAATAAATTACAGATCATCCAAAATAATTTCCTCAGACTTGCCACTCATGCACCCTGGTTCATCTCAAACATTCAACTGCATAAAGAATTTAATTTACCCCCTATACTTGACCATATCGCGCTCCTATCTAACAATTTCTTCTCCAAAATAAACACAATAACCCAAGCCACCCATTACGGCGTAGCCACCACCTACCAGCTCCCAACAAGAATAAAAAATAGATATCCATTAGACTCATTCCTCAGCATATTTTCAGAACTCAATTAATCACATAGGTGCTCTGTGAGTTTCCTATTCATGTGTATTTAGATTTAGTTGTAAGATTAGCATTTAAGTTAAATATAAGTCATAAAAATACATATGATGTAGTATACATAATATTGAACTATGTACATTCGTTCACTAATAAAGATATACTAAAAAAAAGGTTGTTTTATCTAATCAGCGACATTCAAAGTTCAGAGCCTCGTCGCCAGTTATTGTGCAGGCCCCGAATGACTCATGGTCAGTATGCGCATTTTCCTTGCACAAGATCCCTGGTTCGATTGCCGGTGGAAGCAAGGGCATTCTGTACGTCTTGCAAAAATGTCGCAGTCTCTCTGGCTGGGGCACTGTGGAATTAGCAGGCTACTCGTATGGACGTAATTGAGTAACGATACTGGTACTACAAATAGCAAATAGTATTAGCATTGTTATCACAAACTTCTTAACTAATATATTACACATGGCTTAATACGGTATGTTAAAAAAAACAGTAGTTTTGCTCTCAGGGGGCTGTGAGTGCTTTGGCATTTTCTCGTTGAGGCGAGGAAATCCATGGCATATTCCCTGATTTCCTCCAAAATTGCTTTGTGGGCCGCATTCTTCTACCTCGTGTTTAAGAGACACAACGTACTGATTATTGTGAATTTGGGGCCGCTTGCTTCCTTATTTACGTGCATGTATGTTGCAGACGTTTTCGCTCTTCTACTGCATTCTAATGCTCGTATGTGAATGTGGTGCGGACCTTGCGTCTGCTGTGACAAGTTGACTGTAACGTTACTTATTTCTTTCAAAAGGCGGCAAGACCGGTTCAAGAAAAGAGTTTACGACCTTTTGCATGTAATTCCTCGTTCCTTTCTCATGCACCGCCGCAATGAGTGACAGAGCAAAACATATGGGATATTTGTTCCTTTCTTTCAACATTGATAGGTGGACATCCATGATTCAGCGAGGTTTCCTTCTTTGGTTGGACTTCGGAAGTCATACTGCACACCCGGAAATTCAAAGCGTTGTGTACCATTACTTGCAAATATTCATCACTCTGGATTTACTTCAAGGAAATGGTAATGCAAACAAATTAAGACATGATTTATCGACTTTCATATCTGTGAGAAATGACGTTCAGTAATTTACATTAATATAAATAATATCTAAATGGTATAATTGATGCTTGAAGGGTTTATTTTTATTGATCCGACTGCATGAAGAAAGATTGATATCTTTTCCCGTGGTCTTTGTTTCCTTCTCTCACATTTAAAACCCTGTTTAGAAACATTGATTTTAATTCCGTAATATACAACAAAAGACGTTTTCGGACGCTATATCACAGCGTTGGAGGTTTAGATGTACTGGGTATTCCTATTCTGTTCGTAGAAACGTTTCGAGATGGGTTCAGGTATGAAACTATTTTCACCTTAAAACGATAATTTAAAATATGTGGAATTCGTGGATCATTCAAAATATTTGGTGTTCGCACGGGTCCGACTAGTATGGTGTGATATGTTACTTCAGAATCAATAGGACGGGCACAAACACAAGAAAGTAAGTCGGGCTTGCCCATAGTGGACATATGGTCACCGCGTAGACCAGTCGGGGAGATAGGGTTACCACCGAGACTATACACAACTCTTTGTAAGTTTCGGGAAAACTGGGTTCGTAGTAGGGAAGTGTGCAGTTCGTTAAAAATTGATTCATCAATCTATCTTGGATCACTTGTGAAAAAAATCGATTCCCTTAAATATCAATTAAAAAATCGATTCTCTAAGAATCGATTTATCAAAATTCAAAAATAAATTAAGCAAAATATTATTTTTAGTAATACATATTTTTTTACAATAATGAATAAATAAAACATTTTGGATATATTTTATTTGACAATATAAAAATATTAAGCAATTGTGGGTGTTTATAAATATGTTGAACACGTATGCAGGATGTTATGATCATTGGACCTGCCCATGAGGGCATTTACTCTTAAAAATGAAACTTTAATACAACTAACACTATGATTTTCTCTGGTTTAGTTATTTATCTGCCACCATTTGGATGACAGGGAACTCCAAAACAGCAACTGCTGTACAAAAGTACTTTATATGTAAGGAGTGCTTATGAACGATTCGATTTCAAACTTTAAGAATCAATCAAAGCAAAAAACATTAAGAACGGAATTGATTCAAAAGATCCATCTTTTTGGTTTCGAAAATCAATCTCCTTCAAATCGATTCAGAATCGCACATCCCTAGTTCGAAGAGGAGAACACCGCGACTATTCACCCAATGCAACGTAACGCTCTTCTCATCTCGTCGCTTTTCCAGAATACTGTTTGCAAAGCAAAAAACTTTTTGAGTGCAAGAGAGATCAATTTAATTTTTGCATACCTTTATTTGTTTCATGTTAATGGAAAATCTGAAATAACGCATTGGAAATTATATTTTTTAAACTTATTTCCTCTTTGATATTAATATATTAAAATTAAGGTTAATAAACACCAAATTTTGTAGTTATTTAGGAAAGTATTAGGAGCTTTTAAGTTGCAACACTATTGTAGAAACAATTCTAGTAATGTGGGTGCATGAGTGGTAGTCATTTGGAGAATATCACTAATAATTGACTTAAGCATTCACATGAGTAATGTGCAAATCCAAATACAACACTACAGAAAAAATGCGACTTAACTCCATGACTGTTCTCTGAGAATGTTGTAGTTAAAACATTAACGCATAAAAGAAAATTCTGTTCCCTGCCCATGAAACAGCGATGTATCTGCCGCTTAGCTTAGTTTCAGAGGTACCGACTTACTCCACATAAAAAAGTTATCATTTCATTTTAATATCGCAATTTTTTCTTTGAAATACATCTATATTCCAGAAAGGCGACAATCTATTCTTCCAGCCATCTAGGCAAATAATAATCAACTTATGCCATGTTTTCGAATTATTAATGGAGAGGTAACCACGCGAGAAGCGCATCTAATCAACAAATACTTTCTAGTTTTTATCGTGATATCATTTTTAGAATTTTCTGTATAATACTTTTCGGCTTGTTCTCGGAAACGAATAGTAAACGATCTTGAAATGGCAATTGGGAGGCGAGAAAGAGAGATGAAGATGGGAAGGCAAAGAGGGAAGGAAACCGCCTTGGCGACGCCGCCGACACTTTCCGGGTAACGAAGCCAGCTCTTTGGGCAGGCGTGAAGTCAAGTAAACGAGTGGTGTATTGCAAATTCATGTAATACTTGAATTTCACTGAAAATATTTCTTATACAACAGTAATGATTTATATATAATTGAATTGAAATATTGGACAATTTTTGTGGAATACATGCATTCTCTTTCTCGGCAAAATTGCGTTTATACTGTCATCGACGCACAACCACCTGATGAAAAGTATTACACACGGTTTACTACAGTTAGGAAAGCAGTGACCAGTTTTTATCGATCCTAGTTTAAGTAAGCTGCACCGCCTCTTTGTAACCGGTCTCAAACATGTTAATATCCACTAGCCGGCGAACAGTGTTGATACGTGTGTTGCAGTGAATTAGATATAAGTGGCAACTGGGAGGAATTTACGAACTTGACCACAATGTTTGAGTCTAAGAGTTCCAAAAGATAATCATGCGACACTCAGCAACAATGTTTAATCTGCATGGCGTCTACTAGACATTTCTTAAGTTAATTTGAAAAAACAGAAAATCTGGGACATTTGGCTACCGAGAATCAATTAAATAGAGGCTATGGTTGTCAGTGGTCGTGCGCCAGTGTTGGAACCACTCAATTTTTTTAATTATTATATTCCAATAGTTGGATAAAGATGCACTGTAATTTTTACTCTATCACCGTACGTATTTCCTAACGGGGTCGTTTTGATCTTATATATTCAATACTCAGTTTAATTCTGCTCATAATTTGGGGAAGTGTTAATTCCTTTTATTCTCATCTTCCGAAACTAGTTTCCACATGTTCCTAATGCTAGCATTGCAGTTTCATGTTTGTGAATTTAACATGATTTGTTGAAAGAAATCTAAATACTACAAACGATATGCCTCATTACCCACATTGCATTTTATATTTGAAAATACAGATAATCACCATTATTAATCAAGCAATTTTAACGAAATCAGTAATTTAACAATAATGTTTTTGGAAGTTTCCCTCTTCTCATATTTCCACTAGCAATGCTTTCTCATGCGGCCCTGTAAGGTTCAGCACCAATCGATATAATAAGAGAAGCCCCGATGCTCGATGGGCGATCTGCTTCCTCTCATCCAGGAAGAGGAAAGGGCGAGGGACAGAAGGCGCGCTGTCACCACCTCGGGCGGGCCAGGGACGAGCGGCGGCGATCGGGCGGCGCCGATCACAAAAAGCGGCGAAGGTCGGCTGCCCCGCCCACAGCGGCCACCGGCGACAGCTTCAAAGCGGCTTCCGCCTTGTTTCCGCCGCCGCTGCCGCTACCCTCGCTGACGTCCCCGCCGCAGCCTCCGCTCCTGTTGAGCCCATCACCCGCACACGCACCCGCCCTCGCTCTCGCTGTCGCCCTCGCTCTCGCTCTCGCTCTCGCCCTCGCTCTCGCCCTCGCTCTCGCCCTCGCCCTCGATCTCGCCCTCGCCCTCGCCCTCGCCCTCGCCCTCGCTCTCGCCCTCGCCCTCGCTCTCGCCCTCGATCTCGCCCTCGCTCTCGCCCTCGCTCTCGCCCTCGCTCTCGCCCCCGCTCTCGCCCCCGCTCTCGCCCCCGCTCTCGCCCCCGCTCTCGCCCCCGCTCTCGCCCCCACTCTCGCCCTAGCTCTCGCCCCCGCCCCCGCTCTCGCGCTCGCTCTCGCCCTCGCTCTCGCCCTCGCCCTCGTCCTCGCTCTCGCCCTCGCCCTCGCCCTCGCCCTCGCCCTCGCTCTCGCCCTCGCTCTCGCCCCCGCTCTCGCCCTCGCTCTCGCCCTCGCTCTCGCCCCCGCTCTCGCCCCCGCTCTCGCCCCCGCTCTCGCCCTCGCTCTCGCCCTCGCTCTCGCCCTCGCTCGCACATACGCCCACGCCCACACTCACACCCTCGTCCTCGCCGTCCTCACGACTACCGACCTGCTTCCCCCCCTCTCGCGCCACCACCGCCACCACCGCCCCCACCACCACCACCACCGTCTCGTCCCGCTTCCCCGTCACCTCCCACGGCCCCCGCCCCCACCCCCGCGCCTCCAGCCACCGCCCCCTCCCACGTCTCCGGACTCCGACTCCGCCTCCGTCCCCCGCCCCTCGCCTCCACCTCTGCTCCCCTCAGTTCCTCCACCCTTCCGCCCCTAAGTGGCCCCTAACATTAAGTACTAACTTTAGTTTCGATGGAATAACTATTCGTTTCGAAAACTTGCCAGCTCATATGTTTTAGAAATCATATCACAAAATCAGCGATAATTTCGAAGGATTTTTTTCAAATACTTCTCAGGAAAATAAAATAAAACTTATATTCAATACATTTGTAGTCTCTCAGCGAGGTTTCAGAATTTTTATTTTTTTATTTTTATTTTTTATTTTTATTTTTTTTATTTTACTTTTCGAATCATCGTTTAAAAAAGTTTCGATTAGAAAAATACGAAGACAAAATGTTCAAGGGCAACTGCTTGCTTGTGGAGCTACCTAAAATCTCAATTTTTTTAACGACCCTTACTTTACTAATAGAGTCCATCTCTCTTGAATGTGAACGTTATATACATATAATGCTATTCCGTCAGGCTCCACCGCCGGAGGGACTTACCCCGGCTGCCTGCACGCATTCACGAGCTGGCCGGCTGACAGCTGAGCGACTGCCCGCTTGCCGCCGATTCAGCTGTTCCTATTGGACTGATTTTAATGAAATTTTATGCCGCCAGGCTTCGCCACAATTTATAGAGTAAATTTCATTTAGATTTAAATTGCCCCGTAATATCGATCATTTTACGTGAATGCCTTCATGCATTTTTAATGCCGCTTTCCTAGTTAATTATCGGTTAGTAAAAAGCTGAAAACAAAAGGCTTTGGCAGTTTTGAAGTATACTTTATTTTCTGTGAATATATTTCTCGTAAAGTGAGTGGCGGCATTGGTCTGATCGATTCACGGCCTTCGTAATTCTCAAGTTCAACAAGGTCGCAAGGTATTAGTGCTGGAATCCGAAGCGAGGAAATTTTAATGGAAGTATCACTACTACTGTTTGATAAGAGTCAAAGACAAAGCTTTGAATAATAGGGAAATTAAAATTTTATGAAAATAATTATGAGTAACATTACGTAGTTTGAAAAACCTAGAGATATAGACAAACTACTTGTAGAGAAACTTTGTAGTCAAAGTTCACTCTAGATCTGTTTACTTTTCTCATGAGAAAAGCACATAGTATGAATGCAATTACTAACTAAGGTATCTTTTTGTATTACCTTCCTCTTGGTATCTGTTAAATTCAGTTGTTGTTGTTTTTTTTTTTTTTGTTTACAACTCATTCAATTCAAGCCCTTTCATTTCTATAATGTTCGAAATCTTTCAGAGCTCAGATACTTGACTCATGTTACTCTCATGCAGAATCTCTTCGTTTATCAACAACAATAATCTAAACTTCAAACATTGCTTACCGAGAACATTGAATCATCAAACCATGCGCGTGCACTAACGCCTTCTGATGTTTCAAAGACCTTTGCTGCAGATTTGCACTGCACCGTGGCAGAGGATTGGCAAATGTAGCGGATGCGAAAGCTTCGTCTGCGCAATTGTTGATTCGCGTCTCACAACGCGTATTCTTGTTAATCCAATACGTCGCGTGTAGTTGTCCATGCGCCCGCCAGGGCCGCTCTTCGACGTCCAAAGCGCTCTTTGGCCTTTGCACAAGTGTATCGCCTTCCCACCGGAGTCCCGCGGCAAAGCGACACACGTGTCCCGCCGTGCCTGGATTTGAACGCACGACCCTCCGGCGGCGCGCTGTGGATCGAAATGGCGCCCGAAGTGTGCCAAATGTGTATGTTATTAAGTTCCAATGAGCGCGGTAGTTGAATGACAACTATGCAACCTCCGGCCACGTGAGAAGCTTCTACGGTTTTGTTAGATACCCAGGAGCTCGGGAAAATTCAAAAACTTCTGTATAGTTATAACTGTAAATGTCGTAATGATTGTCTTTTATACATTTTCTTATTTCAGTATCTTAAATGTTTAGACAATCAATTGGAAGTAAATATAGATACAGTATTATCTATTAAACCACGTTTTAAAAAGTGGAATAGCGTACTTTATTTTCGAGAACAACGTTTCGTGACTTTCTGTGTTCACCTCACCAGGTATATAAGATCTGTGAATATGAACAAGTTTTTTGCAAGTAGCATAAAATACATCAATGATAAAATAAATTTAATACATGTAAGTACAAAGCACAATATGGAGAGAAACTCACCCTGTCATAGCCACTATAGATTATTTGCTATTCACATGTTGCGCTAATCAGCAAGTTTTTTTTTAATCTGAGTTTTAATGGGTAATTCAGAACGGATATGGGCTCCGAGTCGTTCGTCTAAAAATTTAAGATATTAGGGAATGAATGATTTGTAACATTAATTTTCAGTGCGCGCAGAAAAAAAAAGGAAATTAAACTATCCAGACATGAGGGGGTCTATGGTTTAGTTAGATTTCCAGGAACTCTGAAAAAATCCCAAAGCAATAAAACCGTTTCAATTTTGACTGAAAGATGAAAATATATGATTGCCTTATTCTGCCTATTCTCATATTGCGTGCACCGACAGAATTGTCATACGTCGCTGTTTACGTTATATCTGACGTCATGCGACAGCAATGCTCTAAGAAACTGGCTGTCCACCATTTATTACTTGCTATTCGCATATTGCGTTAATTATCAAGTTCTTTGATAATGATGGTATATTAAGAACAGTTGTACTGAATGTATACTATAGTATGTTATTAGAGTTTTCGTGAACATTTTTTGTGAAAATACGAAATTTATTACAGTCTTATATTAGAGTATTTTATTTGTTTTTCTCAAACAATGTGAACAATTTGTGCGTGGGATTTTGATCTGCGGCATTTTTGCTGCTGCAGTCTATAAATGTTTAATATAATTTCAAAAAAAAAATCATTTAGTCAAAACATAGATTAAAGTAAATCCGAAAATGACATGTTATCTCGTCATTGTACCCCAAAGAAAAGAACTATTTTTTTCATACGTCATAGTTTGTTCCGTTAGCTGAAGCTCCTATTACTTATTGATAAATATATAATGGTTAATGTCTGCCGGTTTTCGTAAATGATAAAAGAGACATATCTATTTTTGGAAATGATGTAGAAATGTGGAACATCTCTCAGTGTTGACCTTCAATTCTCTCTATCTAAACAATACACAGGGTTTTTGCGAAATTTCATATTACCCGCACGTTATTGTTCATGCCGCAGCACATTGAATTTTAAAGATATTCTTATTATTGGGAGTATTTTACATATAAAGTCCCAACTACATTTTCAATATTTTCTCCAAAATTACTCCAATTTTTGTCATTTTTCTGAATATTGCGATGTGGTTATTAAAATGCTGCAGGTCTTACTGGGTTATTTTCGTAAAGGTACACCATTTATGTCTCTATTTTGATTTTGACTTCAGAGATGTCAGCTGAACTGGGTGTAGAGGTCGCTTATGGAACCTAAGTTCTTAGGCTTGCTTCAGAGGCTTGGCACATTTTTTTTGGAAACACTTTTCAGATCTAACTAGTACTATAATATTACGTACTAGTTTATAAATAACATGAAAAAGCATGTGCTGTTGTAGTAGCACTAGCTTTCTACGCGCGCCCTCGGTTTGTGCACAGTGTGCGGCGCGTGAGTCGGCGCCGAGATTCGACTCGGCGACCCGTTCACTCGGCGGCGGCGGGGCGTCGGAGCGCCCCGCGGTGGCTGGGGGTCGGGGGATCGAGTCTCGTTCGCGCTCCCCAAACACGCCGCGTTGATTCAGCGACCTCCTCCTCCTCCGCCGCGGAGCGAGTGGTCGGCGGCGGCGGTGATCGGAGATCGAGCGATACACGTTTGTTCGATTCATTACCGCGTCGTTGGAGGGGGGGGCGAAGCGGTTCGTGGTGTCCACGCCGGGCAGCTTTACGCCGTTTCGGTTCCGTGGCATTGTTCCATTGAGCGGACGCTCGTGGGGGAGACGCTTTGCGTCCTGATACCTGCCGCGGAGGTCACCTCTTTGAGGAGATCAGGTCGGTTGTGGCGGTGGATGTTGGAACGCAGATGGCGTAGATTTGTTCACGAGAGAAATAGAACCGTCTGCAAAGGATATGATATCACTTCATCCTGCCCCATGTAGTACGTCTGTTGCTCCACGAAATTCGATTAGAATACGAAAGTCGTGTAGATATAAAAATGAGTAGAACTCATTACATTGCATTTTCTTGATCGAATTTATTGTCATTTTGTGGTGTCATACTTACGTTCCGGTGGGATTTCCGGGATACAAAGAAAGTTCTTTTCTTAAGGTTCCCCTATTTTCCGTAACTCTAATTCCCCCCTTCCTCCATGAACATTCACATCTTCATTATCACTCATCTACTCATTATATCACTCATGAGTTTCAGTTATCATAGCAGTTGAAGAAATTTTGACCCAAATAAACAAACGTATAAAGCGGGCTGTTGCGATGCGCCTTCGCTGGGCTTCGCATCTGGGAACGCATCATGGCAATGAGTAAAGATAAGACTTTTATGTAATTACATTTATTGTCTTTCTTCTTACTGTTCTCTAAATTGTGTCTCTTGGTGAATCGTCGCCACCCTAAAACAATATCCAATTTTGGTTTCGTTACGTATTTTAACACATTGAGTAGTATATTACATATTTGACATATTTTGCTATTTTCACAAAATAGTTTTTATTCTGTCAACTTTATTACATACTTGTATGAAAAAAAATATTTTGAAAAAATTAGCATTTTTTCCTACATTATAACTGCGTGCTCTCTACTCTACATGAAGACACGGTCGTATGTTCTCACAGTTCAGCGTACCTGTTTCAGTTACCTCAGTGGCGGGAAGCGTGCGTTAGCGACTGAGATTATTTTCACATTAAAGTGTAAATAGTATCACTGACCCCGTGTTTGTGACCTTTCACTTTAATTTCTGGGAATCTTTGGCGATCGCCGATGTGTAAATAATAAGTACTATAAGAACACTTCGATGAAAGTGCTACCCGCTGCAGTGATTATTTGCTGATCGTAGATCACCAGTTTGTAGAATGGATTCTATTGCGTCTAGTCTGGCTGCTGAACTACGGTTCTGGATAGTATTAGATTAAGCTTTACTACTAACGGAAAGTTGTATGGTGCAAAGCGTCCATCAACTCAGGCTCTCCAATTTTTTTTTATTTTTTACTGATACGTTATTGCTTGTTAGTGCCTTCGATACGGAGTTCAATATACACTGCTTAACTTAATTGGATCGAGAGGATAATGGTTACGAGGGAAATACAAAACCATTTGAACGCTACATGTTCCCTTACAGAGGGAATTATAAAAGGGAATTATAGTAAGGAAATATGAAAAGAAAAACCAAATCAAGTTAACAACTAGGCAATAAGTAAATATGAATTATTAAAATTACGTAAAAAAAACAAATCATGAACATACCACGGGCATTAACTGATTCTAATGATCATGGCGGCAAAAAGCCCTCGGGCCAAACCCCCTCAGACCTTTTGTCTCCGTTCGATCATCAGCCTTTTGTGCATAAATAACCATTGAAACGTTTGCATTATTTTTAAAATTCATTTAGAAAGTATTTTATAAATGTAATATCGTATTACATGAATGTGTTTTATAATTAGTGTTTTTTAATATTAAGCTTTATATCCCACTTTACATATTCTTACTGTTTTCATTACACATGTATGTACGTTTTTTGACGGTTCACACTGCGTATTTGTCGGGTCTCCCGTAAAGCGCCTGCAGTAGCGGCTTCACGCGGGTGGGCATCGGCTTTCTGTAGATCGCGCCGCGCTCAGAGGGCGTTGCCGTCGCCGTCTTTTGCCGCGTGTTGGCTTAGGGCGATCGTTCGCTCCTTTTAAGGCACTTTTACGACACTTTGGCGTGAAAGAGGATGAAATGCGTAAGGGAGTGAAGCGATCACTCGTCTCTTTCTATTTCTTTCACTGGTCGGGAAAAATCTGTTGGGTCTGGGCGATGGCTTTCGCCGATTTTTTTTCTTCTTCTTTTTCTCTTTTTCGGTGGCATTTGTGGTTGATCACTTGTGAAACGATCTTGTTATGGCACAAAGCTAACTTTGTGATATGATGTAATGTGTTGGAGATTTTTTCTCTTATGCTTTTCCCCGCTGCTCCGCGGCATTTTTGTGATTTGTTGATGATTGTATGGAGCTGATTAACAAACTCTGAAACTTAATTTAGTAATCAGATTCAAACATTACGTACGCGTTCATTGGATACTGTTACAATACGTACTAAAAAAACTCATCTTTTATTATTTATTTTATTTTCTTTTATAAATTGGTCACTGACGTTTTAAAAAGCAACTTCGCATATTAAATTTTATTTCATATAATATTCGTACCAACCTGCTTATACGGGAGTGAAGTGTGGACAATGACAAAAGAAGACTGCAGGCAGCGGAAATGAGATTCCTTAGAGCGTTAGCGGGATATAACCTTTTGGGCAGACAAAGAAACACACAAATCCGAAACGAGCTAAATGTAGAAAGTCTTATAGAGAAAGTCACCAACTACAGACAGAGATTTTTTCTCTTATGCTTTTCCCCGCTGCTCCGCGGCATTTTTGTGATTTGTTGATGATTGTATGGAGCTGATTAACAAACTCTGAAACTTAATTTAGTAATCAGATTCAAACATTACGTACGCGTTCATTGGATACTGTTACAATACGTACTAAAAAAACTCATCTTTTATTATTTATTTTATTTTCTTTTATAAATTGGTCACTGACGTTTTAAAAAGCAACTTCGCATATTAAATTTTATTTCATATAATATTCGTACCAACCTGCTTATACGGGAGTGAAGTGTGGACAATGACAAAAGAAGACTGCAGGCAGCGGAAATGAGATTCCTTAGAGCGTTAGCGGGATATAACCTTTTGGGCAGACAAAGAAACACACAAATCCGAAACGAGCTAAATGTAGAAAGTCTTATAGAGAAAGTCACCAACTACAGACTCTCATGGCAAGATCACATGTTGCGAATGAACAACGACAGAATTCCTAGACAAGTGGTAAATTATCAGCCGAGAGGAAAAAGGAATGTAGGACGTCCAAGAATGCGCTGGAGGGACCAAAATTAAGCGGCGTAACAGGCATTATGCCTAAATACTTGAAGATAAGAAGAAGAAGAAGAAGATATAATATTCGTATAATCCAAACATTAAGTGTTACTGTATAAATAAACATCACTCTTGAGTATTCGGTCGAGGTAGAATCGACACTCATTCTCCTACACAAGACCTCTAACGAATTGTCAGATCTTGTGACTTGACAGATTCGATTCCCGACGGCCCCTGGACTTCGCAAGTCCAGCGAAATATCTGGCTCGACGCCGACCCTAGACACCATCTGAGAATCGAGTACGGACATCAGTTGACAGCGTTATTTCGGATATTTATGTGTGAATATATTTTAATCATCACGTTCTGAGATAACTGTCAATCCAAAGTTACTCGATCCAGTCAGATGCCGAATCCCTTCTGAAAGAATGTGAACTTCCAGTGGGGAGACACTTCACAAGAAGTATATTGTTGCCATATAGTGTAACACTCCCGGTCGTCTCAGGAGAGAACGCCCGGTAAGCGGCGCCGGTTGTAGCTCAGTTGGTGATGGAAGGAATTGTTAACAAATACTGGTAACATGAAAGAAACACTTTGATCACTGGTAAAATCACTTTTATTCCTGGGCAAAATAATTCAAAATGCCCCAGGGAAGTTACACATGTAAATAGGATCAGAAATCTGAAAATTAGGTGGACAGATAAGAAGATGAAAAGTTAGTAGCCAGTGTAAAGCTTAGAAATTAGGAAGACTTATAGTTAGCATCACAATGGTAACAAATATTACAGATCAGTGTGTCTTAGCGCGACACCGCATTACAGGATTTTCGCAGGGATGAATACCCTGAATTATATTGCCTTGGTAAAGTTTCTTTTTGTGGGCCCGAAACGGGCGCGTTGCCGTCGAGGGGAGGCGGCGGCAACCTTCGCAGAGGGCGTGGCCGGGGCGATGTCCTTGTGCCCACCCAGGCACGCGCGTCAGCTAGTCTGGCGTCTGAGGGCGTCACCCGAAGGGGCGGCGGCGCGGCCGAGGGAAGGCGGCGGCACGGCCGAGGGGGCGGCGTTGTAACGGCGCCTGGCAGTCTGGTTGAGCTCGGGGTCGGCCAACAGTCACTCTCGATTTCAAGAGCGTAGTAACCAGTCACGGATTCTTCTGATACTCGTGATTATTCACAATTGCAACTTTAGAAAGTCTAGAAATCCTGCAGCGACACATTCGCTTCACTTTGCAACTGATTCCCACTTCAGAGAATTTTCTCTGCCCACGTTACTCTGCTCTATTACAATAGCCCACACCGAAGTTTTTTCTAAGTCCATCAGAGGCGAACTTGCCTGTGGTCGGTGAATAGCTCTCCCTCCAAGAGAAGTTTCTCCCCCGACTGCCCTGCTTTGAATGCCAATTTTATAAGTCAAATCTTATTAGGTTAACTTTTACCCCCCACTCGTTTTCTCGCATGTTCTGGCTCCTTAAGATAGTTGCGTCGCTATTGGCCGAAAGAAATGGCGCATTACGTTATTTCGACCAATAGTGACAGGGGTAGTGAATGGAGTTCCGACTCTTTGCATAACTGTGAGCGTCCAGAATTTTCTTTGCCCTTCTAGAACATGCTCGCACAAGACGTGCGTTGTCCGTGAAAGAATTTGTCGATTTCAAAAGCGATCTAGAAGGTTCGCGCAGCTGGGCATGCGAACACGTGCTCCACAGTAAATCTGTCGACGACTGACCCTTTAACGACTTTCTTAATGTGCCGGAGGCGGAGACGGCTGTCACATAAGCGGGGTTGCGCGCGTGAGGCCATGTCGCAATCTGTTCCCAGTCGAACTCATGGTGGCCGAGTCAGTTTGTTTAATTTAATTTTCCTGGCATGAGGAAATCGGTTTCGCCACAATAGTGATGTGCTGTTCCAGTGCTAAGGAATATTAATGCGCATTTCTCTGAACCTTGACCATCCAACATTCTTAATTTGGTTCGAACTCGCGTCTTAAGAACAGGTCTGTTATTTATTGCTCCACTAGAGGATATACATTTTCTACATGGTGGTATGCGATACATAGTATACCCTGAACTCCGTACACGAATTATAAAACTGTTTTAAGACGAAAACGAAGAAATAAGGAGCATGTCCCTCCAGAATATGTAATCTTCTGTACAACATTTTTGGGTCTGTTCGATTACCATTCTGGAAATGGTGTCTGGTTTCGAGTCATTCATTTCAAACAAGCCAGGCTACCCATTACGACGATCAAAATAAAGATATTTTGAGAGAAATGATCAGCAATCTTCCTTGCGAAACACTGAATACGACCACAACGCGAAGCACTCAACGATCCAACACACGCCAAGAGAGACCACTATGAACAGCCCACACCGAAAACAATATGCAAACATGAGAACCTAAGGCTCTGAGTCTATAAACACTCCAACCGCCTCAGCGAATCGGGTCAGCGCAATAGAAAAAGTAATGTAAATACGTGTCGGTTATTCCGCTTTGTGATGGATCTAGGTCTGGCTGCGTGACTAGCTGTATCACGAAAAACTGCGCAGAACCCGAGAACGGGGAAGCCCCGTTGGAGGCGTGCGGCGGCGCGGGGCCCTGACCTGGCGCGGCGACAGCCTTCCCCCGCCGGCCGTGCCGCCACTGTCGTCCCCACCCCCAATACGCCACCGCCACCCCGCCACCGCTACCCCGCCACCGCCACCCCGCCACCGCCACCCTGCCACCCTGCCACCCCGCCACCCTGCCACCCCGCCACCCCGCCACCCCCGCCACCCTGCCACCCTGCCACCCTGCCACCCCGCCACCCCCGCCACCCCGCCACCGCCACCCCGCCACCGCCACCCCGCCACCGCCACCCCGCCACCGCTACACCGCCACCGCTACCGCCACCCCGCCACCGCTACACCGCCACCGCTACCGCCACCCCGCCACCGCCACCCCGCCACCGCTACACCGCCGCCGCTACCGCCACCCCGCCACCGCCATCCCGCCACCGCCACCGCCACCCCGCCACCGCCACCCCGCCACCGCTACACCGCCACCGCCACCCCGCCACCGCTACACCGCCACCGCCACCGCCACCGCTACACCGCCTCCACCACCCCGCCACCGCGACCGCCACCGCCACCGCTACACCGCCACCGCCACCGCCACCCTGCCACCCCGCCACCCCGCCACCGCCACCGCCACCCCGCCACCGCTACACCGCCACCGCCACCGCCACCGCCACCGCCACCGCCACCCCGCCACCGCCACCGCCACCGCCACCACAGTTGCCATCGCTGTCACCATCACTACATCCTCAGTTACAGTCACAGCTACTGCCATCGCTTACGCCTGCGCTTCCTCCTCCTCTTTCTCCTTCTCTTCCTCCTCCTCCTCCACGTCATCCTCTTCTTCATCCTTTATCTCACTCTCTTCTTCATCATACATCTCATATTCTTCCTCTTCAACCTTCACCTTCTCCTTCTCATCTTCCACGCCATCCTCTTCCCCTTCTTCCTGCTTCCCTTCTTCATACTCTCCCTCCTCCTCCTCCCCGGCTTCATACTCTCCTTCCTCCTCCTCCTCCTCCTCCTCATCATCATCATCTTCATCATCATCATCCCTCCGACTGCGCCTCCTCCTCATCCGATGCTGCCGTCACCGTCTTCTCCTCGTCCTTCTGAAACCCTCCGCCTCCTTCTCCCTTCTCCCGCTTCTCATTCTCATCTTCCTCTTCATTTTTCTTCTCCTCATTCCTCTCCTCTTCCTTTTCCGTCACTTCCTCCTCCTCCTCCTCCTCCTCCTCTCGGGCCTCCGAGACCACCGCCATCACCGCCGCCGCCATCGCCCGCGCAGTGTCGTTTACGCGATAGCCCTGTCACGCCGCCGCTGCCTCGCTGCGGGGGCCTTTCACCACCCGATCCGTTGCGCCTCTCGCTCGCCCCCCCCCCCCCCACTGCAGCCCCCACCCCCGCCCACGTCCAGCGCGCAGGTGCCGTTTGCGTGCGGATCACACTAGAGTCACGGCTGGGGAAGAAGGCGCGGCCTTTCTCATAAAGCTCTATACTGCGATTTTCGCAACTCTGCCCCTGGCGCGTATCAGCTGTTGGCGGTTTCATTCAATCGGGAGCGTCACTATGGTGACATTCAAGCTCCTGATTGGATGAAACCATCAACAGCTGATACTGCTAGGGGCAGAGTTGCATAAATCACAGTGTAGATCCCGATTGTTCAGCGATGGTACACATGTGCAAGTTAAACACACATTCTTTGGAAGTGACCAAAAAGAAGATTTAATTTGTCCATAAAACTTTTTATGCTTACAGAGAGTTTAAATTTTGTATAATGTAGTTTTATCAGTATCATCTCTCTTTTAAATTAAGTTTTGAAAAATGTAAATATCAAAAACAATTTTTCAAATAGTATTTGTTAATTTTAAAAATTGCGGAAACAGTGATAAATAAGACTATCTTTTGCTTTACCCTTTTAATTTTTCTTAATTATTTCTGTTTCTGTGTACAGCTCTTATTATTTATCTTTCCTTATTTATTATTCCTACTTTCCTTTTTATTAGATCGCGTTGAGTTGTTCTGAGTATTTTTTTGATGATTAGTAGAGTGATTATTTTTTCCTTTCTCTGTAATCGCAAATCAAAAATATGATTTCCCTGTCTCTTGGCGCTCCTTTTGAACCTTGTCTAAAAGTTGGATAAAACAGTCTAGAAATTGATTATTTTCTTTCATTGCGTTCTTCATAGTTAGTTCACTATTAAGCCTGACCTTCTTTGAAGAGAGAGTTTTAATGAACAGATTTCATTAAGGATAAATAATATCTTCCTGTTACAATTCTAGGAAGAGGCCAAAAAATGTTGAATACTTGCAATTTTCGAAAATTCTTCAAAAAAATTGATAAAACTTTTGAAGACATTTTTTTAAGTGAATATATTGAAGCTTCATATACAGTACATATAAAAATCAAAATATCTGTTTTAAATTCTAGGGACCGTGACATCAGTCAGATCGATTGGGGAATATCAATTGTGAAAATCCTACTTGGGGCCACTGGCGTTGTTCACTGACAGACGTTTTGCTGTTGGGCGTGCTTTTGAATTTAAATTTAAGGTAATGGACTGTATACCTTTAGCACACTCATTTTCCTAGCAACAGCACATTCAATAATAACGTGCAATAATACGGATAGTGAAATCCCTTCACTGGAATAAATAGAAACACATTTTAAAATTCTTATAATTTTCAATAAGTTACATTGTCAAGTGTTAAAAGTTCAGTTTTAGCTATTGACTAGAAATAATAACTGCGAGGCATCCGTAAATGATTTTTAACACATAATTAATCACTTGCCACGAAGTACAATGGTATCATAAATTTACATAATAAACATGCAATAAGAAAAGGAGGACGCATCAACTAAAAGAATTGTAAAGTATAATTTACAATCAATGAAATTTACTTGTACAGTGTTGAAATAAATTTCTATCTTTAATTATAAAAACAATAAGTTTCCTCTTGCGTTTAGGGACAATTTGATTACAAGAGAGCCGGCAAATAGTATTAAGAACAATTACATAGTTATTTACAGAAAAGTAGTCGTGGTTTCAATAAACGTATTCGGCATGGTACTGACAGAATCTTAATTATAATGATGTCTAATTACATTGTTTCACAAAATGCACGACTGCTACCACTCACATAATCATAAATTTACCAGAACTTTTACATCTCCTAACTTAGATTGTTTCATTGTTACTCTGAAGAAATTGCAGTTATAAGAAATGCTACAACTACATGACGAATCACTCTCTCTGGAGTGTGCGCAGTGAAAGAGCTGATGGAAGAATACTATTAAAGTTACTGTTTGCCTTCAAATTCGCTATTTCAGGAACTGATAATAGAAAAGCAAAGAAGATCAAGTGGAGAAGTGCAGGTCACATAATATAGACCCGAAGAGGTGCGCACATCGAGCTACATGGAAGACAAGAATTGGCACAAGAAAAGTAGGACGTCAAAAAACTCGGTTTGATGAAATAAGAGCTGTAGCCGGCAAGTGGTCAAGAAAAGCGAGAAATAGAAGTTTGTAGACACTTCTTACACATAGTGAAGGCAATAGGTACGACATTTGTAGCGGGTTCCGCTGCCAATAAGGTCAGGAGTGCGGTCAAGAGTGAACAACTGTTCACAGCGAACACAATGGACAGCGGACAATAAGTGGGCAGGGGCAGTGATGGTGCAGTCAGTGAACAGTGGACAAGTGGAACAATCATATGGTCAGTGCCAACAAAATGGACAGTGGGTAACAGTGAACTGTAGTCAATAATATGGCCTGTGGGCGATAACGCTCTCCAGGGTTAGCTCACCTGAAAGAGTATATTAGTTTGAGCCACCCCACTACTGTGGGGGAGCCTTGCTTAACACTGGGATTAATGTCTTTGTTTTATATTATATTATATTATATTATATTATATTATATTATATTATATTATATTATATTATATTATATTATATTATATTATATTATATTATATTATATTATATTATATTATATTATATTATATTATATTAATTTTTAGAATTTAGATTAATTGCTGTTGTCTCTGCTTGTGAGCTGCTCTCTAACTGAGAGTGATGTCACTTCCTGAGTCCCGATCGGATGACGTAAAAGTCGGGCTGGATGAATAATAGGATTCTGTAAATCTTAACAGCTGGAATCGTAGTAACAATTCTGTACATATTAATCTAACGAATAATAAGCAAATTTAAGCCTGCATAAACACACGATCATCATATCACACATTTATGGACAGACATGTCTTGCCCGAACAGCCGTAAATAAATTTTTTGATATGAAGGACCCACCAACCGTGGAATCTAACTAGACGTGTTAGAGTTAGTAATTTGCTGCATATAAGAACAAGATTTATCTAGTTCTTTGTTACCTGGACTTGGCAAAAACAGTTTTTCTGTCGAAGATTCGAAATTATTCCCGCAACATTACAATACTTTGTCTATATTGCGTAAGCAGTAACTAGAAAGTAATAATGTAGTGTAATCGAAACGTACGTATACTTTTGGTGTATGCAATAGTTTTCTGGCACTGTCGTAAACAAATTTATTTCTTTAGAATTTGTCACGACACCGGCGCACAATTCTTAACAATATTTTTTGATTTCCATTTTCATCAGCAAAAATCGACGCACAATCATTTTGTCCGTTTCTTGTGTCGTTTCCTGGCTGACCAAACGTGAGATCTGATTAAGAAGGGAATTGACGGAGAATTTTATTGCATCAGGCATTTAAACAGGAATATGGTACAAGCGTGACATTGCACACAAGATTTTCCATCTGTTAAAAATCTATCACAACCATCGAGGTTAAAGCCCGCAAACACCGGTGTGGTAAGACAATGCCCTCTCCCATACCACCGTGCCAGTCCGTATAGAAATGGAAGGGTACAAAAATTTAAGGGCAAAAAGGGGAAAAACCAAGTCGAGGGAAGTTTGAAGGTGAACGAGCAGTTCAGCTCTTGTGAGGTCGGCGCCGATTGGGGGCCAAATAATTGAAATTACGACGAAATGGAAGCGGGCGTGAGAGGGGTGAACGTGACCTCAGGAAGGTCCAGCGCCTTTTGATTCTCTCGCTGCCGAGTCATCACGCCACGCGCCGACTACGCAGCCAGCGGCCGACGACGTTAATTTTATTGCAGGTTTTTCCACTCGATCTCTCCTCAGCAGTTGCGCTGCTGTTGCGTCGTGACGGGGCCTTCAGCTCGGAAGCAGTTTCTTTCCTCGTAACTGTCCAAACCCAGCAATCAATTCTGAGGAAGTGTTCTAAATACATACAATTTCCTGTAATAAAGAACCTGATCTTAAGCTGCGTTCTCCTTAATGCATCAGAGACCGTGCTTGTCTTCCTTTTTGTTCTTCTAAATACGTCGTGTCTTCTGTTGTGATTTACGGATTATGAGGTAATTTCGGCGAAAGAATATGACGATCTCTCCTAGAGTTTAATGATAGTATTTAAACACAATATCTTTCTCAATTCTTTTTCTCAATATCTTTCACGAAGGAAAATCTATTAGATATTGAGTGCTTAATGTTTTGAATTCTTTGCACGCAAGTTTCAAATGTCTTTTTGTTGCACTTACGTGACAAAGAGATTTTATTTTGTCTTGAAACCTTGGGAGATGGTGAGTCGTTAGGTTCAACACAGTTATTCAGTTCTGTGGCCTTGATCTGTCATTTCACTCGGTCAAATTGGCGACCCGTTGTGTATTGTGTTTCAAAGAAGTGTGTGATTGTTTCGGGACGATGTGTCCCTGCATTGCCAATACAAATTCTGTGTCGAGGTAAGTGTTAAGTAATCTGTACTAGGAAGTGACCAATAGTCACTTCCTCATCGCCCAGCAACTGCCGTTTCAGAGATTTCTTCTTGTCCTTTTTTCACGTTTTTCTCGATAATTTGCTACGGGGCCGATAACACGTGTTCCACTTTTATTAAACCCGTGTCCCTGATACGAGACGAGTAAATTACCGCTTACGACTTTCGTTATTTAATATTTGCCTCGTTGCCATGCCAATGTCGAAGGAGCGCTTGTATATACGATAGCGCCTCTAAATCTCAATTAGCAGCGCGCAACATTAGGAGTCGCCTTAAATTACGACGGAGGCGGCGGCGGCGGGTTGATTTATACGAAGCGGCTTTTACGGTTCTCTACAACTTCTCCGCCCCCTCCCCCTCCGCCGCCCACCCGCTTCCACAATCCCTCCCCCTCCCCCTCCCCCGTCCCCCCTCCCCCGCCTCGTGCGGCCCCTTCGCTCCGTTGCTCTCGCAACACCACTCGCGTTGTTGCTACCTCCGGTGCTGTACCATATGCTACGCCGACGCGAAGAAACTTATGCGACTGGCGATAGAGCTACGGCCGTTCGCTCTGATCCGCATAGGCCGTTGTGCTAGAGCGCAAGACTGTTGTCCCTAGCCACAAGAGGCAGCTGCCTAGAGGCCCAACCTCAGTAGGCCTCAGTAGATCTAGCCTATCGTAGTAAAATACTGTAAGAATCCAAGAAAATATCAAACATTTTTGAAGTTTATAAATATGGAAAAGCAATTAAGGTGCTCAGGATAATAATGGAAGATCCCAACCGACCTCGCATTTTCAGTTAGACGTATTCAGTTAACTCATGCCATATTCCCATCGTATACTGAAATGTGACATGAACTGGGATATAGCAAAACCCTCAATTTCCACCTTCAAAAATGTGTGCGGAGAGAAAGTGAACGTGAACGAAAACACTCAAAGTTATTTTCCTCAAAAGGAACTTCTGTTAGGATCCTTGGTTGGTATTCTGGGTACCTCAATTTTGAAGTTTTTTTTTTTACTATTTATACAGATTTTTTAATATAAGTATTTAATTCAGTTTTTAACTTGATTGCTTTACTGAAAAAATTATTGTAAATGAGTGAATATTATAAAACAGAATTATATAACAATAATCAGTATACAGAATTTGAGAGAAAAACTCTTGAGTGTGCGGATGCGGGATGTGCGAGTAGCGCGTGGACGAGGTTACGTCTCTGGCGTCTAGACCACTTCCAGTGCACCAATCGAGATGTGTGAGGTATCATTCGACGAGTCTCGGTCAACTGCTGGGAACTGATAATTTGCTTTCGGATGCGTCCAGGTGATTGAAAGAAATTTCCAAAAACGCATTTTTTTGTGTTTTGGCGCAGTGATCTTGAAGGTGGCATTGATTAAACAAGAGTACATAAACACATTTTTAGCTAAATACGTCGTAATTTTTTCTTTCACGAAGTTGGCAACACTAATAATGACATCTTTAAGAGAACAATTGAATTACCAAGTAAATTGCGCTGCAGATTGATTTGAATTTATATTCGAATTTAGGCATTTTAAAAAACAAATTTGCGAAAACCTATGAACAGTATTGCCTCGGAACTGTATACAGTACTCGGAAGTGAATACTGAGAAAAAGAATGTGAGTAATGCTTGAGAATGAATGAACGTTATGTTCGACTTCTCACTTTTACATTCTTACATAAGAGTGCAAATACCGATTTTCAAATGAATAACCCACAACTTACGTTTATTAAACTTAACTAATACCTTATTTACATAAACATACAAAACAGTCGCCTTTTCATGTTATATTTGGATGCAACGCTAGATTTGCATACAAAACAATTAATAAAGCAATGGCAGAAGTAGAAGTTTACACAAATAAGTTTGTGAAGTTTCAATCTCTACAAAAATTAGGGGAAAATATTGAAGTGTTAAGGAAATCCAGGGAAGAATTAAATGTAGTTTTAAAAGATGTTGCGACAGAATTTTCGCAACTAATTGAGAATGATCTGAATTTTTCCTAATACAAATGTGCATTTTTGTGCATATTAGCAAAAAAGCTTAAAAATATAGATGAAATAAAATTGAACTATTAGTGTCACAATCTGCAAGTATAAGTTGGCGATTATAATTTTGAAAGTGCAATGAGACCAGTTCATATCCCGTATGGAGGTAACACTCAATGCCATTGGGTGTTGGGAATTTTTTGAACCGGAGTATAGCATTATCAGCTACTACGATTCATTGGTAAGTCCATTGCATGATACTGAAAGAACATATTTGAACAAAGCTGGGCATGAAAGAAATTTTCAGCACATGAAACTATTTTAAAATACTTAACAGCGACGGTGACGCCACATTTTACTAGTTATTAAATAATTATTTGATACCATGTTACTCGTATGTTGACCTCTTTTTGTACAATTACTGGGAGGAGGAGCTCCAATCTATTCATCGCCTAGGGGCACTGGTGTTTGAAGTCCGTCCAGCCAGAGCAACGCCGTTCGAACGCTTGTTGAAACATGAAAGCCAACACCTACACATATCACATCAATACAATAGTCCGAACCTGCTAGCATATTTGCTATCTCAAGAAATTCGAAAACTACGTGAAAACTCAACGGAATATAAATGTTTACTCTGCCCAGCAGATCTAGAGTGCAAGCAAAATGAATAGCATCCAAACCAAGATTTCATTGCTTCACATCATGGTTTTTTTAAGAAACCTTTCTTGAGCACTACCATTCATTTTGTATTATTATCTTAACGTTTACACTGTGCTTGCTTTAATTCGCTATTTCGTGGTTTTTTTCTCATTAGTCCCCTTTCCCCGTGGTGAGTTTCCTACTCAGGTCAGTGCCTCGTTTACGTTTCCACCTTCTGTTGCGCTGTCCACCCGCTCCGCACCCGTATCGGTTTCCAGGGCGCCCTTGCGTGACGCGAACACGCACGCGGGCGCGCGCTTGTTAGTCATTTGGCCGGAAGTCGCCGCGCCCTCCAGATGGGCTGGGGAGGAGGGTGTGCTGCACTAAGAAGGGTCCCAACTGCGAAGGAAGTTTCGTTTACGTTACTTCTGTATTTATTAATGTTCGTAATAATGTGCTCTTAGGACCCGTGCACACGAGCGTTGCATTGACGCGCGTTGAGTACGGGCGTCGTTGTATGAAGTGTATCTTATGCGAAACGGCACACGAGCGCTTTGGTCGTTCCGCAAAAGTGTTAATCAACAACACATGTTACAGACCATGCTCCAAACTCACGTCAACGTAAATCTCATGTAACAGGCTTTACATTGGGTGGAGGGAAGTGTGTGCTGCTCTAAGAATCGGCACTACAGCAAAGGAAGGTTCGCTCACGTTACTTCTGTATTTATTAATGTTCGTAATAATGGACTCAAGAGCGTTGCGTCGACGCGCGATAGGTAACGCGCGTCGTTGAAGACTTCATCTTATGCGAAACGACACACGAGTGAGTTGGTCGTTCCGCAGAAGTGTTAATCTACTACACTCGTTGCTGATCGTGCTTTAAATACGCGTCAACGTAACGCTCGTGTGACAGGCCTTACATTGGGTGAGAGGAGGAAAGGGTGTGCTCCATTAAGAATGGGCCCAAATGTGAGGGAAGTTTCGTTTACGTTTTTTCTGTATTTATTAATTTTCGAAATAATGTACTCTTATTACCCCTGCACTCGAGCGGTGCGTCGACGCGCGGTAGGTAACGCGCGTTGTTGAATAAGACTGCATCTTATGCGAAACGGCACACGAGCGCTTTGGTCGTCCCGCAAAAGTATTAAGCTACAACAAACGTTGCTGATCGTGCTTCAATCGCACGTCAACGTAACGCTCATGTGACTGGCCTTACATTTCCTCCATTAGGGGCGGCGGCTAGACAGTCGTAATTCTTAGAGCTCTACATGGAGACGGAGACCTCCACTCGTGCGGTGCCTGAAGTGTCTCGGCGGTACTCACGTCGTTAGCTTCAAGGTGGGGCAGTGAGTAGGTGTATTACCACCGACCTTTGGGCGCGATTAGGCGTGGCGTTCGTTGGCCAGTAGCATGCGGCAGCAGGCGGGTAACGTGCAGCAGGGTGGCGGATTCTCAAACTCACATATTGTGGCGTCGTCGGGTGCGAGTAACTCACAGACACGGGGTTGTTTATACAGTTTTATTACAAGATATTTACAGTATATACATACTCCCTGGAAACGCGCTGCACTCCCAACACAGCATACCTCTGAGGCATTCCCGCCCCAGCCTGACGCAAACCCCAGCGGCTTGGCGCCGCTCCCAGTCTGTGTCCCGTGGCAATCGCCACACCTCGCAGCCGAAGCTCACGAGAACCCCTGGCGGGTGAAATGTGCCTGCCGCACTCCGATCCGGTTCAGACTCGAATGACTGCGGCTGGTTACTTTCCAGCCGCCTCGCGAGGGGTCACGTGACAGACCTCACATGCCGGCGGCGTTCTCTCATCCCGGAATGAGGCCTGTTTGCAATTTGGAAGTCCAGCTGCACAGCGGCTGGACGCACCAATCAATTTCCTTTGCCCAGTTGACACCCGACTTCCGAGACACGCCCCCCCCCCCCCGGGCCCCCGAGGCGGGGCCCGCCTGTGGCGGCCGCCAAAGGACTGCCCCCCAGGGCCGGCCTCCGGCGGCCTTCCGCTCGCCGCCAAAGGACTGCCCCCGCCCCGTCGCTGGCCCTCCGACATGTGCTGACCGTCTGGCCCCTTGGCACGACGTTTCAATATAAAAGTCGAGACCGGACGTGTTATCAGCGGTTGAATTTTGCGGTACTTGTGCGCCAGTGGGCGGGGTGTGTGTGCGAATAAACGTGAATCGTTCAGGTGCCCATCCCGGTGAGCAATCCTACTGGTCAAACAAATTAATCGTGTACAAGTAGTGTGGAAGACACGCAGAATTACTACTGTATAATATCAATATAACGCAACCAGAGAAACGAAAAACCACTGTTAACGGCCGGCGTCCGTTAAGAGCAATCGAAACAGGGGAGTTTGTAGTCAAGGATGGAGCATAAATAATGCTATTCCAAGAAGAGGCATTTCTTATTTATGTGAATTATTCTTATTAGAAGGTGGTATCATGGGAAGTATTGAACGGCACACGGCCGATATATAAATAACAGAATTAGTTTGTTATAAACCTCCACTGTGACCTTGATTTACAAACATCAACGGCGGCTGGTATTTCCACTTTCAATCAGCCTAACGACATTAATAGCTATCATCTTATTGATTTTATTTACTTAATAATAAGAAAAAATAATTTGTAGTTAACATTACTATCATGTGTGTAATTCGGAATGGGATACGTATCCGATGATTCTATGATAGATAAAATATAATTATTCATCTACTGTATGTAGTACATTCTAATTGTTTCTCCTTTTGCTTAAATTGTTTGATATGTTCTGGAAATTGTGTTCAGAAGATAACTATCATTTTTTATATACTAAATTCAGAGTTACGAGTTAAATCACTCTCCATTTGATAACACACACATTGACTCAATAAGAAAATGACTGACTGGGTATAAACTTTTCGAGAATAAAAGTCTTTTGTTTTCATTTCATATTTCTCTAATATGTAAGAAAACGGAACTAAATCAATAAACTCTTCGTATATTTCTCACATATCTTAAAACGTTATAACAAAAACACGTAAGAAACATTATAACTCCTATTTCTCAACTCCCAGTTTATTGGTGGCCGTCATACTCAAGTGCCACAAACCACGTTTTCTACCGTTCTCTGCAAGTCATGATATGAGTTTCTAATTTGACGGTAATCCAACGTACTTCTCAATTACAGTGCAGTTGCCAGATCTATACGTCGATATAAAACTTTATTTTTTCTCCTAAATATCGTGTTCGCCAAACTCGCAGAATTAGAACTTATTGCGTTTTTATGGACGTTTTCACAAAGGTTGGATACTGCAGTCGATTTTCAGATGAATTACTAATGACTCTTATTCACATTCTCATATTCCTGAATGTTACTCGCGAATAGTGGAGCACGCGCAGCTACTTGACACAAATGCAAATTCACTCACGCTACGAAGAATGTCAGGGCGAGGATTGATGTCATGAAAGTCCTTGGCATCTGATTAAAATGCAACAACATTAAGTGACAATTCTTATAAGAATTTCTGATATGATTGCCTGTAAAGTTTGTTTAACGCATCTGTCTCAAATTTTGTTCATAGCTCGATATGAATCTGTTTTTGATTAGATGAATTCTTATTTATTAGAGTCTACAGATGATATTACTTTTATTTATTTATGTCATGTTACATTTTCAAGTGAATAACACGTCGGAATCGTATTTCCAAATAGATCGTTCAGAGTGTAGAGGTAATGGTACAATTCGAATCACAGTTGTACGTTCGACTTAGATTTAACGCAGGATTTATAAATTAACTGAATTTTTACGCTTTCCGATGCAATAAACAAAAGTATGAATATCGCAGTAGCCTTTCTGATCATTTCCTTCGTATCAGTGGCAAGCAACGCAATCATTTGCTGCATGAGATCGGTAACACATTTTAGCGACGCGACATCGACTCACAGCGATGAATTTGGTCAGAATTGAACGACGTCGCTTGTGCGTTGTTTTTTCACAGTTTATTTAAACTGCTTCGATAGAAAAACTTTCTGTCACCAAAATTTATTATACGTAAGCTTATTTTTGCAAAACCTGTTTCAACTCTATGAGAATATAACACAACTGATAAATTAAATTTGCCGTGGGCAATCACAATGTAACTCTTGAAAGTTAGTTGCGTGTGAAATATAGTGGTAACGCTAGGTTTGTTTGAATAATCTGACAAAAAATGTAAAATGGCCGGTCAGTGCTGCGTGAAAACCGGCGAGTAAAAAAACCGCAATTTCGTCGGTGGCAACACTGGTTTAAAATAAAATATTTGTAGTTATAAGTTCGTGTATGTTTCCACGCAGGTACAGAAATCAAAAGCATTAACGAGGTAAAATACAATTGAGAATAAAGACAGAAACCTAAAAAGCTAGTTTTTCCTGCATAAGGAATAAGATTTCGGTGTCGCTAAATAATTATCTAATGGAAATTTGGTGACTGGTTTATGCAAGGTATACAAAGGCTGTCCATTATTACGTTTTTACAATTTTGATTTGTGAAAATCCTGCATCGACCAGTAATTAGCGAATTTATGGAAATAAGTTTTACATATCCCACCGGGAGAAGTGGCTCAGTGTATCACTGATGTTACTGCAGTGCCGCTGACCGAGACGTCCTAGGTTCAAGTCCCTACGGTGGCAGGATTTTCGTCACTAGCTTGTCAGTTAGGTCGAATTCAGTCGCGTCTGGAGGATAACTGTAGTACTGCTCATAAGAGTAGGAAGTTTTCTGTGGTTTGTCCGATCAACACCAGGTTGGTGAGTCCTTCCAAACGGACTCACATAACGCGCGCAATCTTTCCTTCCTCTTCCTTATCCTGTCCTCACCCCTCACATACACCTACTAACATGCACTACACTACCACACATGCCGGGAGATCGGTCGGGAACTTAGTCTGTCCCGGCTGGGGCGGTGCATCGCTGGTGGGAGACACTTGGTTGGGGAAAACCCGCTATCTGACAGTAGGGATATGCGTGGAGTCCGCAGGCACTCAACGCTGCGGGCGCGGATCGCTGGTTCCTTTCGATTTCCCGCCCGGCGGCGCGGCGCGGTGCGGCGCGGTGCGGCGCAGTGCGGTGCGGCTCATCCGAGCGAGCGCTGGTTGCGCAACGGGGGCGGGCGGAGGGGCAAGCGGTGCGTGGCGGGCGAAAGCTGTACCCGCCTGCCGCACTGTGGGCCGAAATGGTATCGACACCGCTCGCAGCACTTCTTTACACAAATACCATCTACCCAGCACATATGTAAATCGCCTCACACGCCTGCTCTCGGACACTGAGTATGACATTCATCATCACCATCATCATCACCAAAGTCATCGAATTATTTACTATTTCTCTCCACTTCAAAAGTGGCATGTTTCAAAGTAATATTTTTCTGGGTTTTATCTGAGCGCACGCGTTTCGGCCCAGTTTGGAGTAGTGGCCTCCGTTGCGTTGGACCGGCGCGCGAACGTTGCAAATGCTCCGCAAATCTCTCAGGCAACAGCGAGGGCGCGACAGCCGGCGTTTGCCATTGGCTGCGCTCTCGCTGAGAAGAGACACGCAACGTTTCTGCAACTTGAGTTCGCAGGAAATATGTACAGGAAGAGTACGAAATCGTTTAGGGAAAGCTCTTTCAAAATACAATTTGAAGCGAAAAATTGATGTTTCCAGCGAAATCACGCTACATGTTACTTGCTGCTCAGTATTTGTTTTGTACTTTGATTGTTCAAACATATCTTTCCCATTGTTATCATCCTCTACTTCCAATGAAGAAAATGGGAAATAATCCGAAAGACTTATGAATTAGATAGCTTGTGAGGAGACGACTAGCTCAATTGAAACCTACAATAATTTGATTTTTTTTTTCAGTGATTGATTACATTAGATCATGGTTTCACATTTTGCCTTATAAAATGCATATTTTTAACAGGGGTAAGCACATTTCTGAGGCCACGAGACCCGAGAAGGAGGTTCGCGAATTAATTAAAAAATATTCATTTTATTAGGCTGGAGGTGTAACAATTACCTAATGTCATCGACCACTTTTTAAAAAAATTGAGGTAAATTTAGCTTTCCATGGTAACGATGAATGATGATGTTGATAACAGATTGGAATATGTGATGGCTTACATGGACTCGCCAACAACACCAAAATGCCAAAGCACAAATGCCTATGCATCACATGGTATTTCTAATCAAGAACATGAGCATAGCGGTTGCTTGTACAGCCACATTTTCATGCTAGATCGGCTCTTGGTATAAGCTATGTACAATATAGGCTCCAGTTTCAATTAGTCTTTCTTTGAAATAAATAAAATGCATTTTAAAATTTTTACAAACGAGGATTTAAATATCGTGTGGTATATGAGTAGAATAATATACTTGTGTATGTATGTTTGCGTGCGTGTTCACAACGAAACGTTCAGCTTGCGAACAACTAAGGATTAATGTTGTAAGTTGCCTTCCAGTTGCGTTCATCTGAAAATTTCAGAATAGTTGTGCAAATAAAGTTGCTGAAATACGGTTCCTTCCGTTCCACGCAATACTAAGATTTCTTTTCCAGAAATACTGCGCGAAAAGGTCGCAGGAACAATGCCATTAAAAATCTTGCGAAGTTTGAAACAACAAGCGTAAATACGAAATTTTAACACATTTTTTCGGCATATCGGCATAAGCCCTTGTCTTGCCCTTATCTTGTAAAATGTGAAATACAAGGTAAAAATTATCATTTTTATCAATTTACTATAGCTGCTGAAAATGCGTTTATCTATTTATCCGATTTTCCCGTACAATTGCGATATATTTCTTTGTTACCTGTACGTTTGTGCACTTCAAAACGCACAACGCATTTGTGCCCAAACAAAAACTAAATAAGTGTTTAAGCATATTACTTTGAACATTATGACTTGTGATTAATTTTGTTTTGCTCATATATGTTTGTAATGCTTATCTTTCTTTTTTAGGTAAGTCATCTTCATGCTTCGACCTCAATCAAGCTAGTGGTGAGTTTTTACTTGAAACAATTTGCAGAAAGTAATATCCCTACAGCTTTGGAAATTATCAATAACTACATCCTGGGCCTGTGAAGGGGGAAGTAGCTTTACCTGTGACTACATTTTTCAAAATATTTGGTATTAATTAAGTTTATTCTTTCAGTGCAAATAATGTGGAAAATATTCTCGATATGAGTAATAAGTTCTAACTTTGCGCTTCAGTTCATAAAATATCAAAGTAAAGAACATTGATTTCAGGTGATAAAACATCATCGGCAATACTCTAGCTAGCTAGCACTAAAAGCAGGCATATAAATTATTTCGCGCAAGGACATTTCTTAACTTTATTTTTTCATATTTCATGGGTTAAATAGCCTACGTAATTTTTACGTTTTGAATATGTTTGAACATCCAAAATAATTTCATAAAAATTATGCATGTATATATGTAGCCAAATGAAAAAACAAAAACAACTATGCATTCAGATAACGCTAACATTACAATAGTTTCTTCTGAAATTCATAATTATTATATCTTGTATTTAACAAGTACTTTCATTAAACATTAATTAAATACACCATTTTATGGCATTTTAAGCTCACCGTGGAAATTGTATTATTTGATCACTAAATTATTTACTTAAAACTATTATTTAAAATATATTTTCAAAATATTTTTGTATTTTAAACGTAAGTTTTGTTATTTGTTGAAATAAAATGACATAACTTTTAAATTTTTAATGGAGGGGCCTTTTTAAGCACTCTCCTGGGCCCCAAATTGCTTACCTCCGTTACTGGATCTACTTTTATTACGTGTATTACTTGTTGGGCTCAGAAAAAGTCGTCGAGTGTTATTCAAAATCGCTAGTGCTATTGAGAACTGCAAACCACGCAATTACGTTTGAAACTATAGCCTGCTCTAATATTCGTAGAAAATGCGATAACGCATTCGCTTTATCGAAGGGCTCTTGGTTGTAATTGAGTGGAATTTCGACAGTCTCTCTAAAAGAAGTACAGTTATGTCGGTAATTGGTCATAAACGAGTATCATTGAGGGTGGCTCATTCGAAATTGATGGCCACTCATGTTGTTGCAAATAGATCACAATTATGCGTTGTTGTAAGTATAAAAAGAATCCATTCGCTTATCAAATTTTTACAAAATTAATTTATCATAAAGGACTAGAATCCGTATTTTTTTCTACATAAAAGGTAGGTGCATAGTGTATTGGAATCATGTCACAGACAGTTAGACAATCCAAATGAATGGATAATAAATCAAGGAAATGACGATGATATTTTAAACTGAGTGTCGTATTTTATGAGTTTCCCTTTAACCATTTTCTTTCTGTTTCATGGAGTGTGACGGACAGAAAGTGCTTTTGCGATCTCTGTGGCCTGAGCATATTTTTGTCCTATTCTTTGGTTCCGCTGGCCACAAAACTTTCTCCCAATATCCTAATCCGAGAGGAACATTATATAACTAAATCTGTTACAGAAGATAAATAAACATTGAGACCTTTTTCTTCCCTCTTCAGTGAATTGTGAAGAAAAAAAATCTATCGAGAGCTAATATGAATATTGTGGGATGATAGTAAACGTTTCAATATAGTTTTCGTGCACGCCTGTCTGTTTCAAGAAGTGGTTATAATTTGAAACTAATGTCCCGAATTTAATCTATAAAATAATAAACTGTACTGAATGTATTTTTAATTTTGGAATTACACTGAGAGAAAAAAAACGTTTAAAAATCCCTAATTTACTTTTCTAATGTGAGGAAATATTGTTGAACAGATGTTCTCCTCAGACATGCAACTTTTCATGAATATAAGCTTCCATGTTCGGGGTGGTTGCTAAATTTCTCCGCCAACCGCGCTCGCTACAATGTTTCTGAAAGTACACCGTACAACCGTCTCGCCGCAATGAATCCGTATTACTCCCTTCCCACTCGCTGTTGGACGTTGGTTGTTGCTCTGCGTGGAACGCACCGCTTGAACGCAATCCTTTGTAGGCGGCGGCGATCTTTGTAACACAAATGTCGCGCCCCCCCCCCCCCCCCCCGTGCACCACTCGCCATGTGTAGCCGCGCAGGGTGGGGTCCACCCCCCCTTCCCTGGGAGGGGGCGGGGCAGCCACGGGGTCGGAAAGCGCGGACGTGCGGAGTCTTAAATGGCTTCCTAATTTACTGCTCGCCGACCAGATGATCTCAGATTAGGACGTCGCTTTGTGCGCGGGCTTTGTCAAAGCCCGCGGTAACAATCGGACAATAAATCCCTCAATTTAAAAAAAAAATACATGAAAGGCGCTGTTCCCACGGGACCCGCTCCGCCCCGCCCTGCCCCGCCCCGCCCCGCCCCGCCCCGCCGCAGGGGGCTTTTGAGAGGGACTCGCTCTGGCTTTCCAGCTGTTGCGGGGAGGTTGCGTTCGGGTGGTGAGATGATGACGACGGCGGTGGGGGCGGAGGCGACGTGGGCGGCGGCGGCCACCCCGACTTGCAACGAAACGGCAATTCGCGTAGAAATCACGTGTCACGCGATTGGATTCGTGCTCTCTGAAACAATGGAAGTTCCCGTGCTTCCTATAAACGAAAACTGTAAATATTGACGGTCAAGTAATATCCGTCGCTCGTAACTAATTGGACAGATTTGATGTTTCTAAAAGTAGTCGCGCAAATCCCTCCGTGAAAGCCGTTAGACACATCTGGAGCGATAGCTAGCTTGTTATGTTGTGTTTCATACATTTCAGAAAAGTATTGTTTACACCATCAGGCATGAAAACTCTAAACTAACTGTGTAGAGCGCCTGTTTGAAGTACCTATTTAAAATATTATCCTTTATGCTTAATAGTATGTGAATGAATTTAAAGGTACTATTTTAAAGCCAACATGGTAACAAGTATTTTTATACGTATATCAGTTTATCCACTTTTATTACCTAAAGTCAAACCTTATGAAACGGAGATTAGCATTGCAGTAAACGTTATTACGTTACAAGTGTTGTGATTATCGATTAATCATTATGAACAACAATATAATAAATCACGTAATGTAAGTAATATTAGAACTAATTCTTGGCTGGATTTACATTTGTCTACAAAAATACGTCACCTTTCGCAGGACGAATTCCTTTACTCCCAAAGATGCTAGCAAAAGAGCGAGTTTCTGTTCTCCGACGAGACAAGATTCGATTGGGCCAACACCGCTACCAGCAACTCGCCCTTCATTACCACACAAAATGGACGTCGTAGCTAGCAAAATGGACGTCGTAGCTGCCCTGGTGGCCGATTGTAGATATAAAGTCGGGAGTGGCGCGGCGCGGCGCGGCGCGGCGCGGCGGACGGGGTATGTGCAGCGTGGTGAGCGGGCGCGGCCAGATGGTGTGGCTGGCGGGAGGGGGGGCAAGGGTAGCGGGGGCGAGGGGCGCAGCTGACAGCGCGGCGGCAGCTTGGGCGCGTGGCGTGGGCCCCGATCACCCTCCACCCGCACGGACATGAGCATGAGGACGCCTGAAATTAAGAAGTAGATAAGTGTAATTAAAAGGAAGTGTTAAGAAATAACAAATAAAATACGAAGAAGAAGAAATGTCGAATAGAATAATAGAATATTAATCTTCGATTGGGAATTAATCAATAACAAGATGGGATAATTATTAGTCCTAAGAGAGTACTTTAACAATTTATGGGAATATTTATGATATTTGATGTTGGATCAAATGATGAAAAAATATTAGTTATCATTTTCAATAATTTGATTGGGTTTCTAATTTTAATTGTTTAACGGGTAAGGTTGGTTAAATTAGAAAATAATTTATTGTTATAATTGTAATTAAAACAATTATAAAGAAAATTATTAAAGATAATCATATTATTGGGGCTATTTGGGGAATTAAGAAATATTACTTTAGTAATAATTTTAATATGACCTATTAATGTTATGATTAACTAATTTCTTTCATCACAAGTAATCGTAAAAAGGAATAACGAACAAACATAATAAGAAATCACAAATAAAAGTTAAAAAAAAAGTTCAAATAAAGTGTGTAGTTAAAATTGTTAGGAAGAATGTAAGACTCATACCTCATATTACGCGTGTGTAATTTGAAAGTAAGTCTGATTTTGATAGCCTTGCGATTATATAGAGCATACAATGGACAATGGGTACCTATGAACAAAAATTTGGAAGGGACAAGTTACAAACGAATTGCCTTACTGCTTCGTTCATTTATTTTCCGTTAAATGCCCTTTTAGTATAAATTTCCTATTTCACATGTGCCAAAAGTAATAGAAAAGACTTACAGATGTGACTAGTAATTTATACATAGTTGACGTATCCCTCGGAGTAAATACGATAACACCAACTTATAGTGGCGCCTACGGTGTTTTCGGGTTAACTTTTTATTTTTGTTCTGAATTTTTTATTCAAGTTGATACTAAAAATAAATTTTAAATACAGTACAGTTACCTGACTCATCTATCCTCAGGCATAAAAAGTTACACGAAAAAGTAATGGTAAAAATGCGTTTTAAAACTGTTATTTCATTACTAAGGTACAGTTTTAATTCTTGTCATTTTGATACAGGAATTACCGAGGATTCATGTTATGCCGAAAAGACAGCATAGTTCATAGCGTCTCACCGTTGAAGGTGCCTTAAAACTTCCCTAAATATGTTGTTAAAAATGCTTTCAGAATGTGCTGAAACGGTCGGATAAAAATAGCCCCAATCAATTCGTTTTTACGAGATGAATCGGATTATAGGTGTTGTGGTGCGTTATCGTTGGCATCTTTCATGAAATAATTGTAAAGGTTGTCATTGCCAACAAAAGTATTTAATGTAATAGCAGCTTTCGATGGCTTAGCCATCATCATCAGTTGTCTGATACAAGTAGAAAACAAAACATTAGTACGTGAATACAACAAGATTATGATAAAGGTTACAAATAATTTACAAATTTTTTGGAAATAAATTTAACATTCAAGAAACAGGAAGAAAGAAAAAAGTGGGGGGGGGTTAAGTCATTAATACTAAAGAAAAGCGAATGAAATAGAAATAGGAAACGTAAAATTTTTTTAATCAGAGAAACAGAAATGTAAGTTGAGCCACTTCTTACCTGCTGGATGGAAGCCACAAAACGACTACGCGGGGTCGGGCGAGGCAAGGGGCTTAAGTACCCGGGGGATGGAGGAGGGCAATGGCCTGGGTGCGGTGCGCATCGCTGTGCCGCCCCCGGCGGGGTGCGGTGGTGGGAGTGCGGTGGGAGTGGTGTCTAATAGTAATTTTAGTAAAGGAGAAGGACTATGGTTGATGTTTTCATTCAATAAGTTATTATTTAAATGAATATGTAGGTTTTCTAAAGTTAATCTTGTGTGGTAGTGGTTTTCTATTTCTAGTATACGAATGTCTGTGTGTGGATTGAATGTATGGCCTGTCTGGAGTAAATGATTGGCAAAGTGAGATTTACCGGTGTTGTGTTTCCAAGCATGTAACTTTCAACACCAGAATCAAGGAACACATACATGCTTGGAAACACAACACCGGTAAATCTCACTTTGCCAATCATTTACTCCAGACAGGTCATACATTCAATCCACACACAGACATTCGTATACTAGAAATAGAAAACCACTACCACACAAGATTAACTTTAGAAAACCTACATATTCATTTAAATAATAACTTATTGAATGAAAACATCAACCATAGTCCTTCTCCTTTACTAAAATTACTATTAGACACCACTCCCACCGCACTCCCACCACCGCACCCCGCCGGGGGCGGCACAGCGATGCGCACCGCACCCAGGCCATTGCCCTCCTCCACCCCCCGGGTACTTAAGCCCCTTGCCTCGCCCGACCCCGCGTAGTCGTTTTGTGGCTTCCATCCAGCAGGTAAGAAGTGGCTCAACTTACATTTCTGTTTCTCTGTTTAAAAAAATTTTACGTTTCCTATTTCTATTTCATTCGCTTTTCTTTAGTATTAATGACTTAACCCCCCCCCACTTTTTTCTTTCTTCCTGTTTCTTGAATGTTAAATTTATTTCCAAAAAATTTGTAAATTATTTGTAACCTTTATCATAATCTTGTTGTATTCACGTACTAATGTTTTGTTTTCTACTTGTATCAGACAACTGATGATGATGGCTAAGCCATCGAAAGCTGCTATTACATTAAATACTTTTGTTGGCAATGACAACCTTTACAATTATTTCATGAATCGGATTAGCTGTTGATCACCTCCGTAGGAGTATTAACCCTCCTAACACGTTTATTTGAGAATTTGCTTTCAATATTTTAGAAGACTGAAAATAGTCGGTTCCTTACCAGTAGACTGAGATGCGTCAAGGCATGGAGTGGGCTGGAATAGGTCTAAACGTTAGCGACGAAATCGCGGATGTTACCCAGGCAACTACACGTAGGATAGATGAAGCGTATCTTATTTATGTGGAGAGGAGGAATATGTTCAAGATAATTGCTCTAGCCAAAGGGAAAGGGTATATAAACTCGAACTATATAAGAGATTACAATATTGAAATTAAATATATATTTTTACTTGAAGTTTAATTAATCTATATTTTTTATATACCAGCATTATAAACGGGCAGTTTTTTTCAGTTGCAAAAAATCATTAATAATAGGGCATTTTACGGCACAAATGATGACGTATTAGCATTTTGCAGCACGAATGATTGCGTCATCACACTTACAGCCAATTGCAGCGAGAGAATTGTGAGGTGATAGTGGTAAACGGAACAGCCGATCACCGTTTTCTCGCACCGATGTCAAATACCCGAGACGTCAGGAGAAAGATTTTTTCAGCATAATTAAGTTTGATTTTCTTATAAATTTATAATGCTGTTATACAAAAAATAGCACATATGAATGTTGCTGTATAACAATAAGGAATGCTGCTGTATTGCATTCGTACGAATTTGGAAACTTGCTCCTAACGGCGCTCGTTTTCAAAATATGTACTCGTGCAATAAATCTTAAATTATAAACTAATTGCATAAACTACTTGCATAGGACTAATCACATCACACTGTTTGTCTCATGACCGTATGTCGATTCAATAGACGCACGAATGAATTATCTCATTTCGGTTTCTGCACATCTAGTATAAGAGCGCATCATTTATCTGTTTACTTTTCGAAAATCCTGTATTTTATTCTTAGTATATTGTGAGTTTGATTTCTTGATTTCAGTAAGTCCTTCCGTTGATGAGCATTGTCTGATAAGTTATCACTGGCATAATTTTAAACCTTATCTTTCAAACTTCCAATTAATATAAAATCATTTACACTGATAAGCATATCTTTGACGACTAATGCGTTTTTAATTTTTGAAATATTTAGTATCAAATTGAGACGTTATTTGTGTAAAATTTCGTGTAGGGTCATGTTGAGATACTTCGCTCATTTGCTATTCTCTTGGGCCTAAAGAGTGTGGAATATCTTCTCACATAGTCTGTGAGACTTTTACTACATGTGATTTGCATAAACTGACGACAAACTTTGAATACAGTAAGTAAACTTCTGCTGTGCTGTTACCACCTTTATTACACTATCATCAATCTTTCAACCCAAGAAAGCGTTTATAGGCCATTGTCGTTAACATAATATTCAGATGGAATACGATGTTATTAAAAGTGATGTTGCAGTTGTTGCACATGTTGCAGTTTCTCTTAGGCGTTTCAGCACTGATAGCTCGTGAATAGCAACTTGTTTTCGAAATCACTGCAATCAATTGAAAATGGAGATCGGAATTTGATAATAATGCCGATTTTGATAATAATGCCGATTACACCTATACCGAGATTTAAAGATGGGTTCCGTTCTGTTTTTGTTGAATACAGCAGTCCGGATTAGATTATTTCATTTGTTCACATTTGGGTTAGAGATGCCTTTGTTTTATAAATTATGAAATGAAGCGAACGTGCATATCTAATCACAAGGGCATCAGTGGGATCCGAATAGTGTAATTAGGATATTCCATATTTTGAGTAGGAAATTGTGGCAACAGTAATATTGTTTTTCAGTGAAACCAGTATACATTACATCTGAAAATGTTTTCAATTGTGCTTGGAAAAACAGAAACACACTGAAGTGCGGTGCTTCGCGAATTGTGAAATTTTGTTGTTTATATCACTTTTTTCCTTTGATGGATAGTTCAGTTTTAGAGAGATTAGGGGAAAATATATGTTGTGCATGTGGTCAACAATGCAGTTATTAGTTCCTGAAAATAAAATCTACAGTATTTACTGTTTTGTAATAGTAAAGTATTGTAAAATAAATTAAAGTGAACTTATTTCAGCACTTTTTATCTTAGTCATAATTAAGAATTCAAAGCATTACTAGATTCAAATTTTATAATATAATAATTTTATTGTAAAGCTCGATTAGGATAATAAAGGTGACAGATACTACTTTAGGATTTTTTCATATAAATTTTTCATGTGTATTGGGGAAAAGCTTTAAAACTTTGTATTTTTTATTGCTCTTCTTAAATGTAAGATATTATGTGTTGCAAACACTTAGAGTATTACAGGGTAATATATTTTAAGAAATTCGGTCGAGATAATTCTTTTAAACCGTTGAAGAGTATTTTGGTATAATGTTCTGAACGATCAAATAACTAGTCGTTAATCAGGACAATTTTTCCTTGATATCCTCCTGCTTTCTATGATTCATATATAAATGGAAATATATTAAATTTATTTACAACTTCGAAATTTAAAAAAGAAATTTCATAAATAATTTTTTGTATAAATGTTAGTTCAAAGCTTGACAAATTTGCACCGCATACACTTAATTAATTAATAGGTATTTTCTTTTATTTTACGTAATAAAAACGATATATTTGACGAGAGCAGAAGGAAAAAAGTTCATAATTTAACTTCAGTGTAAATGTAGTTTATTTTTTCAGTATTTAAAGAAATGTAGTTGAAGTGCCTTTATATCCAGTCAATCATTCAGAAAATATACCTCGCTACTACAACACACTTACGCACACACATACGCAGAAACAAAAAAATCATCCAGCATCCGCCAATTAGGCGTCGGCGACGGACGGCACTAAGAGAGACAATTACAACCGCGGATTCGCTCCCCGCCGCTGGTGAGAATTTTTCGCCTCTCACGACGTAATTTGGAGCATAAAATGGAAAACGCGGTCGGCGCAAGAACGTCGAAGCGGGGTTTTTGCTAAAGGGCCGGGCTCTGCCGCCGCCGCCGCCGCCGCCGCCGCGGAAGCGCACAGCTTGTGACGCTGGCGCATTGCGCTGGCTCGTGGGAGGCTCTTTTTGCACGCGCCCAGCCCCGCCCCCGCCCCCGCCCCCGCACTTGCTCCCTGGCCCCCGCCCCGCGCTCCCACCGCTGCCCCACTACCACCCGCGCCCGCCTCTCGTCCCGCCTCACGTTCAGCCCCACCCCTCTTCCCCTCCCCCGCCCACCCCGACCCGAGTCCGCCCCCAGCCCCGTCTCACGTCCTGCCACACGTCCCGCCCCGCCCCTCTACCCCTTCCCCGCTCCGCCTCGCGCCCGCCCCGCGCCCGCCCCGCGCCCGCCCCGCGCCTGCCCCGCGCCCGCCTCTCGTCCCGCCTCTCGTCCCGCCTCTCGTCCCGCCTCTCGTCCCGCCTCTCGTCCCGCCTCTCGTCCCGCCTCTCGTCCCTCTCCCGCTCACCCCGCGCCGCCCCGCGCCTGCCCGGCCCCCCCTCACGTCTCGCCCCTGCCCTCTACCCCTCCCTCGCCCTGTCCCGCGCCCCGCCCTTCTCCTCTACTCCCCGTCCCACGCCGCGCACCCGTCCGCGCACAGCGCTGGAAAGTTCGTGTGAACCCAGTTTTGGAATGTACTATAGCTCATGAATTAATAATTGGATAATAATGGGGAAAATGACGAAATAAATTTAAAAGAATTAAACTAAGAAAATAAAGGAAAATATAGAAAATAAGAGTATAGAATAAATCGAAAATGAGAAAATAATTATTGATGGTATTAATGGACATAAGTATCTGCTTCACTGACTTCACGTAATGATTTCGTCATATTGCTTATTAAATATGTAAATTCTGTTCAAAATTATTTAAAATGCACGATTGAACATGAAAAGGCGAAATCGTGCGAAGAGCGCTGGGAGTTGGTTTGTAGTTTGTCTTTGCGTAGCTCCCGTTCCCTGAGCTCCGACGCTGACGTGGCCACTTCGTCTGTGTAGCTGACGCCAACGCCGCGCCCCCACCCCCACCCACCGCCCTCAGCGCGCCGCCCGCCCGCGCCGCCCGCCCTCACCGCCCGACCTCACCGTCCGCCCTCACCACTCGCCCTCACCGTCCGCTCTCACAGTCCGCTCTCACCGTCCGCTCTCACCGTCAGACATAACCGCCCGCCCTCACCGCCCGCCCGCGCCGCCTGCCGCGCGCTGTCGACTGCGCCCCCGGCGGCTGTCTAGTAATGGGACATCGACAAAAAAACATCGACGTTGCCAAACATCGATGTTCAAAATCAAAACATCTATGTTAATACATCGGTCAAAATCCCTCGATAATTTTAAACATCGACGTTTTAAAGTTGGTTTCGTAACCTCTATCTATAAATTCGTGCGCAACAACATTTAATTTGAGAATGGCGGTGTTTATTAATTTATAATTAAAATGTAACGGAGAACAAAGGTATGTTTCTGTATCTGTAAAATACAGGAAAGACGAAGGAAATACCGGGCCATCAGTAGTACTATCTCGAGCAAGGGATGGTAGTGTGCTCGAGGAAATTGAAAAACCAACGTTCGTCTCGATTGAATACAAATGGATATTGGGACCATCAGGTATTGTTTCTTATTGTAACTTTTACTATAATGTAATTTTTACAATATTGTAATTATGGACATCTTTCATCAACGAACAAAGCATTGAAAACGTAAAAGTATCGAAACCAAAACATTGATGTTAAAAAACATCGGTTTCAATACATTAATGTTTAAAACATCGATATTTTCATAGATACATCTATGTTTTGAAAACATCGACATGGAAGTCGCATCCCTACCTCTGACCACACGGAGACGCACGGCGGGGCAGTTTGTGCTACGCGCATCATGGGGAATTTTTGCATGGGCTCTTGTCGCTATTGTTGATTTTAGTCTATCGGAAAGTTACGTGCTGAAAAAGCATTGCTCCTTCATTATTCACATTTTGCTACCATCATCATCGCTTATTACCAAGCATCACTGGCATCCATCCGAGGCAAGATCGGAAAAGATTAACTCTGGAAGATCATAACAAAGATTCGTGAAAACAATTTAATATTAATACAATATGTCTAATACAAGTATATTGATATAGCTTGCACTTCAAACAATAATTTATTGTAGAATTACAGCTACAGAGCTGCCTTTAACGAAATATGTTCAGTGTAATTAACTATATACTGCATAAAATGTGCTTAAGAATAAAATCAGGATGAGGTATTTTTAATTTTGTTTTTCAAGAACGAAATCGAAAATTTAGTAACAAGAAATGTAATATAGTCATTCACACCTCATAAAATATTAAAACCTTTTAATAAAGAGATATGGACATTAGACTAAACAGATCTTGCCAGATAAATAAATTCCACTGTGTTTAGGATTAAAACTGTGATTTACAAGTGGAAACATTTACTATATAAATATTTCATGAAGTCAAAATTTACAGATTAATTAGTTTTAGAGGACAGGTAATTTAAGCAAACAAGGGGTGATCGACCGGTCACAAAGTAATTAAAGGTACTTTCGAGAATAGAAAACAGACGAAGTAACGCATAGGAAGAACAATGGAACATTACGAGGTACAGATTTTCACATTGGCGTCTTCTAATAGGAAGTACATTATGAACTAATTGTAAAAATATAAAGTTTTGTGATCTATAGAAAAAATACTGGGCTTAATAATTATTTAAAACATGGCCGTTTGTAGTTACGAACTGATGTGAATGCTTGTAGTAATGTCTGTAAGTATGATGTGATATGAATGATTTTATTGGTGCTTGTAAATATCGTATTAATGTTTTTGTGTTATAAAGGGTTTATGTTATTTTCTTTGCATCTTTAAATCAATTGATTTGTTTCAAATCCGTGACTACCAAAACTATTGAGAACATCGTGAAACATTATTTTTGCATAGAAATTACGAGGCTGTGTTGCTCTCGCCGTACCAAATATTTCCCGACAAATCTATCATTTTGTAATACTAGAGACCCTGCAAAAGCAAGATCGCCATCCCGCGGTGAAATAAATTTTCTCTGAATCGCAAAGAGCTAGTTGCAGAATGAAAATGAATCTATGTTACTTACGAAATAAACAGAAATCATAATTGTGGTTCGTAATAGTGTGAGTGAATTTCATTATTTCTTTTTGGAAATTCCTTTCATGTATTTCATAGTGTCGTGAGTGGTATTTTGTTTGTTCTAATGTCGTAATATCCAACTTCTTTTAAGAACCATAAATACCATCAAACCAACAAGTATATGAACACACACACGCACGCACGCACACACGCACGCACACACGCGCATACGCGCGCGCGCACACACACACATATATGTATATATATATATATATATATATATATATATATATATATATATATATAAACTCACATAACTTCTACTGCATTTCATAATTGGTTCACAATGAAATATCTCTTTCGTTCAGCTTAAAAATACTCTTTTTTTTATTGAATCCGTTCCTATGGCCTCACTTCTCTTCAACATCAACTATTTTCCTCGTCATCCTTCTGGTGGGTGGCCTCACTGAGTTAACACATCTCAAAGTCAGTTTGTGAGGTTCAGATTACAAACTTCCAATGAACGCAAAATTTGAAGAAAACTATACAGCTTCCACTTTTGTGAGAATGTATATGGTTTCGTTAGATTCACAGGTACTCGGGGGCGGGGGTGTGGATCCGAGAAGATACTACTAATTATTTGATTGTGTTATTCTGCCTCTGCGCACATCACGCGTTCTGGCTGAATTCTGATATTAATTGCAACGCTAACTACGACTTAGCTGTTGTCATGTGTCAGCAAGGCCCAAGGATGATGGGACCTGCCATTAAAATATTTATTATTTACGTGCGTTATGCAAGTTGCGTTATGCAAAAGGATTTCTTTTATTTCTTGGTAAGCAATGATCGGTTGATCAGTATAAATACACTTTTATGTTATTGCGGTATTCGTGAAGACTGTTTGTGTTAAAATAGTTAACGTTTCGCAATCTTTTTCGAGACTATCCTATTTGTTCTTGAGCAGTGCGCGTGCAACTTTTTGCGAAACCATTTGTGTAGTTTTGCCACATAATTTTTCGCTGCTCCAGACCAATTCTGCTCTATTAGTGCAACAGGAGGATAGCGAAAACAAAGTCTTCCATTCTCAACTACTGTAATGACCGAAAAGCCGCCCGCGGTCGCTCGCGAGGCGGCAGCGGGGGCGGCGGTTGGCCCAGCTGGTGACGTCGCTGCGCGGCGCGCGTTCGGTTCGTGTGGTTCGGCAGAGCGGGAGAGGATTGTGAGTGGGGATGGGATTGGGATTGGGATTGGGGTGGAGGGTGGAGGTGGGCGAGCGGCCGATGGAGCGCGCGCAAATGGCATTAGCGCCGTGCGAGAAGCCCTGAGTCCCCGGAAATGCGAATCCGATTTCGCGATCGCTTCGCCCGCCCGCCCCAAGATTGACGTTTTTATTGTCCTCCGGCGCTGCGTCCGTCTGCCGCCCATCGGCCTATCGGACGCCGTCCGGCGGCCGACGACAGCGCGCGCCCCGTCCGACCCCGCCCCCGGCCCAGCGTCCTCGTCGCACCCCTCTTCCCTCCCTCTCGGCTCCTCTCTGGGTTTCCGTTCTCTCGTCGCTCGCCGCCGCAAATCCCTCGACCCCGTTTTTGAGCTTTTACCTTCGCTTAGTTTTCCTTCGCCCCCGAGGCCATTTTCCTGCCTCTATTTCGGGCCGCTCCTGTGCACCGCTCCATATCCCCGCTACCTCTTTTCCGCTTGTCTGCCGCTTCGTGCGTGACGCTTCGCCTGTCCCGCTTCGCCTGTCCCGCTTCACCTGACCCGCTTCACCTGACCCGCTTCGCCTGGCCCGCTTCACCTGACCCGCTTCGCCTGGCCCGCTTCACCTGACCCGCTTCACCTGACCCGCTTCACCTGACCCGCTTCGCCTGGCCCGCTTCGCCTGGCCCGCTTCGCCTGGCCCGCTTCGCCTGGCCCGCTTCGCCTGGCCCGCTTTCCCGGTCCCGCTTTACCAGCACCGCTTCGCCTATCCTGCTACACCTGTTCCACAACTCCTGGTCTACGTCCCAAGCTCCTCTTCCAGTACATTGTCGTTGCCTTCTTCCCTGTCCCCCCCTCTCTCACCATCATCGTCCCCTTTACCGGTTGTCCTCTGCCTCAACTTTTTGTCAAAAGAAGCCAAACATTTTATCGAAGTAGGCTCCTTGTTGCAGTTTCTAAATTTTCTGAGTCTTTTAATGTATTTTGTGAGTTACGTTATGGCTACGTCACGAATTCAATTATCGTATTCCATCCACCCTTTTGCTCATATCGATTGGCTCTTCATGGTCGCCGAAATTAGCGTAATTCTTATCTGTTCTTTTTCGGCACAAAATTCGTTCTGAATATTGATCTATAAAATTTGGGTACTTATTACGTCTGGCTAACTTTTTCGTTGATGGGTGTAGATTGTAGGAATGGGGAAGAGACAAAATATCTTTATTCCTCTTTTTACGCCGCGTTCTGTGTACACAATAGGGAGATTACGAGTACCCTCATATTTCACTTTTGACATACTACGGACAAGGGAAGCTTACAACATGACTCGCGCATGCGCAGAGACGTACATTCAACTCCCCCTCGAAACAATAATGACATTTACGAGCAATCCTTGACGTTTATAAGCATTCATAAAGTAAAAAAAAATATTAGAAATGTGTACGAGGCCCGTAATTGAAAGTTCATTTCGACTATAATTAACCATTGAAGTTTCAGTGAAAGTAAGATATGATAATATATTACTTGTGATCTCCAGAGCATTGTAATGCTTAATCTCACTTTTACCTTCATTGTATCATTTTATTCCATGTTGCGTTTTATTTTCGTCCATGTGTAATATATAGTATTATTTAGTATTACTGATGTAATAGTCTCCACGAAATACTACAAAATTGTAGAACACCATAAATTAATGCAATTCTCGTAAACTTAATGTGTTTGATATATTCACTCTCAAACATTCAGTAATTATAGTAGTATATTCAAAATAGCATGTTCTTTTGGGGCCTATCCTAGATGATTCTTCTTTGGAAGGTTTACTTTGTTGAGAGAATGACGCAATCAAGAGCAGCGTTCGGTGCTTGTTCCAGCACTAGACTCCCCTTCGATCTGTTAATGATATCCAAAATTAATTGCTAGTAAAAAAAGTGTAGTTTCATTACTGATACGTAGTTTATCACGATCCATATTAACTTAATTATTGAAATCCAGAAAGGAATTCTTATCCTACTTTTATCATTAGCAAATATCTTCAGAATAAACTGACATATGATTGATAATCTTTAAATATTGACTTGATTGTTTTCCTTTCTGCAGATTGAATATTTCTGCTCATTGAATATTTAACCTATTAGAAATACAACTTCGAATCATTCTTTTATTGTGGAGAGGTTCACATTTTAACAAACAATATTCATGGAATCGATTCACCTTCAGCTATTTCTTAAATTTGCAACGAATTATATATTATTCTTCGAAGCGTCCATGAGAAGTTTTACCACTCTCTTACGACGGAGTTTATCAATAAAAAAAGATATAATTTGAATACTTTATTAGACTGGCAAAAAAAGCTAATGATATTCAAGTGTCTCGATATTGTAAATTATGACTTAATTTGTAAGCATTTAGGTGCTTCCTTATTGCACTAATATGATAAATTGTTAGATACATTGAGGAGATACTATTGACCTTCATCGTATCTTTATCTTTCTGAGTTTAAATTAGTTTAGTTACTAGGGATATTTCCGAATAACGTGATTAGCGACATGTGCTTAATATGATTTTGTTTCGTAGCAGAACAAAGTTTTATCCGATGACATCAATGCTCTCTTGAAAATCCATTTTCTGAATGTATTTAACATGCTCAAAATTTCGTTTTCCAATTTTATTATTTTCGTACTGAAACGAACTTTTCAAACATATATTTACACATGTTAACATGTCCACATAAACATAATTGTAACTGATTCCTTTGGTATTTAGCAATTTTCAAACCTATTTAAGGTCGCGTCAACTTCTAGTTCATTAGCGACCACTATTGCGTGTAACGGTATGGTAACAGACTCAAATACTCTGGCACTCTTGCTAGCTAATAAACTATAACATTTAATTATTTAATTATTCAAAGTCAGATATTCGTTGATAAAAGAAACGTACATATTTTTTAAATAAAAGTAAAGACAAGCAGAGCAATTTTATGAAAGTTTATTCTTAGCTTACTTTCGATTTCTTCCCTCTAGATCATCTTTGTGAGATGCAGGTACATTGTTTCTATGTACGTCTTTTCTCTGTTCATTAATAATAACTAGTGGCTTGCAGCTAAAACGCTGGTGTACACCACTACATAAAATGGTTTTCCAAAACGTAGCACGCACACGACTTAAGTAAACAAATAAAATACTCTCAAATGACATTAAAATAAATATTTTGACAATAACAGTTTTCAGTCCAGAATACATAGAGTATAACAGTTCGTTACATTCAATGAATAGCGTAAAATTTGCTGTTTCACAACGCAACACGTGAAGGAACGGATCCAGCAGATAAATTGGAGAGGGGGATCACACATTTTTGTTAAATAATAAACATATTTGTTATTATATTGTATATTATTTTTGTAGTGTACAGTGTGTAGTGTATACATGATACTATACAATATATTTTTTTTACAATAATTACATACTTCTATAACAGATATTTAAATCTATATTGTCAAATAAAAGAAGGTTAACAAGTGAAAATTCTAGGCATTTTTTTGAGGAGGGAGGGGGCATGGCTCCCATGTCCCCCTCAGTTTTTGCCACTGAACACGTCAGTAGCAAATATTTTGTGGCAGGAGGCCTTTTATTGCCGCGTGACGTCAGCTATATCAGGAGTGATGAACTGAGTACGAGAATTCACTCGGTACACGCAGTAAGAGAAAAGGTAGAAAAACACAATGAAATATTTACATTTTCCCGTCAGTATAAAAATTGTTTCATTGATCTAGGTTTTTGTATGTTCCCAGAGTTTATGGTCGAAACCGTACATAACTCTCTCAAGGCTGGAGGCTGCTTAGTTTTCCTTCAATTTCTGCGCAAATTGGAAATTAGTAATATAATCGTTACTGTAACAGAATAGTGAAAACTTTAAAGAGAAAACTTTTGTCATCCTAAAATATCGAAAGATTGGACCGTCTTTCAGCCTTCTTTACTGAAGTTCGAGTATTGATATTTTAATGAAAAAAAAATCATGAACGTAATAAGGGAAAACAGAACATAACTCATTTTATTTTTTTCATTGATATAATTTGATGATGGAGAACAAATCCCACCCAAACCGTATACACACAGTAATTAATCCAAATTGACAGGGATGACGTCTTGTATTACACACAATATATTACTGAATTAATCTGTGAAACCTAACAATCTTCTAGCTCCGTCATTAATTAAATTATGAGCAACTTCATTTCACTAATGATTGTAGATCAATACATCACTACAGAGCAAATTCTGTCTCATGATTTCCACGCGCGAAAACACAACGAATAACAATTTCCATTTTCGAAGTTATTGTGTTCGAGTCGCATCCAGAAAACATGTTTCCTTATGTCGTAAACAAAAAGAAAACACAATTTCATGGACAATCTTTGTTGTTACAGATATATCATGTTGTATTATTTTTTCACATAACCACCACCAGAATTGAGTCATACCGTGGCATTAATATTTTTGTTCCTGAGTCGAAGTCAGCCGCCTGGGATATGTACCAGTGTTTTACTGTGACCTGCAACTCCAGAGTTCTATCATAGACTTCATGCTAACCGGACTGTAATTCCATGAGGTATAAGACAAGACGTACATCGCTTGGGGACGAGATCCACAGAGTGATTGGTCATATTCCTGCCATTGAACTGCTGCAGGAGATGTTAACCGTGCCGTTTGCGCCCGACCTTATGACTATGGCTCCAGTACCAATGTGTCTCGTGCAATAAGGTGAATGAAATCGATAGCTATATGACAGATAGATGGTGACCAAATAATATGAGTGGTGAAGGAGCAAAAATGGAATGAGAAGGAAGGGAAGAGAGAGAATCTCGTGAAAATCTGTCGCGTACCTGAAATATCCTCCATCCTTTATTCATTTTTCGTCCTGATTTGAACATCGGTACCCAGTTGTGACGTGGAAGGATACTAAGCGCACTAGGCTCCACGATTAGGGTTGAGGGTCGCCTTCGGGCGAACGAGTGGCACGATCGCCGCGAAATCCACTGAGCTGGAGGAGCAAATATTTAGAGGTGATGGTTCTACAACAGCACATTCTCAAATTATTTCTAAATTTGCAATTTTCGAAAATTTAGTGTTGAATAAAAATGAGAACCGCGCCATTACTTTAAGCGTCATTTCTAATAGTAGCAAAAATATTTGAAGAAAAAAATGAAGCGGATGATGATGATGATGATGATAAGTTATCATCATCATATGCTCCACATTCTGAGGGACGCATTTTGGATTGGGTGGATAGGGGCGAGACGTATAAGTAGGGAGTATATTTTGATTACCTAAAACATTGCCAAAATAATGAATTAAATTCTCTTAAAATGTTTTAAAAATGACCTAAAAACAAAGAAAAATGACGTAAAAAAATTGATCAGATTCACTTCAGATGAACACCTCAAGCTGTTGGATATATGTTACTGGATGCAATCGAGGTTTCTTCCTTTTGTTGAAGTGAACTCGGTTAGCACACTTTTGGTTCGGACTGTTCTTTAAAAGAAAATCTCTGGCTTTATGTATCGCGAAATCTGCCGAAGTGTCAATGTCACCGATTGGTGTCATATGAACCTTGGATTACGTTGTACTCACTACGGCTGACATTACAATAATATATGAGCGAAGAAATCGAATAGGTTACCCAGGAAGTCTGTGGTGAACATTTGTTGCACCTCGTAAATATTGTTTGAAGCAAGTACCATTAAAATGATAAAGTCGCTAAAATTAGCAAAAAATACATTAAAAATGACGTAAAAATGTAAAAAAATGACTTAGTCGAAATCGACAAAAAATGCAAAAAAATGACCAATAAAAATATTGATTTTCTTTTGTCACATCATAAAATGAATGTCTTCACTAAACGGCATTGTTCTAAAATGAAAAGAAGAAAACAAGAAATTTCATTAAAATCCACCCCCTAATGAGAACTGAATGAGGCGCGTCGAATGAGAGGTGACTTCCCGTAAACGTTGGACCGGAAGTGTCTTAGGACCGGAAGTGTCTGAGCTGACAGTCTGACAAACGCGCAGGTTCGCCGATCCCTCTGTTTGGTGTTCGATGATGCCACGTGGACGAACGTTGCGTCAGACGGTCGTTGCGTCAGACGGACGTTGCGCCGTCGCCCTGGGCGGAGGCGCGCCCACCGCCCGAGGGCAGCGGCGCCCCGCAGAGGTCGAGACTTGTTTCCAGACCGACCGCCCTCCCACTATCCCACCGCCTTCGCGATAGTCGCTCACCTACGAAATATCGGTTTGCGTAGAAAGTAGTAGTTTACCTAGGCGGGGAGGACGACGAGATGCATTTTTACACGTCCTGTCCTGGGTAACCGCGGTATGTTGGTGTTTTTTTTGTTCCAAGCATGGCGAGTCCTCCACGTTTCGATGACATTTGAGATTTAATATTTTTCACCCGTAAAAAAATGTTTGTGATTTCCTGAAATGGTATAGCAGACATCGTAGAAAGTTGCATATCGTTACGTAGAGTGACCGTTGATATTTTTTTTGTTAGATCGTAACGGTGCTTGTGCTGTTGTAGATTGGAATAGCACATGTCATTAATAGTAACGGGCCCGAAGGCTATTGATCCAGAACTAATTTAATCTTAGTGATATGTCATGTACTTGTGAGTTGCAAATGTGGTAATCACATGCTTAATAGCGCTGTGGGAATGTAAATCATGCGTCTGCGTAGTGGAACGTAAGTTTATTTAGTTCCCCGTGTAATGTTACAGAATGTTAACTAAAATATTTCTTCACTTTTCCTATTCTCTTTCGTCACTTTTATCCCCAAACTGGTCATTTTCCCTTCATATAAATCTTTGGAAAACATTGTATGTTCGAAGAGTCGTAGCGTAAGGAAACCAGAGGCAGCACCGGTATGCCTTGTCGGATGAGCCGAACAGATGCAACATAGTGACGTTAGTTTTTGTATCCGCACTGTAATGTAATCTCTGCAAAGCGTACATTCGAAGAATTGTTAGACATGTATGCGGTTTTATTTGGAGCGAAATATACTTTAGTGTAAACCCGCGGTAAGCATAATGGTTGAATTCCGTCCTATTTTTGAATTTATATTTTTTTATATTTCTTTAAAATGTTGATGGAAATAGATTTAAATGTATCATGTAAGATTATTTATACGCCATTTTGGTGTATTTTTTCAAAAATTACACAAATGTAATTTTTTGATAAATCTCTTACGCCTTTAATATTTACATTTCCGGAAATTGTCATCCAATATTGCATTTACGAGTTCGTCTTACGAAGTTTCTTGAAAACTCAATTTTTTTCTGTCAAAATGAGCTCGAAATTCCTAATTGTTAGAAGCGTTCCAATGCGTTTTCCTCGAAAACTGATCCAAATTATTTCCTTTAAAATTCTTCTTCTCATTTTGTTTTTTCAAGAACAGCTAAACATTTTTCTGCTAAACATTTCCCAATAGGATGGTGTCTTTTACTCTTCTATAATATTCTTAAAGTTATGTTTCAGTTCTAGTAATAGGGGTCCGAAAAATTGAGAAAATGTAAAAGAAAGATTCTTAGCGATGGCAACTAAGAAGAGGGTGAGGCAAAACCGAAAAGGCAGCTCAGACATTAGGAATTCGAAAACTAACGAGTACGAAAACGTCTGTGCCATTGTGTTGCACCACTAGTTTGTAATTTTCATTGAGTTTGTTTAGTTCTGGCACGCCCATTGTTTCAGTAACTCAATGAACTTATTTAAATTTTACAACCAAGTAATCCTTGCAAACTGCAATTGCGTTCATGATGCAGTCGACTCATATGATTAATACATACCCCGCTTTGTGATTTTGAAATCCGAGAAATATTACGAATGTTTTTAACTATGGGCGTTGTAGAACGTAACTGCGAACTGGTGTTTTAATAATCCATGAGTTTAAAATGATAATTTTATTTGCATTTATGTTACTATATTATTTGTTCCAATAACATGCAAATCCGAACGGAATTATTAAGTATATGATTTCAAACAGATCACAGATTCTAGGAAAGTTTCATGTGTAAACTTGTGGTGATCATGGTTAGAAAAGGCTATTTAAAATTTTCTAATAATAAAATGATGGTAACTTGTATGATATCATGTTTTTCGACTTTACTTTTGTTTCGGTTGTTTTGAATATTTGCATTTAGTCGTATTAGTGTATGTTTTGGAGATTACAACTTTTTGCGAAAAATATTTAAGGCTCTTATATAATATATCTTCGTACGTCCTTAAGTTTTTCATTTTTGGTGTTTCGTGAGTAAATCCCAATGTATTGCTTATGCCGCGAGCTACAAAAGGAGACCTTTTGAACCCTCCATCATTTTATTGCAAGGTACCCGTATCAGGTGTTGCCAGCAATGCTGGAAGTATGAGAAAATGTGAGGAATGAGTGGGAGTTCATGCTACGGAGCATGCGTGGGACGTGAGAGGAAGATGTGTGCGTCGGACGTGTGAGGAAACATGGGGCTCTTCTGGGGAACATGCGTAGAAACATGAAGTCGTAGACTTCCGCGGCCAGAGTCGTGTGGGTGATCTGAGCTGTTCGGGTGACGCCGCGTCAAAGGCTGTGTTGCCGACGTTTCGACCATCCATGCGTAGAAACATTTGGGGTAAGTGGGGAAACGTGCGGAGGAGAACGCGATTGGTCGTGAGCGAAATATGTGGGAAACGTGAGAAAATGCGCGGGAGGATGTATGAAGACCTTGCGGGGAAGATCGTATGCCGGCAGCATACTTTTTACGGGGAACGTATCGGTGAGTCATGCATGGAAACGTGCGGGTACAAGGGGAGTTCAAGTTAAGTTCATTTTAGCGCTGTTTTACAAAATGATATACTTTTGAACCTTCTTTTTTATTAGAAGATACTTTTTTAAATTTATTTTCTTCCCATTCGACTTTTGTCTTTCGGGGGTTTTAACGGGTACAATGTTACATAGAGTAAGAGAGAAATTTTCCGGGCTGGTAGGCCGTGGTCCAGGTTTCATTGAAGGTCCCAACGTTTCGTCTACGTCTGCAGTAGACATCCTCAGTTGCGGTAGGATCGCGGGCGCAGAACGCGGGGCGGCGGCTGGCTGGCGACTGGCGAAAGCCTTCGATGCTCCTTTTTTATTGTTGGAGCTTTATCTATTGTGGGTTCCTAGCTCCGTAGCATGCATTGGTGATACGAATCAAGTAGAACCTTGAAATCTTTATAAAATTGAATTGTCTCGTCAATAGATTCGCCAAGACGAACATGTAATGCTTTTAACGTACAGTTCTAGTGCTGACTGTCCCAAACTTTCATCCATTATCAAGCTATTTTGGTTTTCGAAATAATGATTTACGAAGTACGAAATGTTCGCAGGGGTCTAGCTAGTTATTATTTGTAATTTTTTCGTCAGTTTACCATCGTGTATTACCTCGTGCATTTGCATTTCATTTCTGGCACTGGGCGAGAGATGTTTAACTTTCTGAGCGATGATAAAATACTGAGAATTTTTAATTGATAAAAGACGTGAACTTAGGTCATCGGAGGGGAAAAAGTGTTTATTTTGAAATTTAAAAACCTTTACGTTTTTGACTTCCTTGTTTCCTTCTCTTTTTTCCGTCACATGCTTGGTAAGCTTTTGCGACCCGAATGTGCTCGTATATTGGCGACGAGAGCAGTGAAGACGAGGAAGCAGCACAAACTATTGGCCCCTGCTTTGTCCTTCACTCGCCCCCTTCTCCCAGCTCTCCTCGCCCTGCCCGGCCGACGTCACTTCCTGTAACAGGAGAGGATTAGGCACGTCCACCTGGCTGTGAGCTCAGCGTGGCGGGCGGAAAATGTAGTGCACACATTAGGAGACTGCGAGGAGACTTTTTTTTATTAAAAGAGAAGCAGTTAGTTGGACGCTTTATTATAACATGTAAGACGTCATTCTCGTGCAAGTAGTTCCTGCAAAAGGGAGGTTTCCTGAAGTGTATAGCTTCTGGGAAGGGATTTTGAGAATTAATAGTGTAAATGTGCCATGACCTATCGTATTTGCGATATGTGTATATATATATATATATATATATATATATATATATATATATATATATATAGTCACGTGCTAATCGAGAATTCTTTTTCGTAAAGAGGGCAGTTAGTTGGACACTTTATTACAACATCAAAGACGCCTCTCTCGTATAAGTAGTTCCTGCATAGGAGAAGTTTCCTGAGACCTTGCTGGTGCTGAGGAAGCGTACTGGCTGGTGTAGTTAATATTTTGTGGATGAACGTTGTCGATGGAAGATATGGACTTGTCATATTTAATGATGTATCGGTTCAATAACTACAAGTAATGTGACATTACATAAGCATGTTGGTGCAAGAAGTTGCTCGTTGTGTTCTTAGACTAAATACGTAAATGATAGAATAATAATTTTATTGTGGAGTACCTTTCTTAATAAAAAAATTGAAAATTAATAGTGTTCATGTTATTACATCGTATTTGCGATAGACATTTCTACTCACGTAGAAATACAGCGTAGAGATGGCTATGTGCTAACCACACGTACCCCTTAACCAATGGCCGCAAGGCCGGGAAGCTGTTGGTAGGCCTTAGTTTGCTCAGAGACGTGCGAAAGTACATACGCACTTACATGCATTCATACTCGCGTGTTAAACTTACCGTGCGGTTCTCTCAAAGCCGGCGTTCTTTTCGGTCGCCATGAGCATCTTTCTCTTTGTGAAGTGCGTTGTGGATTATATTTATTTTCTTGAGTCATCTTACGTGTATAATTATGGAATTATAAATATGAAGATATACGATAAAGGAGACAACCCTACGCAGCAAACGACAGTGTGAATGGATGTTTTACTAACTGACGGGTAGTAAATTCTAGGGTTTTTTTCACTGTTGATCCGTGTTCTGCAGAATTCGCGTTTGAGCAAATGAGCGTTTAAAAATGAATATTTCAAATGCCCACTAGAAAACATGAAATATAATTATTCGGGCGAGGCGGGCCATTCAACACGGATACAGGCAAACTTGTTTAGTTAGTTAATGAAGTAAAACGTCTACGAAAGATCTCCAATTCAGTTCTCCGAAATGACAGAAAATGGTAGATGAAATCGATGAAATGTGTTGCTGATGGTTTCTGCCTAACATGAATGTAAGCTCACTAATACAATAGGAATGTGAAATTTCTTTTAAAAATATTTCGTGTCAAGCCGAACCCGTTTCGAAAATCAGTCGACTCTCTTTTCTCGTCCGAACCCTGATCCACTGTGAACATACCTGAGGACTCCAACCGAGTCGATATTTCAAGTTACATTTTCTGCTTTCTGGATTTCTCTGATCTGTTTGAAACAATTGTTTCACATTTGATACAAGCTCGCAAACAAAAGAGAGTTTTTCGTTGATACGAATTCTGACATTCTGAATTAATTGTAACAGTGATATTTGAGTAATAAAGATTTCATAATACCTGTAGGCTCTTGGAAGCAATAACATGATACGTGTGTTGTTACCTCATATGTTCTGGTTTCACTGCGACACAGAAGTACTCCATTTTAATTAATTAACGTTGAGCGAGAGTGTTGTAGCGGTTGGTGTGGAGGTTCAGCGTGCGTTATTGATATATTTTTATCCAGATAACAACACTCGCCCATTTGGAAGCGGAGAGGAGGCTTGGGGCAGAGGTAATGAAGAATTCAGAACGCGGGCACGTGTTACACAGCCTTCTCTATTTATTTAAACTATTTACAAACATAATACATATTTCATTTTCACTCAGTCACTCACTCAGTCGCGCGCTTGCGCGTTCGCCCCCCACCCCCACCCCCGCTCCTACCCCCCGTTCTCGCCTGCCCCTCCTCCCCGCCCCGCCCCACCGCCCGCTCGCACTGCCCCGTAAGCGCGCTGAATAATGCATGGCATTTTCATAACAAAAGAGTGACGACAGAGCGCTGCGGTGCAGTGCGGATTCAGGCGGTGGCGGCGGTGGCGGCGGCGGCGGCGGCGGCGGCAGCTGCGGCGATGGCGAGGGCGGCGGCGGCGGCGATGACGACGGTGGCGGCGCCCCTGAACTGCACGCGCGCTTTGGCACACACGCCCGTCACAGAGGGCGCGGAATCGAGAACGAATCACCGCCGTGAACGACTTCTCCAGGGAGGAGTCGAGAACGGAACGTGCGGTCTGGTGTTTCGTTGCGGGATTATACGGGATGGGAAACACTTTGGAGACTTATGGATCGACACATTTGGAAATACATGGAGGGTTTAAAGCCATGGTTGTGAAAATGATCTCTTCAAACCGCAGTCATTTGATTCCATTGATACAATCAACGGAGTCAATTGTGACGTGTTTTCAGCAAAAGATGGAAGTTTATTTTCTAATGGACGAATAACGTAATGAGATTTCATAATGAAATTTGTTTATTAATTTTTCAAACTATATTTTCCTCAAAATCAGCTACATCTGTTTGAAATGGCTTTTAACTTCCTACATATGTTGTTTTAGATAACTACATTTGTTAGATTCTGAAATAAGCGAACATTTCTTCTAAATTTCGACACATGTAACCAAATTACAGTAAATGAATTAAAATGAAATGGCGGATACAAATAAATCGTGAAATTCATATCATCAAAAGAAGTAAACAATTTTTCTTAAATATGATAATATTAAGAAACAAGATAGAAACATAAACAATTTACTCCGTATCAAAATAACTCTTGGCGACTGAAGGCTATGAAAACACGGTGAATTATAATACGAAATTAATAAAATAAGAGATCACTAATAGTTCGAACATTTTGTAGAAAATGTCTTTTCTACCTAATAAACTGAATTGCTAAAATCCTTCAGTCTTTTCTCGGAGCAATCTACTTGATGTTACGACCTTTCAGTTCGGTGGAACGTTTACAGGCCATATAGGAGCCGCAGTACACTTTAGTGTTTGCATTCATGTTTATTAAATACCCTGGTCATCGTTCCGCAGATCAATCACCATTTTCACACGCGTGTCATTTGTTGGCCTTGCCATCGACTGCACGTTCTAGTTTTTAAAGTGAGATATTATGGGAACGTTCAGGCTTATTCGATGCGGGATCACAGTATTAATATCAACTCGTATAACTCGAGAACAAATTAAAACTGAATTATTCAGACGATCTTTTTAAATAATAACGAAGCACAGACGCCACTAAAAACAGTCTTACAGTTGACTCCGGAATCTGGTGTGTCGTTGCCCAATTTCGAAGCTTGCCCTTGAAATTGCATTTCGAGTGACATTCAGAAAACAAGAAGTTTCGTGAGTCCAAATCTCGAGCCTTTCCAGTAGCACTTTAATTGTATGACCTTTCCCTGATTTTAGGACCTTCGGTCACAACACGAAGAAAGAAAGCCATGCTTTCAGAATTGCAGCACCTTGATCATTTCGAGACTCGAGAATGTTAAATTGAAAATAAGCTTCACATGTTCTTAACATGTCTTTCTGCGGGCACTGTCATCCAAGAGACTTGGACAATGGTTTAGAAGGCACAATAGATTTGCACTTGACCCGTAGCATAGACACACTCAGCGGAGTATAAAATCACACTCGTAAAAAAACGCAAATTGGGGTCATGCTTTCGTAATTTCGAAGCTTTCTTCAGGAACGTAAAGTTGTAGCACCAGTTTTGCGGTTGCGGCCTCTTCAGAAGGCCGGAGCGCGGGTCTTCAAGACTGCAGCTCTTGTCGCGTCTTGCCGCGCGTCTCGGGCACGCAGAACGCGATGAACACGCCGCCCGCGACTGCGCACGCGCAGAAGACCGAGTAGAGCGCGCCGGGCCCCAGGGCGTGCAGCGCCGTGCCGAAGAACTTGGTGACGGCGAAGCCCCCGGTCCACGCGACGGCGCCGGCGGCGCCGGCGGCCCAGCGGCGGTGGCGCAGCGGCAGCAGCTCCGACATGAGCAGCCAGGGCAGCGGGCCCAGCCCCAGGCAGAAGGACACGGTGAAGACGGCCACGGCCAGCACGGGCAGCCAGCGCGGCGCGCCCGCCGCCCAGCTGTACGCCACCAGCAGCGCGTAGCACGTGGCGATGCCGACCGACGAGCCCAGCAGCAGCGCGCGCCGCCCCGCGCGGTCCACCAGCCGGCTGGCCAGCAGGTTGCACGGCACCTGCGAGAGACACGCACGTCCACTTAATAAGTGAGCAGATAAAAGCGCGAGCACGTACGAGGAGCTAAAGTGGCGTCGGGAGCGGTATGGCGTCGGGAGCGGTATGGCGTCGGGAGCGGTATGGCGTCGGGAGCGGTATGGCGTCGGGAGCGGTATGGCGTCGGGAGCGGTATGGCGTCGGGAGCGGTGTGGCGTCGGGAGCGGTGTGGCGTCGGGAGCGGTGTGGCGTCGGGAGCGGTGTGGCGTCGGGAGCGGTGTGGCGTCGGGAGCGGTGTGGCGTCGGGAGCGGTGTGGCGTCGGGAGCGGTGTGGCGTCGGGAGCGGTGTGGCGTCGGGAGCGGTGTGGCGTCGGGAGCGGTGTGGCGTCGGGAGCGGTGTGGCGTCGGGAGCGGTGTGGCGTCGGGAGTGGTGTGGCGTCGGGAGCGGTGTGGCGTCGGGAGCGGTGTGGCGTCGGGAGCGGTGTGGCGTCGGGAGCGGTGTGACGGCGGGAGCGGTGTGACGGCGGGAGCGGTGTGGCGTCGGGAGCGGTATGGCGTCGGGAGCGGTATGGCGTCGGGAGCGGTATGGCGTCGGGAGCGGTATGGCGTCGGGAGCGGTGTGGCGTCGGGAGCGGTGTGGCGTCGGGAGCGGTGTGGCGTCGGGAGCGGTGTGGCGTCGGGAGCGGTGTGGCGTCGGGAGCGGTGTGGCGTCGGGAGCGGTGTGGCGTCGGGAGCGGTGTGGCGTCGGGAGCGGTGTGGCGTCGGGAGCGGTGTGGCGTCGGGAGCGGTGTGGCGTCGGGAGCGGTGTGGCGTCGGGAGCGGTGTGGCGTCGGGAGCGGTGTGACGGCGGGATCGGACTGATGTAGGGGAGCGGTAAATGTCGGCAGCGATCTGTGACACTTTTTTCTGATCGTTCATTTCGTTTAGAACATTGGATTAGACCCAAATAATGTTCCTTTCACAATGTCCAATCATTTTTATGTGAGCACTAATCATTCGAAAATATGCTAATAATATTGATTCAACTACTTATACCGTATTTTACCGTACTTATACCGTACCGTACTTATACCGGACTTTATTAATAAAGCAAACACAATGTGTTTATCTGGGAATATAAAAACACAAGTCGAATAAATAAGCAGTGATAGCATGGCATGATTAATTGTTTATGCGTTTTGATTTTCAATACTATTATTTTAATTTTGGATACATCGTTTTATTACGATTCTTATTCAGGGAATAGTGAAATGAATATGAGTTTAATGTTTAGTGTAACGCGCTGTTTCCTATTACTAAATGAGAACGAAATACATTGAAGTATTATTTGCTACACATTTGGTAAACACGTGAGGTAAGTGGTATATTTTCAGTCGAATATGATTTTCAAATCAAATGTACGTAGGGCCAAAAACAGTAAATTGAAACAAACGGACATAATAAAATATGTATGTTTGTTGTGATATGTGTAATATTTGTCGATTACCCTACATTATTTTTTCAGTAAAAGATATTGACGATTGAAATGCATTATTCCCGTAATATAATGAAATACAAAACACTATTTATTAGCACTTTTTAATTCTTCGATAATCTTTAATTCATAATTATTTTTCAGAAGACTCTCTAAACATAAGACTTTCTCTAAATAAATCGACCCCCACCCAATTACCGTTTATGTAGGTGACCTCTTGATGGAGGCGGATCTTTCAGCCGTTTTCACCACATCTACTACTCGTACTCACCAGCTCTCACTCTACTATGACTTTACTGCTCACAACTTACTAGCTCGCACTCTACTAAAGCTCTGCTGCTCGCAACTCACCAGCTCCCACTCTACTACTCGCACTCCCCAGCTTGCTCTACAATGGCTCTATTGCTTGAACTCAGCAGATCGCACTCTACTAAAGTTCTACTGCTCGAAAACTCACTAGCTCGCATTCTACTATGATTCTATAGCTCGCACTCACAAGCTCGCGCTCTACTATGGCTGTACTGCTCGCAAACTCACCAGCTCACACTCTACTGTGACTCTACTGCTCAGAACTTACTAGCGCGCACTCTACTATGCCTCTACTGCTCGCACACACCAGCTCGCGCTCTATAGTAGCTCTACTGCTCACAATGCACGAACTCGCTCTCTACTATGGCTCTACTGCTTGCACTCACCAGCTCGCACTATAGTATGATTTTATAGCCCGCACTCAACAGATCGCAATCTATCATGGCTCTACTGCTCGCACTCTACTGCTCACAACGTACTTGCTTGCAATCTACAATGACTCTGCAGCTCGTACTTACCAGCTCGCGCTCTACTATGGCTGTACTGCTCGCAAACTCACCAGCTCGCGCTCTACTATGGCTCTACTGCTCAGAACTTGCTACCTCGCACTGTGCTATGGCTCTACTGCTCGCACTCTATTGTAGCTCCAATACTCGCAACTCATCAGCTAGCTCTCTATTATAGCTCTACTGCTCGCACTCACCAGCTCGCAATCTACTACGGCTCTACTGTTCGCACTCTACTATGGCTCAGCTGCTCGCACTCACCAGCTCGCAATCTACCATGGCTCTACTGTTCGCACTCTACTACGGCTGTAGCGGTCGCAACTCACCAGCAGCGCGCCGATGAGCACGGTGGCCATGTTGGGCGAGAGGGAGGTGCCGGCCTGGCTGAAGATGCTGACGGTGTAGAAGGTGATGGCGTTGATGCCCGTGGCCGGGCGGATGACCATGAGGCAGAAGACGACGCAGAGGGAGCGCGACGCCGGCGTGCCCCAGCGCAGGTCGCGCGCCCACGCGCGCAGCCCGCCCGCGCCCGCGCCGCCCTCGGCCAGGATGGGCTGCGCCGAGCTGCGCGCCCCCAGCGGTCGGTGCGGGCGTGGCGCGGCGCCGCTCGCCGCCGCCGCCGCCGCCGGCGCGCCCTCCGTGTCCTCGAACGCCGCGTTCTCGTGGCCCGACGCCTCGCGCTCCTGCGCAGATTCAAATCGCACGGATTCTATATGAGTTGGTGAAAACCAGAACGGGATGACGTTTTATAAATTCCGAGAAAACTGTTTATTTAATCCAATACCGCGGCGGCGATGGTGTTAACGGTTAATGTATTCGTGTGTTATTCCCAAATTCGCGAGCTCTAACCCGATCGAAGCCGTGGAGATTTAAGGGCGAGGAAATCCTTCGTACTTCTTCTTTCGGAGGAGAAGTAAAGCCGGCTGTCCCATGTTAGTAGATTTACTTGCATGTAAAAGGTCCTCAAGCCTAAATGAAGCCTCTGAGCTAAATTCACAACCGCCTGTTTCGTCGTCCAAGAAATACCCCTTTTTTCCGCTACTGGGTGAAAGGAGTGTAGCGAAATTTGCGTGGTCAGACGGAAGAGCGGGCCTGATGGCCCTAGCCTCGCCGAGTAAAATAGGCATCAATTCAATTCAATATCACTGAACAATCGTGTTACGTTTTCTATTTTTAAAGCACGGTGTTTCAATTGTTTATTAAAACCATAAAATTTACTTTGGCACTGAAACACAGCTTACGATAAATACGTTTTTCTCAGAATTTATACAATGTCACATATACTGTTCAGATTTTAACACATTCATTTGATGGCTCCTGAGACCTGGAGCTCAGAATAAAAAGTAATCCGATTTTACCACTTGGGTAATAATTTATGCTTGGAAATCCGAGTCGAATAGTATTTTGCAGAAGTACAAACTACTTTACTGACCAGATACGAGTGCAGATAATGTATTCTATTGTTGCTTCATGAAATATTTGGAAATGTTTCTTTAAATATTCTGATCATCTAATTTGGTGGCGAAAGTTCAGGAATTTTTAAATATATTTATCTTGTACTCTGAAAGCAATTCCATTCTTAAATTGAATTTGTTTTAAAGGCTTTTATATCAGTTTGGCAATTTTGGAATCATATATTCTTATAAACAGGTCCAACGAGGAAATCTATTGATTTGCAATTTGAATGATTTTATGTAGTGCATAATATACAAATTCCAAAGAAAGATTACATTTTAAAGAAACTATATGTACTCCAATTCTCCCTTATCTATCTACTTGATTTACTGCTTCTAGCATTATGCTAAGTCTAATCTAATGAGCAGAGTTTATTTTGAAAAACAGAATATTTTTGGAAACTAAAAATTGTATGATTTCACAAATTCATGAATTACTCACAATTGCGTAAAGTTATGCCAACACGTAATAGCACATAAATCAAAATATTATTTTTATCTGAAGGAACTTTCCAATTTAGAATGCAACGTAACGCAAAAGAAAGAATAAAAGAAAGAATAAAAGAAAGAATAAACGAAAGAATAAAAGAGAGAAAAAAGAATAAAAGAAAGAATAAAAGAAAGAATAAAAGAAAGAATAAAAGAAAGAATAAAAGAAAGAATAAAAGAAAGAATAAAAGAAAGAATAAAAGAAAGAATAAAAGAAAGAATAAAAGAAAGAATAAAAGAAAGAATAAAAGAAAGAATAAAAGAAAGAATAAAAGAAAGAATAAAAGAAAGAATAAAAGAAAGAATAAAAGAAAGAATAAAAGAAAGAATAAAAGAAAGAATAAAAGAAAGAATAAAAGAAAGAATAAAAGAAAGAATAAAAGAAAGAATAAAAGAAAGAATAAAAGAAAGAATAAAAGAAAGAAAAAAGGTATGCAACTGTAACAAAAGTAGAGAAATACATTGGCGAAGTGACTATTGGCTAAGTATTGAATTCGAAGGGGATATGCAGAGCACATGCATTTAAAGATGAGAAAAAATCGAAGTTCCTCACCTTGCGCAGCACGGCGTCGTTCTGCGCCGCGCACAGGTTGATGGAGTAGCGGCGGCCGGGCGCGCGCGCCGCCGCCGCCGCCGGCAGCGTGAGCAGCGCGGGCAGGCTGACGCGCTTGGACGGGCGCGCGCCCTCCGCCTTGGCCGCCTTCTCGCCCTCGGCGGCCGCCGCGCGCGCGGGCCTCTCCTCGCCCGCCCCCGGCCCCGGCCCCGCCCCCGCCTCCGGGTCGGGCGCGGCGGACGACGACGACGACGACGTCGACTGCGCGCGCAGGCGCCCTGACGTGCGCAGCAGCTCCTTCATGTCAGCCAGCTCCTCCGTCACGTCGCTCCCTGCGCACACCGCCACCCACGTGATTAAGACACGATTAATTAATTGATTTATACATTGATTGATTGACTCATTGATTAATTGATTCATGGATTGATTCATTGATTGATTCATTGACTGATTGATTCATTGATTGATTCATTCATTGACTGATTGATTCATTGATTGATTCATTCATTGGCTGATTGATTCATTGATTTGTTTATTGATTCTTTGATTGATTATTTGATTGATTGATTCTGTGATTCATTGAATGTTTGATTCATTAATTGATTGATTCATTGCTTGATTGATTCATCGATTGAATGATTCATTTATTGATTCTTTTATTGATTAGTGAACACGAGCACGTTAACTGCTAAGGTTATTAGTCGCGTGAGGGTAGTGCATGTTTTCATCGCGGCAGGAAACTGTGATCTTCGCCCGCTGACTAGTAGATTTGGTGCCGACCTACATCGTCTTGCAGGGCTTTTCCTCAAACAGGTATCTTCCAACAGCTGTGCAAACGTTTACCTTCCGACAAGTGTTATAGTGCATTATATGTGAGTGGAACTGTGTGTAAGTAAGGGGTGGGGTCAGCATACGGAAAAGGGTTGAAAGATCGCGCGCGGTCCTTAGCCCATTTGTTAGTGTACTACTCCAGCATTGTTGATCGGAGGAACCACGGAAAAATACTGATCAGAGTAGCCGGCCGCTAGAATTCTCCTCCAGGGGCAGCAACTGAATTCGAAGTGGCTGTTAAGATACTGTAGAAAATTCTGCTAACGTTGGGACCTACCGGTCACAGGCGCTGCAATGACATCAGTTGATGCCCTGAGTCAATGTGGGTAATGCAGTCGACTCGCGTTAGACGTATGAGCTTGACATTCTGGGAATATTAAACTGCATTTACTGGTCACACTTGAATACAATGTGAATACGCAATAGAAGATTCGGAATATATATATATATATATATATATATATATATATATATATATATATATATATATATATATATATCACAAAGTTCAACAGATAAGAGTAAGTAAAGCAACGTAAGCTTTCACGGCCGATTCACAATTAGAATTATTTTCTGGATTGAAGGGCCGTGCTCTATTGGAAATATACACACTTATACTACTGTCTGTTAAAGTTTGGTTAATAATTGAACATTCCACTGATTACGCAGACAGAGAAAGGTATTTTCTCGATTAGACATAGTAAATACAACTTCCTAAAGAACAAATCTCCTCAGTACTGCAAATTCCCGCAATTCAAATAAGGGTTTGCAGGTAGAGGTTCTCGTGAGTTCGTTATGGAAAAGCGTGCGACTGAGGGAATTGCTTCAGTTCATCAATGGCAGTTCTATCCAGTTTGAATATTTCACTAACTCGGAAATTTAAAATTATAATGAAAACCGAGTAACATTGCACACCTCTCAGTGGTGCAGAAAATTAGCTACTCAAGCTTCTAAATTATGCGCCGTTGGACTCGAGTAGGAGGGTATTTTAAAAGTTTTCAGAAACGTTATTCGAGTGTGTTTAAATAATATGGCCGTTTTTTATTTAAAAAATTGCTAAAAAATTAAAATGCGTGTTTCTTAGGATAGTTACAGTTTCTTACAGAGAGTATCCAGGCTTGTCCGCACCAAATTCAAACCACGTCGCAAAATATTTGAAAATTCAATCCATTAGATGGGCGTTACACAATTTGCAACTGTTGATGTAGGATACAATTGTAATTACGGTTACTCATATCTCATTGATCATGTTCCGAGTCGACTAGCGTAAATGCATTTCGCAAGAGGCTGACATCCGCCGTGCATTATGCTTTGCTGAGCTCAAAAACTTTTGAATGCTGGGAAATTACCAGCTTTTTTGTCGCTGCCTACGTGGCTAGGAAAAGTTTGTCTATTCTTTAGTTCTAGAGATCTCATACATCCCATTTTTCCCGGGACAGTCCCGGATAATTAACCTTTCTTCCGGTGTCCCGAGTAATCACTTCGTAACGCTAAAATGTCCCCGTCTTGTACGAAGAAAAAAAGAGTTTGTTATTTTCTTATGGCGTGTTCGGTTATTATGAAGCCGTGCCTTTGAATTTCCCGATGAAATATTGGTTAGAAAGATTTGTTCGTTCGTTTGAGTTATTCCTTTCCGTTATTCTGTTTAGTGGTGAGTATTAAGTTAGTATTCGAAATATTTTCGGGCAGTTTAATAACATTGTAGTTCAATAAGAAAATCCCGTGAGAAAGAGTGATTTCAGTGAAATTGTAAAGGAGCAGTTTCCATTTATAAAAGAAACTACTAACTTCCAAGTACTAAGTGTAATGTGATATCTGCCTTGCGGTTTTTAACTTTCCAATCTTTTTAAAAAGTTTTTTTTTTTACAAATTAGACCAAAAAGAAATGCAGTTAAAGGAAGGTACTCGTATCTCTCATTCTATAATTTTTCCCTTCATTCACATAATAATCATTTATTTTTAGATGATCATGTGTTACAATGGCATCAGAAGTTCAAGTATCCCTCACCCTCTTTAAGTAAACGGAAGTATATAAATAGTTTTCACCAAATTGTCGACCACCAAAACTGTAACAATCGTATATTGCCACTATTTTAGTCAGGTGACTGATGTCATATCTGCTACTAAGCGAACGGGACGCAAATTTGGCCACCTATTTGAAGTTTCTTTGCATACATTCTGGCAATTCACAATGCTGGGTCATACATTCTGACAATTCACAGTTCAGTGGGTTTAACAGGAAAATCTTGGCTCCAGCTGTGACCTGTCGGTAACTCGATGCGTTAAGTATTGAAAAATTGGAGAAGGGATTAGAAAGAAGCGTCGGTTGGCTCGAGTAGTCTGCCGATCCGAAGATGATCGTCTTGAGGAAAGAAACACTTTTCTTTGATTGATCACTTATTACGAAATGTTGGTAGTAGTTAAAAAGCTACATTGAAATTACGTGATTGCAAAATTCATGATAAGTGCGGATGAACTTGTTCAGAAGTAAGTACAGCGAAGAAGTAATTACTGTGAAAAAAGTGAGCACGATTATATACTATGAAACATTTGTTCTCAGCAATTTCCAGGCGAACTGTAATTGTGGCGTTAAGCACACTACAATTCCAAATGGGTGTTGAAAGTACATGCCTAGTTGAGTTTGAATGATATGGTGTCAGAATGATATTTGCAATGATGCAGAAATTAAGCATAATATGCTTAACACATTCTATTTCATCTGTCATTGTTATCCATCAATTCCAATTATGTTTTAAGACTTAAGAGGCGGGGATATTAAAGTACATTGAATGAATTTTGTTATTAATTATTTTCACTAATCTATTATATTCTGCGTTGGACATTGATGTTTCTTTTTTGCCTTCGTTGCTCTGAATCAAACGAATTGGTCAGAAATACTGTTACAAATGAGGTTCTCATTTGTTGGAAATGGTTATTGGATCAATAGACTTCGCGTCTGTATGTTATGAAAAAAGGTGATTGATTGAAACGCAGTCATTCTGATCAGCCGTCATTTATGTTACACTTTTCGACGCTGCTTCCAATATGTATACGACCCGGGGAGTGCGAGTATTTGGAAGTTTCAATTTTTTCTAGTCTCTTATCTGCGAGAAATGAAATGTCACGTAATACTGAGTTTTCAGTCATACACTTCGTGTGTCTATTGCACTGAGGTATTCGCGAAACATAAAATTAATGATTGTATTTTTGATTCCCGAGCTTCCCAAATTTTGTTAAAAGGATCTTTTCTCCGAGGCTTCTGTATTACGGGATAGCCCCAGTAATCTGAGTTTCATTACAGTCGAAATATTTTGCAGGTTTAGATAATATCTAGTGGCAATTTTATATGCAAGAAAGGGTTTTCGTATGACGAATGAACTTTATCTCACTTGAAAATCCAATTGTCAAAAACTGCCAACTTTGAGAAAACCTGTGATAGGTTACAACAAAACAACGCTTACTTTGGATTTCTTGAAATATTGAATCTTTGGTGTGTTGGTGAAAATTGTATTGTAATTGATTTCACTGAAAATTAAAATTGCATAACTTGCTTAAAAACAGGAAGCTTGGTAGTCACACTGAAATGATTGTCATTAGGTAAACAACTTAAAATGTTTTTTCTAGTCCCATCATATAATTCTCGTTTTAGACCGCTGGAGGTCGTTTTACAATGATAGTCAATACGATACAGCTCCATTATACGCCAGGTTGTTGACCAATCACATCCATGTTTACAATCCAAGCATTGATACGTAATTAATCATTTGCCGTCGTTCTAGTGTTTTCGTTCTAAAGACGACCAGCTGGGATGTATCCGCAACGACAGTCAAAATACTGAAATGCTGAACCGAAGAGAATTATCTATAAAATTATCACCACCCCAAGTACGAGAAAAGATTCAATTTATACTTGTTTTCATTTGTATGAATTGCATTGTACGAAATTCGATGTAATTGGTGATTTACTACTCTTATTCACACTCGCTCGTTCCTTGCTCTTGTAATATATTTTATATTGTGAAAATCTCCATCATTTCATCTTATCATCATCATTTCATCATCACAAGACCATTTCATTCTTAACTTCAACACTACAAATAATGTTACATTTATTTTTAAACCTTCACAAAAAATTAATAATTTTTTGCATTGAACAACTTTTACATTTTTGCATTAGAAACGATCCGTGTATGAATTCCTCCAAAAAAGTTTGCGAAACGCTGGTCTATCGGATAGTTAGATGTAGAGCGGATATATGCTACATTTTGATTGGGGAGCGAAACAATGCGCCATGAACTGAAATCGCACCTCGGTAAGTCTCGCTTTGTATAGTGCATTGTGTAGGAATATGATTCAGTCCGTGACCTACATTTAACACCAAGAACAGACGTTGGAACGAGTGGCGACTCATAAAGTCTCTGAGTGGCAGCAATGCGGGTAGTTGTTCCTTTCTCATGTTGCCGTTGGTCGCAGTATGACGTGTCATGTGCTCATCTAGCTTTCAGAGGGGAAACTGAAGGAAATACGTGATTGGATTAGAAGGGAGCACAATTTAACACCAGACGTAACAGCCCATAGTTGTCATTTTGTTGCTTCAGCTAAGCAGATTGAAGTTTTTGTTAAAAAAAAAGTAAAACGAGTGCGTGAAATCTATCAAATTTGCTGAGAGTGTGTTCCAAGCAATATATTTGGCTCAAAGACCACGGTGTATACTGTTCATTTTGCGTAGTGAGTTGTGCAACGACCAGATACAGCTCTGCCGTAAACGATCAGTTCATTTATTTCGGTTATGTAAAAATTGTTAGTATTAATTCTCCGCGTTTTTCGCTTTAGCATGATCTGATTGTAAATAAAATCTGAAGAAAAGACAACAGTAGACGTCAATTTTCGTTCGCGGATAAGTTTTGCAGACCTTCTTGGCTTTCTGTGGAGGGAAAATCGACATAAAAGTGTACAATTCAGTGTTGATTTTTATCTTTTAATAGCCATCTTCACTTTCATCAGCTTCATAAATTTGTTTGCATTATCGAAACATTCAAGTTTATTTCTTTAGTTCTTTATTATTCGCTGTCGGAACATTACTGACTGCAACTGAATATTATAAATTCTACAGAGTGGCAGAATCGCTTGGATTGAATTTGATAGATATGTTGTTTTTTTTGAGTGGGATATTTGATATTTAGAATATATAAGGGTCGCTTACTTTTAGAAAACATAAGGGGCGTGGCTTTCCAGGGGATGCTATAACTGACAAATATCAGGAGAATTGTGTAAATGTGCGCTTTAATCCCATATGTTATCGTGCAAATGCGTATTTTAAAAATAAATGTTTAATTAATGAGAGTAATTTGAAAATTAAGTCTCTGGTATCTCGTCAGTCCATACGGATATGGATTGGAACTGTGGAAAAGGCTTTGCGGTTGAGTATTATGTCATTTCGTGATGGATCAGTCTCGATAATAACGGTGTTTCTCTGAAGTGAAATAACAGCGCATTTACAAAGAATTATCACAAAATTAATACAGGTGTAGATATATTACACTAGCTCTTAATATTTTTTTCGATTTGATTTTTCGTGAGTCCTCTTTTAAATGTTATACAATCTTGTATTTTTGTTTGTTTTTCTGCATTACCAGATTGCAGCAACGTTTCAACTTTGCCGATTGGAAAAAGAGCTCGGTTTTTAACTTTGCCGTAGCGCAGATTGGTTTTATTATCATCTTCTCTTCGGTGTGTGAAATATATACGAGTAAATATAAAACAATAATTACATATGAACATCAGTAACTTTTTTCATTCTTTAAAATATTCAATTATCTCTGATATTTATATAATCATTGTAGCCTGAAGATCGGGAGAAAAATCTGTCTTCGATACGTTCCAGAACAAACATTGAGTACCTAATGAAGATTAAAAACTTTTATGTTTAAAATTATGTGATTCTGAGTTATTTTATATAGCTGTTTTTAAACCGTCTGTCAGAAACTTTGGGTTCAAACTCATCAAATAAAACTACTAACAGCACCAAAAAAATATATATACTTCTAGTATCCACAAAATGTGTGATGCCTATACGTGACGAACCATCTCAAACACTCTAGTAGATTTGAAGTATAAACTCAGTTAATACTCTTTTTTAGAAATTATAGACGCTCAGGAAATCTGCTTGTCCTCTTGGGCAGATAGAAAGACGATACGAAAAACCTATCACAGGGACAGGGCATTACCCAGCCGGAGCAAATGACATGCCGCACTAAAATCGCAAATGTTCAATCAGTCCGCCCAAGTTAATGCCCCAGGACAAGGTGGGACATTTTTTTGTCGTTGAACGACGAAGATGTAATAAAAAGAAAAGGAAATCAAACAGGAAGAATCTGAAATTGATGGCGTGGTGTCGTGCTTCATTGAATGGGGAGTGTGACGAGCTCTTCAACCCACGCTCTCGCCAGGACCCTCTTCTTCTGAAGAGCAAGTTAACGACTGTCCATTAAAAAGGCGCTCCGCGGGCGGAACTGAAGGGAAGACCGCGCGCTTTAACGCCTGCGTGGGAGAGGAGCGCCAACACCCGGGCCTGCGAGAGCGAGGGAGAGGGCAAGGATGTGGAGCGAGGAGGTCGAGGGGGAGGGCGAGGAGGGGGGGCAAGGAATGGGACGAGGGGGAGGGCGACGCGAGGGCGAGGGAAATGGTGAGAGGGAGGAGGTGAGGGCGTGGAGGAGGGCGCGGAGGAGGGCGAGGAGGGCATGGGAGAGGGGAGGGCGAGGGCGAGGGCGAGGGGGAGGGAGATGGCGAGGAGGAGGGCGAGGGGGGCGAGGAGGAGGGCTAGGCGATGGCAAGGGGGTGGGCGAGGGGGGAGGGAGTAAAAAGGCACGGCCGTAACCGGCGCGGCGCCGGGAGAATCGCCTCTCTGGCGAACGACTCTCCCGCCGGCGAACGACTCGCGCGGAGCGGTTCGCTAATCGCCGCTTGGAGCGCTGCGAGCGCGGGCGGCCATTCCGAAGTGTCGTCGGGCAGATGGTGGCCATTTCGCGACTATGGGGAAAGGAGCGACTGGAAGAATTTTGTTCCCTGATTTCTTGTCGGCGGTTACCGGAAGAGATGGCATTCCTCTGCGGGAAAGGGGAAAGAGAAAGAGCATTTTTTTTTGAAAATTGTTCGCAAGCTACTATGCATGTATGTACGGGGACTTGCTTCCGGGAATATTGCTCGAATGATACGTAATTTCAGTTTCTTATGAGTTTTGATATTAAACGGTTACTGGCATGAAGGTAAATGTAGAAAAAAACTGCTAATGAATGTTCTTGAAAATAATAAATGGGTTGCAGAGGTATATCTAAAGGATGGAATGAGGATTGTAAAATACGTAAGTACAGTTAGTCAAAACTGAGAAAGACAGCAACCGAATAATAGTATAAATGACGTTACGACGAAGAGAGAATATTGAAGATTGGAAAAGAAGCTGAATTTAATCATAATTTAATCATAACAATGTTAACATAATTACTGACATTAATGTATTCTGGAATTTGTCCTGAATTATTTCCCAAAATATCCACTTCAAGCCTGCTAATATTGTTTTTGTTGCAATCGTTTTTACTGCTACAGTTACCGTGCTGCTGATGGCGAGACTAGAGAACCATGTGTTTTGAAAACGCTCACTCATTTCGATGCGATAATGCGATTTTAGGTAGTTTCAGCGCGACAAGATGCGAATTATTTGAATGAGATTAAGCCGCTAATTAATTAGTAACCTCATGCCACATTGTTCGAATGCGATTGGCCACTAAACTTAATGCCCGAGATTTGAAGTAGTGTGTATTTAAGGCACTGCAATCTATAGAGATCATTTACATCAGGTGTGCATGCAGCTGATACGAATATTCATGTGGCAACTGTGGAAGCGAACCGGCACAAGAGCTGTCCTCGTTGATCCTCGCGAACAAGTGCGGTTAATTACATTTTGCATGGCTATCTTTTCGCCCCTGGAAGACGCCATCCTGAACTGTTAGCAAATGGAGAATGTTTGTTTATATGCGACTATTAGAGGTATGTTACATAGACCAAGCCTTAAAAAAAACAGCATGATCATGGCCTTAAAACATCTAGTCAGAAAGAATTACGGGAGCCATTTGCCGTAGCGAGGTCTGAAACATATGCAAATGCAATTGGTTTCTCCGACAATTTCAGTTACTTGTAGATGTCAAGTGAAAGGTCAGATATCAATCGATAAGAATGCGGAAGCATTCTGAATGCCTATTTATTGATGAGACTATCGCTTTTTATTTTTTGTCTTCTCTTACTCTTTATTTAGAATACCTCCTGCTTCTTCTCGAAAGAAATTTAAGCTGCTTTCAATAATCTGATAGATCTAGAGACATCAGAAACAGAAAAGGCGGATTCGCTTATGGAAACAAGTACAAACAATTGCAAGTAGTTCTGTAAAGAAAAGAGAGAAAGATCTCTTTCGGTGTTTCAAAACAAGCAATTAATCATATGCTGATCAGTGGCGATAAACTGGTTAGCTTGATTCATTACTTGACGACACTCAGGATTACTATGGTAGTTGCTCTGCGCTACAGGAACTCGATTCTCATTTGATCAGGCATCGATCCCAGCAAAGGACCTCAAGATCACAAAGGATTTTACTATTACGGCTTAGAAAGGACGTACAAGAATTCCTAGACACTGAGGGGGACGTGGAAGAACCTGGAGATAAGTCAATGGGCTGAAAAGCTATCGCCTTAATTTACAAATGTGTAGCCATGCCACTGAAGGGGGCGTGCATGAGTCTGGGGGGGGGGTGTCTGAAGGGGGTGCTTGGATGGGCGTGAATGGGTGTCTGAAGAGTGCGTGCACGAGTCTGAAGGGAGCGTTCAGGAGTCTAAAGGGAGTGTGCAGGATTCTAAAGGGGTTATGCGGGAGTCTAAAGGGGGCGTGCAGGCGTCTGAAGGGGGCATGCACAAGTCTGAAGGGGGAGTTCAGGAGTGTAATCGGAGTGAGCAGGATTCTGAAGGGTACGTGCGGGAGTCTGAAGGGAGCGTACAGGAGTCTGAAGGGAGCGTACAGGAGTCTGAAGGGAGCGTACAGGAGTCTGAAGGGAGCGTACAGGAGTCTGAAGGGAGCGTACAGGAGTCTGAAGGGAGCGTACAGGAGTCTGAAGGGAGCGTACAGGAGTCTGAAGGGAGCGTACAGGAGTCTGAAGGGAGCGTACAGGAGTCTGAAGGGAGCGTACAGGAGTCTGAAGGGAGCGTACAGGAGTCTGAAGGGAGCGTACAGGAGTCTGAAGGGAGCGTACAGGAGTCTGAAGGGAGCGTACAGGAGTCTGAAGGGAGCGTACAGGAGTCTGAAGGGAGCGTACAGGAGTCTGAAGGGAGCGTACAGGAGTCTGAAGGGAGCGTACAGGAGTCTGAAGGGAGCGTACAGGAGTCTGAAGGGAGCGTACAGGAGTCTGAAGGGAGCGTACAGGAGTCTGAAGGGAGCGTACAGGAGTCTGAAGGGAGCGTACAGGAGTCTGAAGGGAGCGTACAGGAGTCTGAAGGGAGCGTACAGGAGTCTGAAGGGAGCGTACAGGAGTCTGAAGGGAGCGTACAGGAGTCTGAAGGGAGCGTACAGGAGTCTGAAGGGAGCGTACAGGAGTCTGAAGGGAGCGTACAGGAGTCTGAAGGGAGCGTACAGGAGTCTGAAGGGAGCGTACAGGAGTCTGAAGGGAGCGTACAGGAGTCTGAAGGGAGCGTACAGGAGTCTGAAGGGAGCGTACAGGAGTCTGAAGGGAGCGTACAGGAGTCTGAAGGGAGCGTACAGGAGTCTGAAGGGAGCGTACTGGAGTCTGAAGGGAGCGTACTGGAGTCTGAAGGGGAGGCTGTCAAGTACTTTGGAAACCAGAACGGTCTTCACGCGGGAGGGCGCCTGAAATCGCTAGCCGCGGGCCGGCACGTACCCGCGCGGAGCCAGGTGAGCGAGCGGCGCGCGCGGGCGTCGCGGCCGCGCGCGGCCAGGTGCACGGGCGACTCGGGCATCCAGGCGAAGGCGAGCAGGAAGAGCGCGGGCAGGGCGGCGAGCGAGCCCGCGAGCGCCGGCGGCGCCAGCACGGCGCCCAGCACGTAGGCGCTGAGCACGCCGGCGTTGGTGGCCAGGTCGAAGAGCACGCCCGTGCAGCCGCGAATCTGCGCCTCGGCGATCTCCTCCAGGTAGAGCGGCGCCACCACCGTGATGGCCCCGCAGCACGCGCCCTGCAGCGCGCGCCCGCAGAACAGCAGCCACACCTGCCGGGCACAGGCGGAAGTGCGGATGTAGCCAGGCGGAACGAGGACGCCTCCAGGCGCGGCGCGTATGTTACGACATTGAACACGTAGGCTTCTGCGGCTCGAGTTCATCTACCAACGACGCGGCGGCACCCGGACAGCCTAGAAGTTATGTTACGACATTGTTTATTTAACGCAATTACTTACATATAATTTATTTAAAAAATAAACATGAGTTGATTCATATTTTTGCTCTTGGACGTTTTAATTATATGAGTAGTTATTGCCAACAATATAGTTTATTACAACACCAGCTTTCGATGGCTTAGCCATCATCATCACTTTTCGGCTGTATGGAAGTCACAAAAACGACTACGAAAAATTGCCACAATACCAATATCTTGGAAGTTTTCTGAACAATTGTAATGCCGGTCAAGATAGCTGAGATAGTTAGGGTAGTAGTGCTGTAGCGGTCTCGGACCAGAAGTCCGCGGGTTCGAGTTCCGCCTCGAGCATGGGTGTATTTGTGTACGTTTGTATGTGTGTGCGTCCTTGCATCTCTCACTGTCATCATCATCTCATCTCCCAGGGGTAACAACATTGGAGGATAAAAATCGAGATTTAAATACTGATCTCGCCCTCCTCAGAAAGGTACTTGCATCTGCTGACGTAGGATGCACCCGTGTTCCGAGTTGGCCCATACGCGGAAAACCAAAATTATTGTAATACTAATTAAAAGCAAAATATTTGAGAAGCCCTATTCTTAATTTATCAATTATGTTAACAAACACGGTAGTTTTAACATTATGATCTAACTTATCAGGGAGGGTCAAAATATTTGTGTATTTTAATTGTTTAAAACATATGTATCACCATACGTTCCACATTTACAACGGGCACATCTCTTCATCGATTTTATTGGCAAAGGCATGAGCCCAGATTTGGCATGCGTAACAATGAGCCTGCAGACTGTTTGTTTCTGAAAAAAACATTTCTAAATTCACGGCTTCCACCTACTTAAGAAACAAACTTTCGAGATCTGTGCTACTATTACTTTTCGGGGCTAAAATTTCGATGAGACACGCACCATTCCTCGTGCAACGACTACACAAAGACAGAGTACAAACCAGGGCTACTCGAATGCGAGAATAGTGGACCAGTTGCCCTTGAAGACTTCATGGTTTAAAACAAAAGAAAGTGATCTTACAAACGATTCGTGTCTTTTGCTTCACTTCGATGAAAAACATAATAATTTCGTCAAAGGTCCTGGTAGAATTAGTAATTTTTGATAGCCTCCGAGATTTCCAGACATTCATTTTCGGAGACACACGTTTCGATTCTGCCAATCGAGTCATCCATCAATTAAAAAAAAACATTCGATCTCAAGAAAGCTTTCCCTTCGTGCTCACGATTTAAAACATTTCTTTTCGCCAGAGCACCACAGTCAAGGCATAAAACTCATGAATATATTTGGATTTGAATTGGAAATATTGTTATCGTGCGCGTCACGAGGATTATCCGAATAGATACTAACCAAATGTATCGATATTTCCTCGAACAATTGTCACTCAAATAGAAAAAAACACAGCTAGCGAAGAAATGATTGAACAAATTTTTTTCTGAAATTAATTCTATGAAATTCTACGTATGCGTCATTAAATGTTTTGTGCGTTTGATAATGAAATTTAGAGAAACTCAAACAATTACAGGAATGGAAATCCAATTAAAAATGTTTATAGGACATACAAAAATATTTCGAAGATCATGGTTCCTGGTTTCTTTTTTTAGTTTACGTTTTCTTTAAGTTATATAAATACAATTAATGCTTCTTCTGTAACTATGGATATTTAGAAATATTTTATTGTGGATAAAGTGTTTAATAGTATTCGTATTTCAATTGAAACTTAATTGAATGAAGGAGGAGGGTTAGATCATGTTACTGGTTCTCGGTGTCGTTACCTGCGCAAATGTTACAATTCTGTTCTATTAGTTCTATAATCCCCCCCGAAATAATATTTCTTCTGATATAACTTACGTAAATTTTTTTGGCATAAACCAATTTATTACTTAAACCAACCGAAGCAAGAAATGTTTATAAAATATTTTTGAATGAAAACTTGCTTAATTTCATATAATAATAAATTTAATATAACTTGCAGTAAAAAGATAATAACATATGACACAACCGTTTTTAATTCAAAACAAGGACTGTGTATTACGTTTTCGCGAGAATGCGGAATTTATTCAACACTTCCCGAAAAAGGCAGGTGCTAACCAGCCCGTGCTTCCCCGCACTCGTAAGAAAGGGACCCACCAGCCTTCGTTCTGTGGCTGGAATGCGAAACCCGCGGAAGAGAAGCGAACATTCTCCGCCATTGACGCTTCCTTAGAAATCGCGAAAGCAACGAGCGGAAAAAACTGCGAGTCTCTTTCGACGCGGCAGCGAAGGCGATGCAGTCGCCGCCCAGCTGACCACATGACGCCCAACTGCGCCGCAAAAAGCCATGTTGGCCATGGACACCGACTTCTCCGGCGCATAATATGTTTCCCCTGGCGCGATTGCATAGAAACAAACAAAAAGCTTTCCTCTCGAAGGTTTCCTGCGGCAGTTGGCGTCTGTGAGGATTTGGATATCAGGACTTGCTCCGAAATATATACTGCGATTGCATGAAAAGCGCCTTTATGTCTTAGACGTCTCGGAATATATTTTCCGGGACCATTTGTTTCCCAAGAAATTCCACTGTTGTGTAAAAAAGTGTAAATATATGGGAAGTCCTGATAGGCTTAAGCAGGCTTGTCATCACCCTGCTACCGCATCTCGTTGAAATACGAGACCACAAACCTTCCTCTCCATAAATGCGCTATGACAAATCATGTCCAGTGGATACATGTGTACTACAGCCCATCGGAATGACTAAGAAAAAAAAAAGGCTCGGAGAAAAATGGTAGTAGCGGTAACCAGTGGTCGTAAGTCACAGAGATCGTATCGCGAACACGCCGGACTCCGTTCCAGCTGCGTCGCCAACGACACATGAAGCTGTCAAGTGGGGAATTGCTGTGTACTACTGCTTATGCAGTGCGTTGCAGCGACGGAGTCGGAAGCGACGGAGTTTAGACAGAGACACCAGGTGTTCAAAGAATTCCAATCGACTCTCCTAGATTCGCAACTCTCACCCCCAATCGCATGTCCTGCACGTTTGGCATAATTATTGATCCCATCAGCTCTTCACACATCTACACTGCGTATTCTGTATCGGAACGTCCACTGTTTCCCAAATTTTCTCCATTACCATTATCATGATCATCATCATCTTCACCAACCTCTTCCCTTTATAGGCGTGCGTGCCGTTTTCATAATCATCATAAGAGCACTTCGTTGCCATTTTACTGCTTTTATCGATGCTGTCTCGTGATCGCTCCCGTTGTCGCAACGTTGAACTAATTATTGGGAATTACTACACCAGTCCGTTTACTATTCCACTCCCTTTATCGGTATTCACAATCACTTGTCTCTAACACCACCCAATCCCATAAGTAGCTTTTTCCATAATTTTCTCACTTACATACGCGAACTACACTTCCGTACTATCCACATTCGAAATCTCATGCTTTTTCATCTCCCTACCATCCATTGTCGAACTCAACCGCTGCTCTTATCATCGGATCTAGCAAGTACCACCACCACCGCCTCTACCACCACCACCATCATCATCATCATCATCATCATCACGACACCTGCACCATGCACCACATAATAACATAGCTCTCGCTGACTTGTCTCTGCTGTGCACTCGAGCAATCTCTCCAGAGGAAGGTGCTCTTTGTGCTCGAAAAAAACGCGCGTAGTTCCTTGAAGCGCGAACGGCCGGGGACGTTCGGTCCCCCAAAGTCACGGGCCCCGAAAATGGACCCCCGTCAACTCCCAATAATGGTTTGATTCTTGTTCCACAATATGTCGAAGGTATCTCAGGGTAAAGAAAATTCTGTAAGAAGTTACTTTACCAAAATAACGAATTATGGTTATTCCTTATTCTTGCTGCAATTGAATGGGGGAAAATTATTTCAAGAAGCAACAGCAATAGCAACAAACAATATACTGCAGGCCAGTGGTTAAGCGCGGTGACATCCGCAGCGAGTCTGCCGCTGTCTGTGTCTTTACGCTCAAGGCAATCAGCTGAAATTTTTTCCGACACCTAAAGCGCGGCCAGGGAACGTATCCAAAAGTAATGGTGTTAGAAAAGGCTTATACGTTCTAGCATTGTTTCTAAATTTGCAATTTTCAAAAATTCAGAGTTCAACAAAAATGCGTAGAGTGACATTATTTTAAACGTACCTTTCGTAGAAAAAATTGCTAAGAAAAAATTCAAACAAAATTTCAATTATTACAGTCTTAAAAAATTTAAGCAAAAATTGCAGTGTTGCCGCGAATGTGAATAGAAGTAAATTACAATAAATACATGTCCTACAAACAAAGATGGACTGAGATTCATTTTCAATGTAAGAAAAAAATTATCGTTATTTTTATTGACATATTAGTTTTGAAATTGTTTTTAAGCAGGCACATGTATGGGTATGAAGGGTACTTTTATATTCGTTCACCATTTTTACAAACCTGAGGATTATCGGCGGTAAATAAAGATGAAAATTGTTGTTGATATTACTGTATGATGTCCGCGTGTATAAAGTAAATTACGATTTCTGCCTTCCGCTACAACTGGACATAACTTTGGACGTTTACTATGCGTAGAGAAGAATTAAGGAGCAGTTTAAGAGAAATAATCACTAACGTCACTTTCTCGACGCAACAATTACTTTAATGGTTAGCGTGCGTAAACCTTGATCTTGACAGTGAAGTACTGCTTACCGCCTACGAAGCGCTTTAACACACTGCCTCACTGCCCTTTCCTTTTTTTTCAAACAACGCGGCCTTCAACGAGAAAACGCCAAGAACCATTAAACGATTGGGATTTGAAGACTTTTTTTACACTAAGTTAGTCCATTCGTCCAGTAATTTACGTTATAACTTTTCTTTTCAAATATTTTATTTCTTCTAGTGGTCGAAATTATCTTATTTCTTCAGGCAAAAGATACATTGCAAAAGCGTTACGGCCAGCTTACCACTTCTTTAATTTCGCAGCATACTCTAAGTGTTATATCATCAAACCGAGTTGAATCAACTATAACAGTTCCAACCTGCGTGACGAAATTTCTCGATATTTTATAGCGTCGCGAATGGAACCATCCGACCCTGGTTCGGACGCAAGCACAACAGTAGGTCTCGGCCTACGCCAAGCCAGAAAGGACGGAGCGTGTCGTCGGTGTAGTAATAACCCGGCGCCCAATTCGTAACTCTGGTCTGTCGCGGGGGGCAGGTGGGTCCACCGGGTGCCCTTCGACGCCGCAGTAGCCCAATGGCCTTGCTTGCTCGACGCCGCGCCGCCCGCGCCGCCCGCCCACAGATCGTGCCGCCGGGGGCGGCGATGCGTGCGTCGGGACGAACCGGGCGGCAGCGCCACCGCGTCTACTGAAAGGTCGCCGCCACCGAAAACAGTGGGTGCGACAGTCCGATTCGGTGGGAATCAAATGTGTGTTTTTTTGTTTTATTTATTTATTTATTTATTTATTTATTTATTTATTTATTTATTTATTTATTTATTTATTTATTTATTTATTTATTTATTTATTTATTTATTTATTTATTTATTTATTTATTTATTTATTTATTTATTTATTTATTTATTTATTTATTTATTTATTTATTTATTTATTTATTTATTTAATTATTTTTTTTTTGGAGTCCATCTAGAACAGGGATGTCTAACAGACGGTTTGCGGGGCCGTTTATGATGGCCCGCAAGAGTTTTTTTAGCCAAAACAGATAATCCCTTTTATCCATGTCGGCCGAGAATATTGTGCGCCTAGCCTACGTGCCCTGACGCGGTCGGCACTCCGTTTAACGTAAAATGAGGTTGAGTTTAAGGATTTTTATCCCAGTACATTCAGAAGTTCAATATCATTCCGGCGTATTTCACTGCGTTTTGCGTTGTACTGCCTGATAACACGCGTGGTTCCATCCTCCCCCCGTTTCAGTGCAGCCGGAAAAGTGCCAAGATACTAATACGAGGAAGTCAGATGTGGATCTCCCGAGTGATGCAAATATGACATGCAACCAAATTGGAGGTTATAGTTGCTGCTCTTGAGGCTTTGCAAGTTGGACACCCCTGGTCTAAAAATTGACGAATTTTAATACAGTTTTCGGACATGAAAGTTCATTGTTTTTCAGTACCAGCTTGAATGATTACTTTTCGTTCTAGGATTGAAAGTTAAACAATTGGAAAAAAACAATAACCTAACTCTGATCGAAAAAATACGTAGTATATTCTCGTGTCCGTTAATTGAATTCGTTTTCAATCCGGACAAATTGTCATAAAATTTAGGTCTCGAATAAAATATTGTACGTACACGGCAAAAGTAACTTACCATGTCGCGACAGGATTCCTAAATTTGGCATATTGACCTCGTTCGGGAACGTTATTGTCTAGTCATGGAAATATCCACGTTATTGCCTTCTAATGTAAATTACTATTATAGATTCTTGTGATGGCTTTCTCAGAATTTATTCAGGACCTTTTGTTTCGTAATTCAAAAAACCGATATCAAATGATTTTACCTGACAAAAGTACTCCAGTCAGTTTATTTAAATTAATGAAATGACATCGATTAATGTGTCATTAATGTGTTAGGTGGTGTGCGTGAAGATAATAAATGATGCGGGGTAACGTGCTATGCATGTTTAACGAAGAATACAAAAATGTTCATGAGATCCTATTTAGAAATTATTTTGGAGTAATAAGGAACTATTTTATAATTAGGCATCTGCTGCCTCTTAATGATTTAGTGTATTTTATGTGGTTTTTAATTTAAGATGCCGAATAGTTATATATTTGTGTTATTTACTAAAGAAATTCCACATATTAATTGCAGAATTAATTATTGAAAAATCTCCTACAAATGTATCGCCAAAATATCCTTATCTGCGAAGTCCTTGAAAATATTGAGTTTAAGACTTATTTGAATATTGAAATAACACCACTGAATTTCGCTCTGTGATTACATTTACATACAAACAATAGTCATCGGTGGTCGTAGGCCGACGCCCGAAGTCGGAGGACGAAAAGTCGACCACCCGGATATCATCAATTCAGCAATGAACGAATACAATTGAACGGTCGCATATATTACAGTTGCAAATTAATTCTTTGGTGTGCAGCTCGAACCTCATAACCAAAGTATGCGATTCTCTGACGTCTTGACAGTCCTGGCGATGCCGCGACCTGACAGCTCCAACACTCCGACGTACCAGGACCTTTTTCAGGACCAGCGTACAAGAAGTCCCCAGGTAGGTCACTATAATGGACCGCTCAACTCTACACATTTTGGTGTCTCGTGTCTAGAATCGGCGTCTCACGAATTGTCAAAGCAGTGAGGAGTCAAAGCATGTTTCTCCAACTCGAGCCCACTGAGGAATGTCCTATTAGCAATGTGGCCCGTAAGTGTAGTTAATGTTATATTCCGGGAGATGGCCGAGTACCTGCACCGCTGGAACGTGAGATCCAGAGCTGGCCTACACGTCTGCTTCCGGGGTTTCTCGCACCGATCCGGCCAGGACAAGCTCTGAGCTCCTCTCTCTCTTGAGATCTGGTTCTGTAGTGAAAGTGTGTCAGGGGACATGAGGACGAAGAGGCATCGTGGCCCGTTTGTGTAGGAACTACTTCGGCATTCACCAGGTATCAATCGGGAAGAAAAGCCAAGGAAAACTTCCGATCAGAGAAGCCGTCCTCTAGAATTCGTCCAAGCTAAGAAACCAGTGGGGAAACTGCCCAAGATTCCACGGGACGCAGACGCGAAAGGGCCCGGCGTGAAAGTGATAAGTAGTGAGCGGATTTTGATGACCTAAAACACCGCCAAAAATGATCAATAAAATGCCCTTAAAATGTCCTAAAAGCAAAGAAAAATGACGTAATTTTTTTTATCAATACCAGTTAATATGAACACTTCAATGTTTTTGATACGTTACTTATGTAATCGAGGATTCTTCTTTCCATTGAAGTGAATCCAGCTTGCAAATTTCAGGTTTGGACAATTCTTTACCAAGAAATCGCTGCCTTTGGCTATCGCGAAATCGGCGATCCGACAACGACGCGGGTAGGTGCCACAGGAACGTGGTGTTACATAAAACGGCTGACATTACAGTTTTTCAGCAAAAAAATCAAATAGGCCACTCAGGAATTCTGTCGAGAACAATTGTTTCATTTCGTAAATATCATTTGAAACAAATACCATTAAATCACCTAAAATGCTTTACAAACGCCCGAAAACCTAAAAAAAACTACTTATTAGTTGAAATCGACGAAAAACGCAAAAAATGTCATCTAAAAATGGGTCATTTCCTTTTGTCATAACACAAAATTAATTTCTATACTAAAAGGTATTGTTCTAAAGAGAAAAAAATAAAGACTTCATTATTTTCCGCATCTCGTGATAAGATCTCTTTCGTTCAAATACGGAAACTTCCCACTGCACTTTCCACTGGCGTTGTGGCGGCGCGGTGGGGGCGGAGGACCAGGCGCCACGGCGCGCGCTCTGGGCCACGCCTCGCGAGGTGAAGGTCGCTCTGCGCTGGGCGCTCCGCAATTGTCTCTTGCGCCGCGCCGCTCTGGGAAGTTTTCGAGAAATGCCCACCCACCCGGCTAATGCTGTTGTGTCTACGGAAAGGTCGACTGCGAGGCGCCATTAACATCGTACGCCGAATCGAAACTCGGAATAACAATCTTTACTGGTCGAAGGTGATTCGAGACTGGCAGTAGGAAGAAAGAAACGTTGCCAACATTATTACCGCGTAATTTATGTAAATTGTTTGAAGGTGGGAAGTGATACAAAAATACTGTTCTGTCAGCATACTTGTCGCGATTCATAATACGTATCGTAGTTTTCTTGTCAGATAGTATAAAGCCCTAACAGACAACGAACATACATTGTGTTCAGCGTAACAAGATTATGTTGTCTATATTCAATCTGTCCTATTGTGTCTTGTGTGTCGGGTAGGGATCACATATACTCAGATTAAGAAACACCTTCTCCACAGCAGGCATTACTTGCGGTTATGGAAAAGATCATTCACTTTTGGGAAAATAAATTGTGACTCCAGTAAAATACAATTTTCAGAGGCAATTTGCAATATTTTATCCATGATATCAAAAAAATTTAATTTTTCTGAAGAGAATCAAGCAGTACTGATTTTAAGGTAATTATCTCACAATAATGTTTCTAGAATCTTGTTGTATTATATCACACTTGTAGTCTATATTTTTAAGAATCCATTGTTTGTTTTCCCATCAGTTTAACTACATCATGAATACTTCTTTAGTAAAATTTGAGATTATTAAAAGAGTTTTCTTATTCTGTTAATTTTGGATGGCCATGCCATCAACGTGATAGATACGATTACTTCATTTTTACCTAATTTCAAGGCGTAATGAACTAGACCTTTAATTTTTGCTTCATTTCAAGAGGGAATGAACTAGACCGTTCGTTCAGCGCAGAGTTTAATACGACCAAAATTCGTGTTCGTTTCAACTAAAATTTTGCATGGTTCATTAGGCGCTATTTAGAAAGCCACAACACAAACATCAAAGACGGCGAAAACGCCGCAATTTTCTTTGTTGATGAGCGGCTGGCTTTGTGTTCGGGCGCGGGAGGGCGTGCCGGTCGGGGCGCCCGGGCGACAGGCTGCGAAGCGAGCGCGCGGTCGCCGGCCCTGCCAGAGGAAAGGAATCGGCTTCGTGGAAGCGGCGTGCTGGCGGCGGCGGCGGCGGCGCGGGAGGTCGCGGCGCAAACGAGATGCCCGAAAGTAATAGCCGCTCGTGGACGGGAACGGGGGTGGGGAGGGGCAGCGGCGCCGGCGAGGCGCACCGAGGGCGGGGGCGGGGCGCAATTACCGGGGTGCGCCGCGCCGCGCCGCGCCGCCTGTGACCGTGCTGTGCTGCCCGGCGCGGTCTGATTTGGCGGGCGGACGGGAGGGCGTCGTCGCCGTCGTGGCCTCGGCGCCGCCGCGCCGCCCCCGCGGGCGGCCCGCGCGCGCAGCACGCCCCGCCGCGCCACAATAACCGTTTGTTGCCGCCCGCCCCATGTAATACGCCGCCGTACGCCCGTGCTGACGCCGCAGACTGCTGTTCGTGTTTCAATCTCCATCTCACCATTCTCTGACCGACGCTGTTTGCTAGTCGGGTACCGCCCGTCCGTCACCGCCCGTCCGTCACCGCCCGCCCGTCACCGCCCGCCCGTCACCGCCCGCCCGTCACCGCCCGTCCGTCACCGCTCGTCCGTCACCGCTCGTCCGTCACCGCCCGTCCGTCACCGCCCGTCCGTCACCGCCCGTCCGTCACCGCCCGTCCGTCACCGCCCGTCCGTCACCGCCCGTCCGTCACCGCCCGTCCGTCACCGCCCGTCCGTCACCGCCCGTCCGTCACCGCCCGTCCGTCACCGCCCGTCCGTAACCGCCCCCCGTCACCGCCCAGCCGTCACCGCCCGCCCACCACCGTGGCATGTCACCGCCCGCCCGTCACTGCTCGCCCCTCACCGCCCACCGGTCACTGCTCGCCCATCACCGTCCGCCCATCACCGCCCGCCCATCACCGCCCGCCCGTCACTGCCCGCTCGTCACCGCCCGCCCGTCACCGCCCGCCCGTTACCGCCAGCTAGACACCGCTCACCCGTCACCGACCGCCCGTCGAAACACTGGAAATAAAATTTAAATAAATGTGGTGGAGATGGGTGGAGACAAGTGGAATCGAGTGGAGACGGGTGGAGACGGGGTGGAGACGGGGTGGAGACGGGGTGGAGACGGGGTGGAGACGGGGTGGAGACGGGGTGGAGACGGGGTGGAGACGGGGTGGAGACGGGGTGGAGACGGGGTGGAGACGGGGTGGAGACGGGGTGGAGACGGGGTGGAGACGGGGTGGAGACGGGGTGGAGACGGGGTGGAGACGGGGTGGAGACGGGGTGGAGACGGGGTGGAGACGGGGTGGAGACGGGGTGGAGACGGGGTGGAGACGGGGTGGAGACGGGGTGGAGACGGGGTGGAGACGGGGTGGAGACGGGCAGACACGGATAGATGGGGATAGAGCCGGGTAGAGATGGCAGCCGTCGTCTGGAGGCGGCGGAGATAGCAAGTGATGCCCTCAGCGCCAGCAGTCTCGAATCCAGAAAGCTTAAACGAACCTTCCTGTTCCCTCTACTTCCCTTAGCTCACCTCGCAGCTTCCCAGTGTTGCGAGAGGGTGTTGACTTACGAGATATTTTAACGCGCGAGCTAAAATTCCGATAGACTTAGTGAGACAGCCGCAATGGAGTTGCGGACTTCCGCCCACTTTATCACGTTGGTCCAAGGCTTGAAAGTAACTGGCAAAATGAGGAATAAACTTGACTCGGTTTCATCACTCGAATCTGAGTTTTTTAATATTTTTCTTCTGTTAGAGCTTTCTCCTCCAAAAGCTATTTGTTTCCCATTCGAACGTATCTCGGACCAAGCGTTAAATTCTTACTCAGTTGTGGTATCTTTATATCTGGGGTCAGCAGAACGTGTGATATTCTGTGCCACAATACGCATGCAAAACAATGATTTAAACCCAGTGCGGTATTTGATCTTACGAACTTCTGCATGAAGGGTGTAGAAGCTTTAGTGGTTGTTGAGATCGGGATATGTTTTGTACACCGACAAGTATTCATTATTTCACTGTTGTTCAATCCAGTCTTACGTTTTTCCTGAGTCCGTTGTCTTGTCTTACGTTTTTTCTGAATAAACAAATGTTCCCACTTCAATATTTCACTACTGTTCCTACTTCAAAAACAGGACAATATAAAATGTCCTACGACAGAAACGATCTAGGTTACATTCACATTTCAGACATTTTCTTTTTCTTTGAGCAAGCAGAGAAATATATTTTGTAAACTGTAAAATATCAATGGGATTTAGAGATAAACATTGTTTAAATATGTATTTCATCACACATTTTCACAAAATTATTTTTATATTTTACTGATAGGTTATTGTTTCTTATTGCCTTTGATATGGAGCTCGATATACACTAAATACCTTACCTGGTTCAAGAGGATCGCGGTTGCGAGGGAAATTTGAAAACAGTTGAATGAAGCGACCGCGACCTGTTCTTTTATAAAGAGAATTTTGCAAGGGAATTATGGGAGAGAAATATTAAAAGGCGAACCAAGTCAAGCCAACATTTAAATAATTAGTAAAAAAGACGTAAATCTGAGTCAAAAAATGATTAAAAAATAAAACCACGTACGCTAACTGGTTCTAATGATTGAACGGCAACAAAAATCACGAGGACCTTTGACTTCATCATTAGACTTCTTGTAACCCTTGATGCTTACATATTGCTATATTAGCAGTAAAATATAATTTATTCGACATTCTTCAAACAATATTTTTCTTTTAAAATAATTGTTACTGTAGATATATTTTGTTTGTCACAATGCTTGCACTATTGTATGTTTGTTTGTTATTGTGTTTTTTGTTATTTCAATGTGATATTGTTTATTGTTGCTTTTGTTTGTTTGTTTGTCTTTTTTTTCTTTCTCTCTCTGAACTGGACAATTAGTTTAAAACCATTTTTAGAAAGAACCAGAATTGTATGGTTTCTTTACATGTCGATAATATATGTACAATTGTATTTGCCGAATGTTCGTGTAGAACAAATTGCAAATAAAGCAGATGTTAAAAAAATTCTTCAAACAATACTGAAACTAAAATAGAACGGCTTGAACACTATTTGTAAAAGAAATCCCATCTTTTGAGATGTTTCCCAATTCTTTTTCATTGTTCGAGATTGTTTCCCAATTCTTTTTCGTTTGAGATTGTTTCCCAATGGTTTTTCATCGTTTGAGATTGTTTCCCAATGGTTTTTCATCGTTTGAGATTGTTTCCCAATTCTTTTTCGTCGTTTGAGATTGTTTCCCAATGGTTTTTCATCGTTTGAGATTGTTTCCCAATGGTTTTTCGTCGTTTTGAGATTGTTTCCCAATTCTTTTTCATCGTTTGAGACTGTTTCCCAATTCTTTTTCATCGTTTGAGGTTGTTTCCCAATTCTTTTTCATCGTTTGAGATTGTTTCCGAATTCTTTTTCATCGTTTGAGATTGTTTCCGAATTCTTTTTCATCGTTTGAGGTTGTTTCCCAATTCTTTTTCATCGTTTGAGATTGTTTCCCAATTCTTTTTCATCGTTTGAGATTGTTTCCCAATTCTTCTTCATCGTTTGAGATTGTTTCCCAATTTTTGTCCTTCGAGTCAGCCACACCCACGCGCATCCCCCGCACGAGCCCAGAAAGAAGCCGGAGCACTCACCCCTCGTCGCAGCGTGGCGGCGAGTATGAGCAGCCAGCCGAGAAGGAAGTGCGCGCCGACGCCCAGCATGACGGGCTTGCGGCCCAGCGCGTCGGCGAGGAAGCCCGCGGGCACGGAGCCCAGCAGCGCGCCCAGCGGCACCAGCGACCCCGCCCAGCTCGCCTGGTCCTCCGTCAGGATGGCCGGCAACCTGCAAGCGCAACGCATCCAAATGAACACACTTAATCTAAGCAAGTGATGCCGATTACAGCTGAGCTGATTAGATTCCAGTGATTCGGTTCAGGACTTTTGGTTCTCTTTCAAAATGGCCGGCAACCTGCAAGCTCAACGCATCCAAATGAACACATTTAATCCAAACAAATGATGGCGATTAGAAACTGAACTGGTTTGATTTGATACCAGTGATACAGTTCCGGTCTTCGGTTCTCTTTCAAGATGGACCGCAACATGAAAGCGCAATGTATCCAAATGAACATATTTAATCTAAACAAGTGATGCCAATTACAACGGAGCTGATTAGATTCCAGTGATTCGGTTCAGGACTTTTGGTTCTCTTTAAGGATGGTCGACAACATGAAAGCGCAACGTATTCAAATAAACATATTATATCTAAACAAGGGATTCCGATTACAACTGAGCTGATTAGAATCTGAACTGGTGTGATTAAGTACCGGTGATTCGATTCAGGTGTTTTGGTTCTCTTTAAGGATGGCCGGCAATCTGAAAGCGCAGCCTCATGCACTGAAAACAACTTATTAGACTTATTGATTCTGCATGAACGAAAAACCCGTTATAAATAGCACCTGTGCTATTTATAACGGGATTCCACGGGACTTGTATGAACTAATTTGAGTAGTCACCAGCGACCTCGTGCAGCTTGCCTAGAGCCCCGTTAGGATAGACAACGCAACCATATACAATGAAATGCAGTAGGCTAAACTACACATATTTGGCTAAAAATATGAAACTGATTAGAACTAAGGTGATTAGACGAGATGGAAATGAACTGATTTTCAATGTTTCAGATGGGTGAATCTGTTACGCTCGGTTCCTTCGTCAGAACGCTTAAGAACTCGTGTGCTTAGAACGAGATGGAACTAAATTGATTAGAACTTGCCACTACGACACGGCCTAATTCGCGCAGTCGTCCATTAGGACAGGAACTGGTCGACAATGTGAAAATACATTCAGATCCATTGACCCATATTTAAACAGAAATGGGCAAATCAAAATGGCCGGTATTAAGCTAATTGAAGGGAGGGCGTTAAACAATGGTCAGACTTCTAGATTTCCACCCCTGATTACGAATGTTTCAATCTCGGTCACTCGAAATGCACTTTGGCATACAATTTTGGGGGTTCTCTGTGTTATATAATTTTGCTTTCTTCTTTCTTCTATCTTTCAGCATTGATTTATCATTCCTATCATCAACATATTCACCATTGCAGTTGAAAAACCACTGAACTCTGGAACCGGGCTCATTTAATTGGAAAACTATACTTATTAAAACAATATAGAGCTGAAAAGAACTCGTCTGATTAGAATAGTTTTAACTTATTAATCACTGATGTTCCATCTTTTTGATTACCCATTTTTTATACTTGCTAATTTTTATAAATGTTAATCTATTGTTGGCTTGTAAATCTATTGTTGCAACCTTAAAGATACGATTGCAGCTACAAAATTCATTTTCGCGAACCCCACAACTATTTGGTTTGCATACGATCTGTCCTTCCAGACGAGTTCCAGAATAACGCAGCGACATTTGCATACAGTAAATTGAATGTCGGTCAATAGCCGGCTCGGGACGTCGACCACAATGCTCGAGAGAGCGGCTTCGCTCCAATGCGGTATCACCGCCGTGCGCGGAAAACCATTCAACTCGTAAATCCCACAATAGAATCGTGTAGTAACAGCGCTCGTCCGCGCGCCCCGTATTCGGAATACGGCGTTCGCTCTAACGGCTCGGGGAGCGTTCGCTACAACCGGAAAAGCAAACGTCGCCTTGTAAATCTGCGGTAGGTCGGGAACAACGAGTCGGCGAGATGAAGTTGCGACAGACGTGCAGCGACCCGCGCGGCCCCGGCGCAGGGAGGAGAGCTAATTTGTTCCAGGAAGCCGTCGCCAAGTGTTGCGCTCCCCCGGGCGCCGCGCCGGCCAGGTTAATCATTCCTCATTGTTTGTCGAAACATGGAGAGAAACATGCGCTGCGAACGCACGACGGAGGCGGGGCCGGGGTAGTGGTGGTGGAGGAGATATGGAGGTGGTAGCGCGAGGGGTAGTGGTGGCGGTGGAGGCACTGGTGGTGGTGGTGATAGTGATGGGGATGTTAGTGGAAACGGTGAAAGTGACGGTGGTGGTGATGGTGGTGGTGGAGATTGTGATGGTGGTCATTGTGATGGTGATTGTGATGGTGGTAATTATGATGGTGGTCATTGTGATGATGGAGATTGTGGTGATGGTGATTGTGGTGATGGTGATTGTGGTGATGGTGATTGTGGTGATGGTGATTGTGGTGATGGTGATTGTGGTGATGGTGATTGTGGTGATGGTGATTGTGGTGATGGTGATTGTGGTGATGGTGATGGTGATTCTGGTGGTGGCGGCGGTGGAGGTGATAGTGGTGGTGGTGATGGTGATTGTAGTGGTGACGATTGTGGTGGTGGTGGTGGTGGTGGCACTGGTAATAGTAGCGGCGAGGGCTTCAGGGGGACTGGAGGCTTTCAGGGGTTTCAGCGGGACTGGAGGCAGTAGCCGGGGCAGGGACGGGGGCAGGTGGCGTAGATAGGGAAAGGGAACGAGGGCGAGGACACTGCAGTGAAGGCAAGAGCGGTGGCGGGGACGGTGGCGTCGGGCACGGGGTTGGTGCGGGCCGGTGGGGAGTTCTTGGCCGGGCCACACTTCTCCGTAATGTGATCATAAAAGGCAAAATCATTGAGTAGAGTAGACATTCATTTTGATGATTAGTGAGATGTTGACAATACACAGAATGGTTTAAATGGGGCCTTTTAAACTACGTTTTCATTGATGTTGCTCAACTGAGTGTTCTTAAAATGTTCGAAAAGGCAAAACTGTCTTAATTATTAAAGACCAAAACCTAATACCTTGAAATATGTAATTTTTCTGGGTAACAGAATGGGAATGGATGCAGGCATTATGTGTGTTGTTACTTAACGGACAGCTATTCTACTCTGAAACATGGGTGGAAAGAATTTGTCATTCTTTCAACTCAACAACGAAAGCATATTTAAGTGGTTATATTTCGAATAATTTCTAATAAATCAAAATATTGACAGAATTGTAAAAAATCACAATGTTTCCCCAAAATATCTTCACATACACTTCTAGATTTTAAACCTCTAAGACACCTCAAAGGACTGTCTTACAGTTGAGTTGCGTGACATTTTTGCACGATTCATTTTATTCGTCATGGTAAACACGAGCTTCTGTTGCCGCTACCTGGCGAATAAAAGTGTCACTAATGAAATTGCCAGCTACTGTTTTTTTTCGTAACACGAATAATACTAATCTTAATTAGTAATAATCTTCGTAATACGAATCTTACATTCCGTGGCCGCTTGTACTTCGAAGGTTTGTGGTTGGTGTTTATACCAATGTTCCAGATACAGCAGGTTGTAGGTCAAATAGCTACGAGCCCCCAGATTAAGTCCTTGGACCGAAAAGAGAAACTGATGGGTATCTGATACAGTCAGACGCCTCGCCGAGCTGAGAATATTGAACGTGATAACTCTCGACGGGCAAAAACATTCGTCTACGGGTGTCTTCGAGCCTCAGTAAATTGATTTGTGTTTCCGGTCACGACAACTACTATGGACATTCCGTCCGTGGTAAATGTTTAGTTAGTGTGGTGAATGATTTTATCCCGGCTTATGGCGGTGTTTTCGCCCGTTGGATGGTGAGATCCGCCGCGACATTCACGTTGGCTTACAGGGAAATCCCCCTCCAAATATTTCCTTCGATTTATCATAGCCCCAGCCAGGATACGTTCCACCTTCCCAGCTGGTCTCTCCATAAATGTGGCACTGCAATGCATGTTTCGAGTATGTGTGTGTGTGTGTGTGTACTGTGTAAATAAGGGGAGATGATTCGACAAGGAAGAGGAAGGAAACATCGCGAGCTGCTTGTGGCCCGTTTGTTGGAATACTGCTTTGGATGGTGTTGACCGGAGAAACCACGAAACACTACCGACCAGAACTCGCGGCCGCTAGAATTATCCTCCAGACAGCGGAAGATTTTTACTCATCTATCTAGCTAATGTCAAAAATCCACTTGAACACCAACGCCATAACCTCTTGGACAGAATCGCTGCGGACATAGCAGCAATGCTATCTCTGAGCTTAACTCAGCCGGTACCTCAGTTGAAAATGAGAAGCTTAAACACGGATGGGAAGAAATAATTATAGGCGTTGTTTTGCCCGATGTCAATTAATCATATACTATTAGTTATCTATTAATCATAATGTTTTAATCTGTTTAAATTTCTTCTATCAAGAAACTGATGACTAGGGCCATTGAAAACTCCTCATTTAATAAATAATGTTGGTGGCAACGTCTATAGTTACTTCATTTTAAATTCCAACCACATCTCACCGCTAAACCAACGAATGGGAAGACTTAATCAGAACATTATTATTCGTGTAAATAATTTGTACGTACGCACTGTAAAGTTTCTGATCGTCTCTGGTTTTCTTGGTGCATGGAGATGGAGTAGAAGTAATCGTGACTACGCTGAGTAAGAAGTTGGTACAGCTTTTTGAACAGTCAATATTCACACGTTTTGTATATTGCAAACCATTATTATTCATACAGCATGTTCACAAAATAGTTCTATCGTCACTGCTTGTTCGAATATCACTTCCATTTGCACAAACCTATGCTTTCATATCTACGGCAGCGTTCGTACTAGTCTTGAGAACGAAAGTATCCTGAAATTTTATGCTTAGAGCGGGTTATACAACTCCTTGACTGCCACGTATTCCCAGCATGTGTGGACCGCTTTATCCTAGCTCGTTCGAACCAGTCGTGGTCGCGGGGGAGAACCGGTGGTGCATTTGGATATGATGCTGGCTTTTTAGCCTCTGGGAATTGTGACCAATTGCTGCTCACTCCGTATGGAATTTTTGCCAAGGGAACGAGATTCGGTCTACCAAGCATGTAATGTCATATAAATATCGAATTCTGACGTACACGCATTTGAGAAAATGAATTCACGTTTAACTTGCACATCTGTAGTTCGTTGAATTCCACAATTGCACTGTGTGTAGGAAATATTTGCTTCCTTTAGTGTGAGAAACGCAACTTAATATATAAATGATACGTGATGTGTTATGAAGTTAAATCGTCCATCGTTCATCATTGTTTTATAAAATAAATCAGAATGCGAGTCCTGTCCAGCTGTTGCAATGCATTTCTATTGGTAAAACACGAGAACGCCTTTTTGTAGAGGATATCTCACAAAACGTCATTTCAAGGATCTCTTAATTGCGTCAAAAGTTTTTAGCAAAACTAAATCGTTTCTGCTATTAATTATATTCTATAAATATGTTTTTCTTTTTAGAAAATACTGTTGTTGTTAATACTGATTTTAATTGAGTGATTGTTTACGGGCACGTCAACTGCTTTCTTCATTAGTCCCGTTACTGTAGTGTATGTTTTATTGTGGGGAGAGGCGGTGCCCTTCCCGCTAGATGGTAATATTCGACGCCGATTAACCCGTCGGTTTGTAGGGGTTTTCTCTCGCCAGGTTTCTCCCCCAGCTGGGCACCGCCCCAGCCGTGACAAGCTCTAAGCTCCGTACGGATCTCCCGACATGTGTAGCAGCACAGTGCTGGTGTGTATGTATGTATGCGTGTGTGAGTGGGGGGGGATGAGGACGGTGCCTGGCCGTTTCTTAGGGAACTGCTCCGACATTCGCCTGGTGTTAATAGCAAACCATGCAAAACTACTGATCACAGCAACCGGCCTGTATAATTCAACTTTCGGCGGGGGCTGCATAAGACTTAGCTATATAACTAGTGTCGCACATTCCGCCACTGCCGCGACTCGATCAGTACGACTTTGCGGTGAGTGTTGATGCATGGACATCGATGTTTTAACTGAATATGCACAATGTTTACTTAGTAGTATTTCTTCATTTCCGTCCATAAAGGGCCAATGGTAGATCCCGGTATCCTTTTCCTTACTCCTGAGAAAAAAATTCGTAATTAAAGTGACTGAGTGAGAGAGCAAGCAAAGTCACTGGCACGAGTATATAATAAATTTACAAGGGAATAACATAGTTTTAAGCTGGGTAAGCTGGAAACTATATTACAAGCTGAACAAATCCATAATACACAGCGCTTAAGTTCCTGTGAATTACGTTTAAATTTAATTAGGCATGATTTCATAATTGTCGCATATAATTTAAATGGAAAACTTGTCGTTTTCTGGTAATTTGAAAATAAAAAACAGTAAAATTCATGTGAAATGCAATTGAATTTAATTAGTTACATTTCAACACATATATGTCAATCTATTATTCCAGTTTTCAAAATAGCAGGAAGTTGTAATCGAATTGTGGTTGTTCTCATGTTGAGCGTACGTACATTTCCAGATCATAGAATCCACAAATATCAGATTACTCAGAATTACGATTGAATTTATTAACATAAGAATTCAAAGCTGTCAGTATCTCATATTCTCATTTCTATTTGTAAGGGGAAAAGGAAGTTGTAAACACATTACGACTACGCTGATGTTGAACTAACACATACATTCGTCCTCCTTCCCCTTCTCCCCACCCGTTTCCTTTAAACCTCAGCCAGCTTCCCCGTCCGCGCCATTCCGCCCAAAACTGTCGTTTGAGGACACGTGTCCCCAGCGCTCGGAGCGCCGCGTCACGGCTTGACTGTGTTGACAAACGCCCGGGCGCGCACGTGCACCAACACGTGCGACGGTGTGGCGCGTGGCGTGCGGCGTGTGGCGGTTGTTTACCCGCGCTTCTGACAACTCGCGAGAGCAAAGGGCGGGCGGCGACAAAAACGCGTCGCAGACGCCCCCGTCGCCCCTCCGCCGGAAGACATCTGGCTCGGCGCGCATCAAGGCAGCGACGCCGTTTCTGGAAGATGCGACCGCCTTAGGTAGCAGCTCAGGGCATCAGTTGACGTCACTGCAGTGAGGAACGGGAGGTCCTAGGGTTCGATTCTCGACGGCGACAGGATTTTCGGCATGGGCTTGTCAGCTAGGTCCAATTCAGACGCTGCCTGGAGGAGAATTCTAGCGGCTGGCTTCTTTAAACGGTAGTTTTCCGTGGTTTCTCCGATCAACACCAGACGAATACCGGAGCAGTACCCTAACAAACGGGCCACGGACTGCTCGCGATCTTTCCTACCTTGTTCTTGCCATATCCTCACTTATGATTTACTGTGTGTTATGTGTGTGTGTGTGTGTGTGTGTGTGTGTGTAAAGACACACACATCTACAAGCACTACATTACCACATATGTCACGAGATCAGTCGGGAGCTGAAAGGTTTGTCCTGGCTGAGGCGTCGCCTTGCTGGAGGGAGATACTTGGTGGAGGGAAAACCCCACTATGCTATGTGTAGGACTTCCAGATCTCGCCATCCAGCGATGCAAGATCGCTTCCACCTCCAGCAATAAAGCGTGCACTGTACTAACGGGACTACTGACCTTCGCAGTCGACCCGCCCGGAATCAATCAATCAATCAATGACAATAAAATATAACAATCTCAACAAAAAAATCAATGACAACAAACTAGGGGTCGGTGGAGAGGACTATTTGGATTCGGGATTCGTGGCAGTTTTACCTACGCACCGGCAAACGCAAGCGTCTCGGCAGGCCTGGCCAAACTGCGCTCTGCGACACGAGCATGGAGAGCATGGAGACCGGAAGTGGAATAGCGAAGGGGCGGGGCGTTCCCGCAAAGGCGCTAGCAGTGGAAATTACGAATGGAGCTGACTGCTAGCACTTGGTGACAAGGAAATGCTGGATTATTAGTTAGTGTTTTTCTTGCTTTGGGTCCACGTGCATTTCTGAGCAGTTGTTTTCCATCATGAATCTTAACCTAAGCAGCAGCAGAACGTGCCATGACAGATCTGTTCATTTTCTTGCGGCAGCCAGCAATATGAAAAAGTACATGTTAATATATATTAAGTGTAATAATGTGTAAGATAATGAATATAGTATAAAGTAGTAACCTGCAGCAGCTAAAATAATGTTAACGAAATTACACCATATGGCTCTCCAAGAAGTAGCATACTCACTTTCAAGCACAAGAAAAAAACAACTCTCGTATAATCTGTTATAACGAAAGTATTGTATCAGAAAAAGTCCTCATGATGTAATCTTATGTAATCTTTACAAATAACAGTACATCTCTTCTTCATGAACTGAAAATATAAAAAATTTGCCGTGCCAAAAAGCAATTCGTAAATAGCAAATCTTTAATGACAAGAGGCCTCTTCCGTGGAGCGATGATGTCACATGACGTCAGCTGTCTCGTAAGCAATAAGTACTGAGTATGAGAATTCAATTGTACTCGCAGTATGAGAATAGGCAATATCTGACTTGTTTTGTTGAGTGTGTTTCTTAGCATCTAATGAAGATATAAACACCTTACACATTGCTGAAGGCTACATAACTTTATTTCAATTTCCGCGTGCTTTCGACATTAATATTATAGATATTATGTAGTAAAAGTTAAATTGGGGTAGAAAGCAAATTATGTAAGTCGCTAAAGGAATTAATATTGTTTTCAAATAATATTAATTTCTATAATTCATTAATTATCCTCTATTTACTTTGTTCACGTTTAAAGAAACTTCATTTGGTCGATATTTACGTTCTTGTGTAACCATACAGTATTCCTGTTTCGTCGGCCAAGAATAAATTACCCCGCCTACATTTTTCTCTTTGCGTTCGTGAATGTAGTGTGAAGTGGGCTGACGCTTGCTTGCTGCACTAATAGTTATTCACGAGATGGATAATCTAAAGACATGCTATTACAATACGAGATTGGAGAACTATCAAACGAGGTTGTTAGGCCAAGTTCGTATATCGTACACAGTTTCATACACTTTGTAAAATATCCAGTATAGTAGTTCCATAATTTTCATTTAAAATTGACTGTGTATTCAGTTAAAGGCCATAGACGTGTTTAGATAGTGGTTAAGAGGAAGCAACTGTTGGGGTCTGATAATTACTTTTAGGAAAGTTATCTCATTTACTTTCTCAATTTTGTTTGATAATCAACGTGAATCATGTTTTTTTTCTCTTGCAGTACATGGTCTCTTATCCGTTAATTTCATGTTGTAAAAGCAACATACGATGCAATCTGTCTTCTGTCACTGACAATAAATTTAGAATTGAAAAGTATTTTTATTCACTGTTTATAATCTACAATTCTAATATGTATGATCATGAAGTTGTGTCAGTTGGAGCCTCTGCCAGTAGAGGGAATGAAAATTAAAAATATGCAAATTAGTGTTTCAGGGGATAGGTAATTTTGTACTTTACTTTTGATGCAAAATTAATAAATAATTATTGTTATATGTCTGATAACCACATAAAGTTTTTCATGAATTGTGAAGAAGAGACGTTCTGAATCTGTATTACTAATTTGTGAGAAGAGCTCGAAAGAAAACTGTAAAGCCTCCGGCCATATGCGAGGTGTCTATGGCTTCGTTAGACCCATAGGATCAAAGATAAAATACAAAACAAAGTAAACAATTTCGATTTTGAATAAAACATACAAATATTCGATTGAATATTTTATTGTGTTATTGTGTCGCCTACTCTCTTACTCCGCGTACCGACTGAATTCTCATACACTGTGCGCCACTACTTACGACACAACTGAATTCAAACGACACCAAGGCTCCGGGGAAGAGTCTGCCCGCCTCTGAATATTTGCTATTCATCGTGGCGTTGTGAAACAGCTTATTTTTTTTATGTAATATAATATTGTACTGAATATACGAGTATATAATACCATGTCATTGTAGTTTTTGTGAAGGCTCATAGATATTTTAATATCTAATTTCTTGCAGTGTTACTCAAGCGTAGTTTGTTTGTTATTCTTGAGCACTGTGCGTGCTACTATTTAGAGAAAAAAATTGTGTGGTTTTGTTGGTAAACATTTTTCCTGCTGCAGAAAACTTATCATTGATTCATGAAAAACATATTTCACTGATGAATGGATTGCATCCAAAGTGCCCTCCGTTTTCCTTGCAATTTTGCTAAACGTGTCCCTTAGTATTTTTTCAAATGAAATCGATATCTTATTTCCGACATCGCGACGAATGCTATAAGGTTACGTTAAAACGATCGGTTGATGTATTACGCTTGAAAAACACGCCGTCGCCGCAGCGCCAAAAAAAAAGCTAAAGCCGTCTCAGGACCGCTCGTCGATTGTGTCGAAATTCGCTTTGGCGCCAATTCCACGCTCTCGAACGCGCGCTTTAGAAACAAAAGAAGTGCGTTTTCCGCGCGCAGCCGGAACCGGATGCGGGAAACAGGAGCGGACGCAACAGGACGAGCAGCATTCAATTGTTTCCTTTGCTACAATAGAGACTTTTGTTCGTGCCGACGTATCCTTTCGTTCGTGTCATTCGTCTGTGGGACTGAGACTATTTGCAAGAAAGTTCAAAGTTTGTTGTTTTGTTGTAGAAGGATAATCTCCAGCGATTTACTTACTTTGTGATACACAGAAGTATTAGATGTGATATACAGAACACAAATATTAAGTTTACGTAGTGATAAATAGAACATAAAAGTATTATACTTACGGAATATATTTTTATTGGAATGTAGGTTAAACAAAACTAATTTGATAAGATTTGTCATTTGAAAAAGTGAAAAACCAGGACATCTCTTTGTTTAGATAAACTCGACTTTTTCGAATTACTCTGCAGCTGTGCAAAGACATTTGAATAATGAAAAATTGTTTTACATCCTGCTACATAGTATACTCGTTCATATGATTTTTACGTATCCTTTTTAAAACTTATTTAAGGTTACTTTTCAACTAATAAGGTCATATAGCGACCACTATATGTAATATTGAGGGAAATAATAACGGTATGCGGACGCACACAAACATCCATGCCCCAGGCGAGATTCGAACCCATCGAACATTTACTCATGAGGCAGCTACGCTTCTTCCACCTTAGCAACTTCGGCTATTCAGGCCGGCTTTACACATCCTTGTAAAATCAAAATTTGGTAATAATTGACATTCTAAAGTACATTCAAAATTTTCTGAAAGATTTATCCGTTTGCCTAATGTGAGATAAGAGAGTCGAAATATATTTTTCATTTTCGTCATTGTGTCATTCAATGTTTTGCAATTATCATCTCCATCAATTTCAAAAACTGCATAAAAGAAAAATATTTGAAAAATTAATGAAAAATTAATTGTATTCTTGAATGTATTTAGCTAATGGAACTCTGAATTTTCTTTAAATAGCGGGAACCAAATTTTGCGAATCTGTTTTATTGCAACGAATATTATGGATAGTAAGATTTCTTGGAATTGTGTTAATTTCATACTGGAAATATTTTCATCCATATGTTAGTGCAGCAAATGCGTATTCTCACCTTCATGCTTCATGCTGGGTAACGGGACGTTTCTTATTCAGGCATTACGATCACGCATATACGAATCTCTAATTTCCGATCAGTGTAATTGCCACTAGCCCACACGAATTATGGTAATGATAATGTAACGGATGCGTTAAAACGTTTGACGCACAGTGAGATAGGCTAATGCGTTGCAAAGTACAGTGATTTTTTTCAAGTGAGGAATATTACCGACGGTAAATGATACGTCTCAGTTTCACTTTCAGTTCCTGTGGTAATGAATTTTATCATTAGTAGTTTATAACTTTGATTACAAGATTGGATTTCCCGAAGATGTGAAGTTGCAGTAAAATCGAATGAAGGATTCTGTAAACAAGCTGTCGGTGCAATGAATTTACCTGAATGGTGCTTTCTAAAGTCCTTGAACGTGTTTGGCGTTTCACAGAACGAGGAACATGTTTGTAATTGGTTGAGGACGAAATAGATGATTTTTCTTTCATGCTCAAATCTGAAATAGTGTAGGTGAGTTGAAGCGTAGTTACGAGAATAAGGCGTTGTGCGGTAGATCTAAGTGCTCAATTTTAGTATTCCATTTTCGCTTCCAGAATATTTTTTGTTTTTTGAGAGGATGAGAGGCGAAGAAGTAGGGTAGTATTCGCATGTCATTGGATCATTAAAATAACGATCGTACGGCGTTAATTATTTTGAGTTCGGGACACACTGTCACGATAGCGGTATTGTAGGCCCTTCATACACCTTATGTGTTGTGAGGAGATGCGAGGGTTCATTTCCTTATTCTTCAAATGCACGACGTCTCATTCAGTATCGATGATTTCATGTTCTCTCACTCACATTGCGAATTCCCGTAGCCGCATACAACGCGGTTACTCGACATTGGTTTTTAATGAAGCAAGATTACGGTGGTCTTCACTGAAATAATCGGGTTTGAAAGGGAAGAAGCAAAATGATATATAAAATTGTGATTAGATTTATAGACATGTAAATATGACACTATTTTATGTTTTACGTTGTACTATATTGTTAAATAATCATAATTAATGTGCACTCACGGGAATTTAATTCAACCTATGGGAAAATATTATTTTTCCTGTTACGTTAGCTGAAGTATTTCTAGTTGACGGACAGGTTTGTACCTTGTTTGAAGAATTTTTATCAGAATTTTCAAATCATTTTAACGGAGGTATAAAAAATCACTAACATTTTATGTTCGCGGAATTTTTCTTGTAACGTTGCATATTTGTGTGCTTCGACTATTCACGGCAACTCTGCTACAACGCCTCCACCGAACATGCTACAGATAGAGCGAAGCAGCCTCCCACCAGATTTGGGGGTGAATATTTAGAGTTTTTGAACGCGACAAATATTGAGATAATTAGTCCTGTAAGTGAAGAGCATGCTATTTGGGGTGTGGCGGTGTGCATTCCCCAGCTGAAACGTGCGATCCGGCGCCGACCTACACGTTGGGGTGGCAATGCTTTCGCTCGTGACTGGTCTTCCGACATGTGTTAGTATGGAGCATGTAAGACTGCGTATATGTGTGTGTAAAGGGAAATGATCGTGCAAAAAAGTGAAAGGGAGCATCGCCCGCGGTCCACGGCTCATTTGTTTGGGTACTGCTACGGCATTCGGCTGGTGTTGATAGGAGAGACTACGGAAAACTACCGATCAGAGCAGCCTACAGATCGAGTTCTCATCCAGTGGTTGATTTCAACCCTGCTGAGTAGGTAATGCCACTATTGGGCCTCTAAACCTTAGGACCTCCCCAGTCAACGATGTTTTGTTGGAAAATCTACCGATCAGAGCAGCTGACCGCTCTAATTCACTTCATGTCAGTGGTTGATATCGACCAGGCTGAGCTTCTAATGTCACTATCGGGCCTCTAAACCCCCAAAGACCTGCGGTCAACGATGTCTTATTGGAAAGTCTACCGATCAGAGCAGCCGACCGCTCTAATTCACGTCCAGTCTGTGGTAGATTTCAACCCGGCTGAGTTTCTAAGGTCATTATTGGGTCTCTTAACCCTAGGACCTCGCCGTCAACGATATATTGTTGCAAAATCCACCGATCAGAGCAGTAGACAGATCTAATTCACGTCCAGTCAGTGGTTGATTTCAATGTCACAATCGGGCCTCTAAACCCTCTAAGACCTCCCCGGAGTCAACGGTATTGCCTCCGAGCTATCGCGCCCGGCTCCAACTCGGGCAGACCCCGCCCACCTCTCGGCCGCCCCGCGCCGCCCCTTCTTCTCCGCCCCCTTCGCCGCAGGGTGTGGGCCACCGTATAACGAGATTTATGGCGGCGAGCGCGCCGAACGCCGACCTTCACCCGCGTATCACTTCCGCCTGCGCGACCGTCCCGGCTTTCTTTTTGCGGGCCCCATAGACGTCACGTAAAGTTTCTCGCGGCCCACAAATCATTTCCTCCTTTTTCTTTGTTTTTTCGTCGCGGGGGCCCGGCGACTCCTTATTTAAATTTACTGCCATTAAGTTACGGAAAGAACATTCTTTCCCCGAGTACGCCGTCTCGCAGATGTACTAATTCAAAACTTTGGGAGTCTGGCATTTTAGAAGGAAAGAAGAATGTTTTCGTATTGATTTGAGACTTGCCGTTTCGTAAAGATGGTGAGATTATCGGTCTACCTGTGTTGGGTCTTCATATGACGAACTCGCATTGTATTGAAACAATGATAAATATATGGTTGTTTCTTGAATTTTTGTAGGGAAGTACTGAAAATATACACCTCAATTATTCACATGTTCTTGAGTGGTAAGGAAAATTACTTGGATTTTATATTACATATAACGCATGCCACGTCCGCACACCGTGATGTTCATTTGCTGAAGCTATTTTTACGTGATGCTGTTCCGAAGTCTCCGAGTACAGACACAACTGATCTGGCAACTGCGACATATTTCGGAAATCACTTATGGACGTGACAGTGCATGAATCAATTGTGCGCACGAAAAATGTATTGCCTTTCGAAGGAATTTTATTGGTACATTTATTACAGAAATAATTCTCTATCTAGCGATTATTACGATAGTGGGCGTTTTTATAGGAACGTAACGGTTTATATCAGGGGTTTTCATTTTTTTTCTTCCACGGCTCTCTTGATCTGAACGAGACTCCCGGTAGCTCCCTTGGTAACAATAAGTTTCAAGTACAGTCAACTCCGGTTATAGTGAACTCGGATATAGTGAACTCTCAGTTATAGTGAACGTAAGTCACTGGTCCGGTTTCACTTACATTACAAACAAGGATCAGAAGATTCGGCTATAGGGAGCAATAAACATCGGCTGTAATGAACGTAGGAAATACGTCTGGAAATTAATCCCCTCCTGGAAAAACAATATGTCGCCTCAGTACCCCAGTGCCACAAATTCCAATACTAGGGAGATTGGAAAAAATTTCGTCGGCCGAAGGTCATAATCGAACAAGTTTCTCGTATGTTACTCCATTTTAATTAGGTATTAAAATATCAGATAACACATTTTATTCAAATTTTAACTTTATGACAAAATTTTTCTAAAAATTAATGGGAAGGAGCTTCTTAATCAACAATTGTTCAAATCTGGGTTCAACATTTAAAACTGCGACTCGCAATTCTTTTTTGACCTTCAATTTCGATCTCAACCAAACACTGGTTGGACGCAGCTCGCGTGGGCACGGGAAATCTCGGTTTGCGAGAGTAGAAAGATTAAATATCCCCGTCGAGCGCTAGGGATTACGTCTATACTAAAGGAGACATAGAAACTTCTTGGTTAAGGACTTGCCAGGTTCAATTAATCCATAATTAATTAGCCAAATAAATCATATATATTACAAATCACATACTACGATAGGAAAAAAATATTTTATGAATATAAATGACACAAAAATTAAAGTAAATCAAAAATAAATATAATTTTTAATAAATCACCCCTATGCCCATACCATATTGCGCGACGCCCCTGGGAGCCGCGACACACAGTTTGAAAAAACCTGGATTATACATTTTATTTGCAGATAACCTATACATTTTTTCTTGAAAACATGCCTGAACGTTTTCTAAAGTCATTTGTACTTTATATTGAATTTTCTCTGAATAACTATTAAGCACGTTAAAATTCGTTCTATTCGTAATTCTGGGAATCTATACAATGAATTTATTATTTATTCTCCTTAAATTCATTTGGCGAAAAACAAAATGTATTGCAAAACCGACGTGCAGGATACGCTCCTTCAGTCGAATCTCAGACGGACATTCCCATTGTATCAGGACGCTTGGGTGGATTAACATCTGCACACCGTGAGAAATTAATTTCTTGGGGGTGACGATTTGAAACGGAGACGAAGAGTGTATTTCTAACGACTGGAGAAAATGAAACTCATAAACGGTATGATGTGTCAATGTCAATATTAAATATTGAAAAATTGGAAATACCGCTACGTAGAACGCACGTACTCTAGCGAGGATTCTTTTGATAATCAGAACTGGACACACATAACGAGTTGTTAGAGAAGAAATGGATATTGCTAGCAGCAAAATCATGGTAAATATAACTTGTACCAGTGCATTTTGCAAATTTGTTTTTATCTTGTAATGTGGAACTTGGTGTATTTGTTCATATGTTCAGATTAGTATTGTTCACTTTTATTCAGCGATGTTCCATAAAATATATTGTTCTACAGCGCAAATTCTTTGGCATCAGAGATCTTGAGATTTCTTTGTGATATTATATATATATATATATATATATATATATATATATATATATATATATATATATATATATATTGATATATGTTTTTTGAATGTAGTTCAGAGCCGTAATTTAAGATCGAGTTTGAGATTAGTTCACACGAAGCAAGAACCTCCGTCCAAAAATCATAAGAAGGAATATTTTTCCCAAAAAAGTTTTTTAGAGGGAGGATCCGTGAACGTGGACGTAACTGTCCGATACACTGACACAACAACAGAAAAAAAGCGTTGGAGTACACCAGATCCATGATACTGTAACAAGTTTCGTTGCTACAGTGTCATAGATCTGGTATAGTTCAACGGTTCTTTTTTTCGCTGCACTCACGATGTACACCATCAAATCCACAATGTAATACAAAGCACGTGAATACACATTTTTTACACACATGTTTGGGACTATAAATTTTTCACAACAAGTGTTTCGACAACAAGAGAATCGCAGACCCAGCTCTCCGGATTAGATCGTGATATTAGTTAAGTTGAATAAAAAACTTTCCTCACTGAATACTTTCTGTAAGTACTCAAAAAGTAGTACAGCATTATCAAGAAAAGTTTGGTGAAAAGAAATTCGGCTTCAATTTCTAAATTCTTCATGTTTCGTCCCGTGCTATATATTTCCAGTAGTAAGTAATGAAACATGCGAGGAATGTGTAGCCTTTCCTTGCTGCGTTTGGTGCGGCTAGGGGCGAAGCCGCGTGGGTACTCACAGCGTGACGTTAACAGAGGTGTTGTCTCGCACCAGCTGCAGCTGCTGGCGTTGCATGACTGGCAGCGACGGCGACGACCAGCCCAGCACCGACCCGCTGCTCGCCGCGCACAGCGTCGCTGCAACGGCAAGCCAAAACACGCGTCACACTCGCGGATCCAAGTTCTTACTTTCTCGCATTTCGTACTTCCGAAGTATAAGGAGAGTTATGTAGTACTGCGACGAAAAGAGGAGGTTGTCGGCATAAAAACTCGTATTCTGTGACCCTGTTATCAAAAAAGTGAATAAATCTTGTGCCTATACATAATCAATTACTCCTTCTAATACCGAGCAGAGTATAGTATGTTTAGTGAGGCCTTCGCACCGAAAGATTAGTTGATAGCAAAAAAAACTGTCTGTCCGTCCGTATGAACGCTAGCGATTAAATTGTTAAGATTTTCTCCAAAATTTGTATTTCCCGATTTATCTGGTCGAAGTCGAGGCCCTGCGAATTTGAAACTTATTTTGTTTTCACGGGGTACTTTACATGAAGCCTTAACATTTACTACAACAACTTTTAACATTTTCATAATTTTCTCAAAAATGGCTCAAAATTGTTGAATTAAATTTTGTACTCGGATGGAGCATAGAACTCTTAAAAATATAACTCAGCGCTCATTTTCGTAAAACTCTCCTAATTTTGTTAAAATTCCTGACGTTTTAAAATACGAGAAATTGTGCGCTGTTGTAGCACCACTAGCTCTTAAATAAACGATGTTTGAACCTGTAAGTAAATTATGGAGTTTCATATTTATCGATTTATTACGAATAAAATATTACTCCGGCTAATTAACGAGTTAATCGATTAAAGTTCACAGACATGGGTGAATGACGTCCGAAATAAGAAAACAGATTTGCATCGTACTTCGGACTTACGCTGGATGAATTTGACATTAGCCAGCACGAACTGTCTAGGGTAAGTGACGTTTGTTACGGTTAGGGATACACAGTAGCTACAACAGGTCTTTACATAGCAAGAATGCCAAAACGGTGCTCTACCGGAATGCAACACGTGAAAGCAAATATTTAACGGCGGGCGTCCTCTTTCGTGGAGCCTTCCGTTCGCATGAAGTTACTGAATATTAAGGTGTGACGCTTTGAATATGAGAATTCAGTCGGTGCGCGCGGTATGAGAATAGGCGGGTTAACACAATCAAATATTTGCATTTTTTCGTCAAAATCGAAACTGTTTCATAATTTTTGTATTTTGCATGCGTTCCTGTGTAGCTAATGAAACCAAAGAAATCTCTCATGTGCTCGGAAGGTGTATAGTTTTCTTTCAATCTCTGAGACAATTTGAAATTAGTGTAATGTATATTTCACCTGTTAAGGTGGTCAATAGTAATATTAAAATGAAGTTGATAGTGGCCTCTAGTAATATAAAATCAATTCTAACATGTCACCATTCTGCAAGTAAAAATGAGACAAAGCAAAATTATCTCTGTCAGTGGAAAAACCTCAGGATTTCATAATTACGCAGGTAATTTGAACACACATCCTGCTGATAGTATCGAGGCAACAGACGAACGCCGATAGCAACGCAATTTGCGCAAATGCGTTGTACAGAGGGGCCTTAGGCCTTACTATAAGCGCGATAAGCGGCTGCTTTGCAGCCAGTCCACGGGTTCGGATCCTATTATACTAGCATTTTAACAAAATTTAGCTCGCTGGGCGAGCGTGAAGCGTGTGCCAGTGGATGCCTGGAACGCGTACATTCGCTAATTGGGCGGCATTCTCTCTCGGCGCCAGAGATTACGGGGAATATTTCAGTTCATGAAAGAGAGCTCTGAATTGATATTTTGGAAAGTGAAGTAGGTCGTCATTGAGTGGCTGGAGTCATCAGAATTAAATTAACGGTAACGAGCCGCACTCTCCATTTCTGGAATCCCTTTCAGTGCTGTCCGCTGCGTTGGAAACTGAGTGTGAAATTTGCGTGGAAGGTTGGATGCAAAATTTTGAAATTGAACTTTCTCTTTAAAAGTTTGAATAAAAGTTTGTTTAATATTACACATAGGATAGGCTGTGGCGTGAAATCTTATCTATCTATCTATCTAACTATCTATCTATCTATCTATCTATCTAAATATCTCTATATATGTGCCAATCACCATCCACAAGACTGTTTATGTCATTACATTCAAACGGCCCTAAAAGAGAAAGAATCTAAATGTTGCCTGTCAATGCGATTATTAGTTTATTTGTGATCGGGTACAGCCTGCGTAGCCGAACGGCCATGCCAACGTGCGAAGAAAAATGAGTAATTCCCATAATTCCAGCCTCCTAAGGGTAACTCATTCCGACTCTATAAGAAGGGTCCCTAAAGTACAAACTTATTTTAGTAACGACATTGGCAAACAGTGTCTATTTGTTTTAAATATTCATATCTTCATACGACTATTCATCAACTTTCAGTTACCTTCTTCATGAACTATGATTTCAGTTCTCTTTCCCGTTATTGAAAGCAATGAAATTTAGCCATGGAAAATCGGACCGCTACTTACGCTACCTCGCCCCATGTAAGGGGGCAACCCATCTTCACAATCTTGGCCGAATCTTGGCCAATCTTGGCCGAAACAGCACCCCTGTCCCATAAACATACAGAGGCTCTTTCTTGTAGTAAATGAAGAACAACGAAGGCAAAATATTAATATTTAACATAATATAAAATAAGTGTTTAATATTTATTTTTATGTAATAATTGGTTTCTATTTTCCAATTATTTATTATATTTTTTTTGTAAACCAAATATGTTGAAATCTGAAATAAATAAATAAATATATTTGCGAAACTGTATAGCTTGTCAAACACTTTAAAATTGTTTTTCTATATTTATTAACAAAAAATAATCAAAATTTTACTGGGGTCTCTATTGCATCTTATAACTACCTTCTAACAGAGGGGCGGGTACAATCCCAGAGGTTGGGCCCGTAGGCAGCCGTCCAAGAAACCTAGGCTGAAGTCCGCTTGCTCGCACCTCTCCCGTTCACCCCCCCCCCCCCCTACTGAACCGTTTCTTCTAATTAGAAGCTGCTCGCAGCTCGGTCTCTCTCTCTCTCTCTCTCTCGCTCTCTCTCTCTCTTTCTCTCTCTGTCTTTCTCTTCGGCCCCTTTTGCACCCGCCCGTGGCGCGCGCGTTTCGCGAGGCATTGCGTCCCTCGCAGCCGAATCAAAGCGCGCGCGCCTAAGTCGACGGCGGCGACACAGCCGAGGAGAAAAATTCCCCGAGGCGAGACCTTTCGGCGCCGCACGCCCGCTCGAACGGACCGTTCGCTCATTCACTCGTTCCGCTCTACTCCACTCTATTCCACTCTACTCCGCTCTACTCGGCGCCCTGTCATCCGCTCGCGCTCTCCAATCGCTCTCGAGCGCCGAACGCTTTCGCTTTCGCCCTCCGGTTCGGGCAGTTGCGGGTCCACCCTAATCGTCAGGCCCTTTCCGACCGCGGCCCGCCTAGCGAAAGACTGCGCGATCAGCGCCTTCTAGCGTAAGCGCCTGGTCTTGGCTACTGTCGCCGCTGGTCCTGCGGGCTGGTGTAAAGCGCGGTCTCACGTCACTGCTGTTACGACAGTGCAGCGTACTGAAAGCTCATCAATAGGACGAGATGTATGCAAGGGTACCTGTCTTGGATATGTGTGTTCTTGCATTTGTGCACGTGTGTAAATGCGATCTCCTTGTGTTAGGTAGGTAACTGAGGATAATTTATTGTATGTTTTAATTTTTTTAAATATTTCTAATTATATGTAGTTGCATGGTTGTTTGCTGCCACGGGTAACATCAACTCAAGTGTAGATTTAAGTTTTTATCTGTCTATCTACTTGTCTATTTCTATCTCTATCTGTCTATCTTTCGCGCAAGATGTTTTTTTCGCCCAATCCATTTGATCATTCACCTAAGCTGCTGTGCCATTTCGCCACCTCCTGAATTCTAGAATATTTACTTTATAATCACTGTAATTGGTATATATAATGGTGAAATGTTCTGCAACACATCTTACGACAGTCCAATTTCTTATGTGGTTCCTTCATCGTGGTTAGTTTGTAATAATAATTTATTGATTGGGGTGCTGAATTACTTAATACTCACTACTTCCATGTAACTCATCATGCCTCTACTCATCTACTCACTAATTTCACTCGTTTATTCGACGTTATGTTCAAAACCTCTCAGACCATGTTATCTTACCATTCAGTTTGTTTTTAAAAAGACGTATGTACAAAGATTTAACTTCTCTCGACTTTAATTAGTCACACTGAAAAATTAAAATATGCTGATGTTCTAAAAAAAATATTTTCTTAATCTTTATCTGATGCAATCATTTTAAGTAAATACGATTACTTTTGAAACTAAATTATAAACGATATTAGAAACCAGTTTACAAATTCACGAAGAGCGTCAAATTAAAATTTCTAAGAAATAAGTTGCGTGATACGAGAGGTAGTTTAAAACGCAGTTAAAGTTTCTAGCATTGGAGTACGACACGAGTATCTTCCTGTATACGTGTCCATGACATTTTTCATGTAAAAGCAAATTAAGCACTGGTGTATGAGTTAGTGTAAATGTGGTAGTTCTGGGGTGTTTACATATCCTACGAGATGCACCGAACGTATAAATCATTCTTACTTGAGTCCCAACGCACACAGAAGGAAATTGCATAATGATTTATTGACATAAAAATAGCAGAAATGGCACCGCTAACCTGGGAATGTACATAATTTTCCTTTCTCTATTTTTATTTCGCCATTTATTTCTTTAGGAGACAATAAATAGCTATAATTCAATGTATAAATCATTTCCTAAATAATACTTATCATTACATCTCAGTATATCTACTCACTTGCTTATAAAGCAGAATCCGATTAATTTATTAAGATTCTAATATAAGACGGCCTGATCGCCCCCCCCCCCGTCTTGCTTACTTTCTCCACAATACATTTGGGGTAAACTCGCACCGTATCATAAAGCTTTTCTCTTCAACATGCTCAAAAGGCATCTCTACTGTTGCTGTTCCTCTAAAATTTACTCGTTTTTTGTCTGCCTACCTTGCAATATACACAAACAAAATTAAATCAAAACATTCGGGCATCCACATGAACATCAACAAATACACATAAGAGAACATTGCCGAAGACCCACATGCGCCTCTCCCACCCACGACTCCAGCTGGCTCACCGTGGTCATTTCCAGCTTCCACTCCCCACCCCACTCCACCCCACCACCCACGACTCCAGCTGGCTTACCGTGGTCTTTTGCAGCTTCCCCTCCTCTCCCCTCTCCTGCCCACTCTACCCCACCCACCCACGACTCCAGCTTGCTCACCGTGGTCATTTCCAGCTTCCACTCCCCTTCCCACTCCACCCCACCACCCACGACTCCAGCTTGCTCACCGTGGTCATTTCCAGCTTCCACTCCCCTTCCCACTCCACCCCACCACCCACGACTCCAGCTGTCTCACCGTGGCCATTTGCAACTTCCCCTCCCCACCCCACTCCACCCCACCACCCACGACTCCAGCTTGCTCACCGTGGTCTTTTGCAGCTTTTCCTCGCCCCCTTCCACACTCCACCTCCACCCACCCACCCACGATTGTAGCTGGCTCACCGTGGTCATTTGCAGTTTCCCCTCCCCTCCCCTCACCACTGCACCCCCACCCACCCCCCGGCCGACGAAAGTACGCGGCGCACGTCTGCTCGAAAGCGAGCACAACGAACCGCGCGCGGCGCCCGCGGCCTCGACGGCGGCGGCGGCGGCGGCGGCGGCGGCGGCGGCGGCGGCGGTGGCGGTATGGGAATCAAGGTCTGCGGAAATTGGAGGTTGTTTAAACTGGTTTCAGTCCGTAAATAAGCAGTCTTCAAAACCAATCTTCGCGATGCGGAGGGGGCGGCTCGGCGTAGAGCAGAGCGGCGTGAGTGGGTGGCGTGTTTGGCGCGGAGGGACGGGGTAATGAGGGCGGCGGGGTGGTGTGGGATGTGGGGAGTGAGCGGTTACAAGACGCTGCTGCAGGGGTGGCGGGTGGGGTGGCGGGGGTGTGGAGGGGACGTGGATGGCGAGGGCGGATTGGCGGAGCCGGAGACGCTAGGAACGGGGCAGGGGAGAGTGAGCGGTTACGAGACGCTGTGGCAGGGGTTCGGGTAAGATGGGATAGGCAGAGGTGTGGAGGGGACTTGGATGGCAAGGGCGTTAGGCGGATGGGTGGAGCCGGCAAAATGTGCGAAAGCAAGCGTCGTGGGTGGTGGAGAAAGCGATTGTTGGAAGGGTGGGGGTGAGAAGGAAAGTAGGGATGGTGGGGAGGGAGGGTTGCCAAGTCGAGGGGAAAAGGGAGGCTTGCAAGAAGCACGAGGAGGACAAGGGTTGGAGTGATGGCGTGGGAGGCAAGACGATGTGGCAGAGAAACGAGGGTTGTACGGCTAACAGGGAAGGCGAGGGTTGCAGCATTGACGGTGAAGGTGAGGACTGCCTCGATGGCGGGGAAGGTGAAAGTTTCTCCGGTTACTAGGAAGGTATGGATTGCATGGGTGGCGGAGAGAGGAGGGTTGCAGGGATGGCAGGGAAAGCAGGATTGCGTGGGTAGCCAGGAGACAAAGGTATCAGGGATGGCGGGGAAGGGAAGATTGTGTGAGTAGCGGGGAAACGAGAGCTGCAGAGAATTACGTGCCTAATGGGGAGATCAAGATTGGACGGATTGCAGGGAAGGCAAAGGATTGCATGGGTAACAAGGAGACGAGGGATGCAGGGTTGACGGGCAAGAGGATTGCATGGGTGGCGGGGAGACGAGTGTTGCAGGGATGGCGGGGAAGGGAAGATTGCGTGAGTAGCCACGAGGCGTGGGTGGCGGGGAGGCGAGTGTTGCAAGGATGGCGGGGGAAGGGAAAATTGCGGAGGGACCAGGAGACAAGAGTTTCAAAGAATGGTCTGCGTAGTGGGGAGACGAAGGCTGCACGGATGGCAGGGAAGGCAAGGATTGCATGGAGAGGAGGGTTGCAGGGTTGACGGGGAAGGGAAGATTGCGTGAGTAGCCAGGAGACGAGGGTTGCAGAGATTGGCGTGTGTAGTGGAGAGATGAAGGTTACACGGATGGCAGGGAAGGCAAGGATTGCATGGGCAACAAGGAGACGAAAGTTGCAGGGTTGTCGGGCAAGAGGATTGCATGGGTGGCGAGGCTGGGAAGGGGCGGCGCATGGCTTGTTAGGGAAGTAGAGTTGCCTTCGCGAGGGGCGGCGCGCGTGGGTTCCGAATCCAATTAGAACCGCGGGGCGCCCGTTCCTCGCTCTGGCCCACGAATCTGCGGCTAAAAACAGGCAATCTCTCTCTGCGGCGGCGGCGTGGACGCGGGGGCGGATATTCTTCGCGGGCATCGGGGGCGGGGCGCCAACCGAAGCAAGAAACGGCGGGGAGAGCAAGAGTATTGGCCAAGAAATGTATAAATGATCCGGAAGGAGGATAGAATTGGGCTATGGAGCTCTATTTGGATCAGATTTCGGATTTTTAAACAGTGTACAATAATTCCTGTGACACGTGGTTTTCCTCGTCTTTTCACCGTCATTGAAATGTTTTCTACGATGAAAGTTTTAGCGCTCAAAGAAGGTCTAGGAGAAGTTTTTTAGATTTTTTTTTCACCTTTCTTAACTTCAGTTTCATCAATGAATAACATTAATAACACACATGAACAATGCAGATTGTGAAGTGTGCGGAAAGTATTGGTGATTGCTTGAATGAAATTAAGTATTGAAAATGACATAACCTAATATTTATAAATGAAGTGAATTTAATATTTGGAAAATTTACAAACTGAGGTACATACAGTTTAGAATATAGGATAGTAGGGTGGAGTCAATATCAAAGAAGGTTTCCGGGCTGGTTGGCGCTGAAGGGTCAATGGTTTCGTGCATGACTACGGTGGACATGCTCAGTGGCGGCAGGGTTTCGGGTACAGTATCCAGGGTGCCGACGGCTGGCTGCCTGGCAACTGGCGGCCAAACCACGGCCTACCAACCCGGAAACTTTCCGCAGTTTGGAGTGTTCAAATAATAAGAAAAGAAAAATAAGAAAAGTTAAATTAGAAGTTAATGGAAATGCGTTATTTTGAAGAAGGAGAATAAGAGCGAAATGAGAAGTATTTGTAAGTGAAGAAACATTTGAAAGGAACTGTAGCTTTTTGTCTCAAATCTCTTTTGAACCATGTAATTAACTTTACAAAATGTGTAATATTGTCAATTTAAGAATATTTCTAGTGATCACATTGATGACACATTATCCAGAAGCAGAATGATTTAAAAACTGTTAATACGTAAAATTTTCTGAAAAGTACTTCGTAAAATTAACGTAATAGCTGAATGATGAAAATGAACGTAATATAAAATGAAGTAAAAATATTAACTCTGCACTGCATTTTATTACTTACGTGAACAATGAAACAAGAGTAATTCAAACGTCCCCATGCATTTTTTGGTGTATCAAATTGCATGCCAAATTGCAGACAGTTGGACGGCCTGCGGCCTGTGGGTGTAAGGCGAGAGGGTGCGGACTCACCGAGGGCGGCGGCCAGGAACTGCGGCCAGCGCGGGGGCGTTTCCTTGGGGTCCGGGTCGCCGGGCGCGGTGACGGCCACCATGGTGCTACACCGGCGGCGCCGCTCACCTCCTCCTCCGCCTCCGCCTTCTTCTCTTCTTCCCGGTGCTCCTTACGTTGCAACCGCGCTCGGCGGGCGGTTACCCTGCGCACAGAGAAAACGACACCCCCTGTTAACGCCCATTCACAATGTAGACAAACATAAGCATGGCGTTAACATAAAAGTTAGGACTACGTCCATAATCGGAATCATTGACAACGTGTTCGCGTAAGCATAACACGTAAGACGTTAACTTAGAAGCTTGTAAGTTTCACGCTTTTGTGCTTATGGTTAAGTCCGTCATAAGAAATGAACCAATCACAGAACGGTAACTCAAAATCGAGAATCGAAATTGAAGTGAAGTCGATAGAAGAACTAAGCTATATGGGCCATGGACACAGTCGAAAATCTCCCATCCAACCAATAGTAAACCAGAATGTCTCACAGCCAATAGAAACTCTTATTTTGCTGAAGTTTATGTTCGACATTGTGAATGCTTCAGTCTATCACTTATGTTAAAATGTATGTCTATGCGCTAGGCTTATGATTGCGTTTGAATTGTGAAGGAGCCTTTAGCGTTGGAAAGAGCTGACGTCGGTCGCGATTGGAACAGTTTCTATTGAACTGTACCGTGAGTGGGTATTGCTCGTTAATTGAAGAACTTATTTCCATAAGTAACGCGTTTGTTCTCTAGTTTTACGTGTCGAAATATTCTTAAGACGTTCCTCCTTCGTGTTGCCAAATAGTGTGTTCAAAAATCGCTAGGAATGATTGCTGAGTTAAGCAGTATCCCAAAACATTTTAATTCCTTGAAATGTAGTATCTCGGTTTGTGAATTCTTCCTGAAATATTGACATTTATTGAGAAACATCGCTTTAGATGTGCAAAATTCCAGATGCACCACGTTGATTGGGTTTGTTTCGAGAGATTAAAGTAAATTTCTTTTTGATTGTGTTTTCGTAAATACGATATTCGATATTATGTTTCGTACAACTAACAATATGGTACAAGTTAGTTCACCTATTGACACGTATACATTGAAGTATATTAATGTAAATACTCAGACACCTACTCTCTCTTTTATATACACAATGTTAGACATATGCCACAGCGCTAACTATTATTAATCAGTCAGCATTGACGTAATTGGATATTGGTATATATATGAAAATAATATTCTCTATTACGTGTTTTTCTTACAGACGAATTATATTTGTTTTCAGATTATGCGTTTCTAACTATTAGGAGGCGAATATAATAAATAAATATCAAACCTTCTTATAGTAACAGAACAACCACATTTATCTTTGCATATTAGTTGTGAAACAAGTCTCCATTGCACTCTGTCGTTTGGCCCGTAACTAAGAACTGTTTTTTCCTTCTTCCATTATTCATTTGTATATATTTGAAGGCCGCTGTACATAAACGAAACACATTTCTGGCACTGCAAATGAAAAGAGTTTCGCTTTCAAAAACTGGTCTGACATAATGGACGTGGGGATTATTGGCTCTTCAAAGACAGATACAAATCGGAAACTCACGTCACGACTTGTCTCCGTAAAAACAACTCCAGTGTTTGTTCATGTAAATTTGCAATAACGCTGTAAGGAAACATCTGCTTTTTGTAATTTTCCCTTCCGTTCGAAAACCGATTTCTGTGCGTGTGCACTTCCGTGTGTCAGTCTCCGCGTTCTTTACTAAATCGTGTTTAGCATACCGTTCGAAGTTTGCGGGGCGAAGAGAAGTGTTGGGAAGCATTCTATTTGTGCTTGTTGTATTTTCAGAGCTTTGATGTTGACGAAGCTTGATTCCTCCTCGTTAATTAACATCAGTTTGTTTCAAAAGACTTCTTTTTTTAACTTCCTGCTGCAAAGTGACGAAACTTTTGTCCAAATTTTTAAAAAAAATGCTAATAATGTTGTCAAGAAAGAAAAAAGTGATGAAGGAATTAATATTATTTGTGATTTCCTCCGTTCATAACTTCTAATACGTATCGCAGAATGCCATTTGCCTCATTTTCATTTTGTAATAGACTAGCATGAAATAATAGATATCTCTGATACTAGAATGTTAATAATACTTGGAATCTACGATACAAACAGAAACATTTCCTATACGAGGGTTGGGGCAGAAGTCATGGCAACTAATCGTTTTATAATAGTTGTTATCGAAAAGCACAATTTCATTTGTAGTGTGTAATAAACGCTGCAGAAAGGCGTGTTTACATCAAGAGATGGCTCTCTAGCACAGAGAGCTACGTGAAATGTCCGACTACCGCCGTGCGAGATGTATGTAACATGTTTTAAGCAGCGCTCATACTCCAAGACAGCCATTCTCCATGGGAGGAACGCCCAAGAATGTCAGGGAGTTGAAGGAAGCTCCTCGGAACAATGCCCTTCCGTGCCGAACAGTCGAGAGATGTGCAGGAGAGTTCAGGAGAGTTTATCCAAGGACGCGTAGCAACCAGTGATCACGGGACGCACGTGACGAGCAGTGAGTGTGCGGACCAATGTGGCACATGTGATAATCGACCAATTTGCCGTATCGGGCCTTTGAAACGGGTATGTAATGCTTTTCGAATTTTTGTTATTTAAGGTCGCATCAACTTCTAGGTCATTAGCGACCACCATTGCTTGTAACGGTACGGTAACTGAGAGGATATCACGATATGATGATGATAGGGGGTGAAAGGACGAACACAATACAACCATGCCCGAGGCGGGACTACTGCCTTAGCGTTCTCAACATCCGAACCAGCTTTTGGAATATTGTGCATTCGTATATGCTAAAATGCTTTGGATCATGAAGCCAATACCAGCATTTGAAATACCTTAATAAATATGAGAACGACAGTTTTAATATGCCTTTAAAAGCCCATGCACTAAGTGTATACTTAGTAATTTCAAGTGTCAATTTCTCATTTTCCACCCGCGCTCGTGCTCTCACAAAAACATAGTTGCCATGACTAATGGCCCCAACCCTCGAGTGAAATATCGCAATAACGTTTTCAAGAATAAAGATGTCTAAAGAAAATTACTCCGATAGCTCATTTTACGAAACTAATTAAATTAATACAGGACTTCAATATTATTGCGAAAAGTATGCCATTGAAAACAACTATTAATATATTTCTGTTTGAAAATGAAATAATATTATGTATGTTCGCAGAATGTGTTCTCGCAATTTCGAAGATTAAAATTTGCGGAAATTATACTTTTAGTATAGAACTAGAAAATAGACTACACTAGAAAATTTTGACCAAAAAGAATAAGCGTTTGAGCAATATTGTGTTACACCCATCATCAGGAACCTATTTTACGTCGTGTGAAACCTCAACGCGAGACAGCGTGGTGTCGGGGCATTCTGGACCTAGTAAACACGATCGCTCGGGTGGATCAGCTGCGCAAGATGTAGCATAACATTGACTCCCCCCTCTCCGCCTCTATCAGCCACTCCCACTCCCAAACACACCCACACATCCCGCGAATGCGCTTTTGAGCCTGCACCGCCCGCGGCCGCGTCTGTGTGTGTGATAATACGCATATTGGCGGCCCGTGACACGTCTGTGTACCCACGGCACACACGCACGCACGCACACACGCACGCACGCACGCACGCACGCACGCACGCTGCGGGACCAGCCGGTGCGGGCGGCAGTGGATATTATTTGCCGACCGCCGCTGCCGCCGCCGCCACCGCCGCCCGCCTCCGTTTTAAGTCGGAAAACAAATGGCGAACACTTTCCGGTTTCATCTCGGAAAGCAAATATGCCCGCTCGACTGTCCGACCGACCGGCCGAGAGACTGGGCGCAGCGAAGAGCGGGAGGAGGAGGAGGAGGAGGAGGAGGAGATGGAGCAGGAGTTGCCGCAAAGGTTTTGGAGACGGAGGCGGTGGAGCAATTGGCTGGAAGGGCCGGAGGTGCAGAGGAGAAGAAGGGTGAGGTGGTGCAGGATTTGCCGCAAAGGGTTGGTTGGTGGTCGAGGCGGAGCAATATTGGTGGGAAAGGCCGAAGATGGAGGCAGACAAGGTGGAGTGGGAGTTACGGAGTAGGCTGGAACCGCCGCACTCTGGCGATGGGGAAAGCGAAATGGGAGTGACTCTGGGGAACTGGAGGTCGATGGCAAATCCAGAGTGCTTAATGAAAGCACCATTGTTAGGTGGCTGTGTCGATTGGATAAGAGGTGGCGATGGACTCGAAGATTAAACAGTAAATTGGAAGTGTGATGCGAGTGAAAATTAGTATGAATGATATTTACAGTGTCAATCCCGAGGAGATTCAAGGGCGCCGACAATTATAAAGCAAACGTTTCAGAGAATACGAATACACATAAAGTAGAAGCAAGAAGAGATTATGAGTAGACGAAAGAAGAGTGACAGAATGAGAAAACAGGAATTAGGAATTGCTGAGTAAGGGGCAATTGACGTGCAATGAACAGCATAGTCGGGCAGGGAAGATCATAGCCGCAAGCAGCATAGTCGGGTCCTAGACAAACGACATAAAAACCTTAGCGAAGAGAGACGAAGTAGCAGTCTAGAGAAGTGAAACTCGGCAGTGAAAAGATGCGAGCTGACGTGTCGGGGACTGAAGCAAAAGTCAGGAGAAGCGGAATAGGCGGCGAGGGCCGAGAGGACCACGGAGCGTTGCGAATGCGGCGGCGAGGGCGGCGGCGTACCATTGCGGAAGGGCGCGTTTCGGGCGAAGGGCGACGAGGAGGCCAAGCGCAACGAGTGGGCGGTCGGGCGCCCCTCACCGCCGCCCCTCCGCCCTTTGGCCCGACGGCGCGCGGTTCATTTGCCCGCTGCGAAGGCGCGCGAGCAGACGGCGGCGGCGGCGCCGTTAGCTCGTTCGCCGTCATTCGTATGCGGGCGAAGCGTCCGCCCCGCTGCTCCGCCCCCGCCCCGCCCCCGCCCCGCGCGCCCAAATGAGAGGTCGTTTCCTCGCGAAACGCCTCCGCCGCCGCCGCAGCCACCATCTCCCGCGCCGGTTTGGCCACGCCGTCCCTACCGCCTCTTCTGCCGCCGCCTTCATCGTCTCCTCCGGCCCAATCGTCCTCTCGGAACCGGGAGAGGTGGCTCAGGGCATCTACTAACGTCACTGCAGTGCCTCTGACCGGGAGGTCCTAGGTTCGAGTTTTGACAGTGGCAGGAGTTTCGACACTAGCTTGTCAGCTAGGGCAAATCCATTTGCTGTTTGGAGAATAAGTCTAGCGGCCGGCTGCTCTGATCGGTAGTTTTCCGTGCTTTCTCCGATCATTGCCAAGTGAATGCTGGAGCAGTTCCCTATCAAGCGGGCCACGAACCGCGCGATGTCTATCTTTCTCCTTACTTGTCCAATCATCACCCCCGTAGTGACGTCACCATGACGTTTAAGCTCCCGATTTTATGAAACCGTCAACATTTGCCAGGGGTAGATTTGCATAAATTGCAATATGCACACGTATAATAACGTGGACTACACTATCACACATGCAGGGACACCGATCGAGAGTTCACCGCTTGTCCCGGCTGGGGCGATGTCTTGCTGGTGGGAGATATCTGGTTGGCGAAATCCCCACTAACCGACGATAGGTCGGCGCCGTAACTCATAACCACATCCCGAGAGAAAAACATGAACAACACTTACGGGAATGAACTTAACAGTTTGCGCACCCGAAATCACTGACAATCAATCGACCACCTTCTCGGCTTCCACCGCTCGTGTCATCCCCGTCAATCCTAACTGGCCTCGCCAAATATGTCGTTCCATGAATTTTTTGCAACCCCTTCCAACTCTTGCCGCACATACTAACTTGTGCCGCTCTTACCAGCCCTTGCCGGCGTGTTCTCCAGAAACTTGCCGCTGCTTCCAACCCTTGTAGACCTCACCAGCCCTTGCCATCGCTATCACGCTTCCACCGACCCTTGCCATTTTGACCAGCCCTTAGTGACACTGCAAACCCTCGCCGCTCACACCAACTCCTGTCGCGTCTACCACCCCTGCCGGTCCCAACCGTCTACCAACCCCTGTCGCGTCTACCAACACTTGCTGCCTCCACTAACCTTTGCCGCTCTTACCAAGCCTTGCCATTCCCACCAACCCTTGCCGGCCCTGCAATCCTTGCCGGCCCTGCAATCCTTGCCGCCTCCACCAAATAGTGCTGACGTCTCAAACCCTTCCGACCCCTTACAACACTTGCACCCCTCTCCAACCTTCGCCACCAACTCGAACCCTGCCGTCTTCGTCGGCCCCTCAAACGCTTTCCACTCTCATCTGCAGGACTTGCGCCTCTCATGAACCATTCCCACCAACCCCATCCCTGTTTCCCCGCCTCTCTCTTGCCGCGACCTTTGGCCCGCGGGAGGCCGCACAGACAGCGATTGCCCCCCCCCCTCGGTGCCACGGGGGGGGGGAGGAGGATAGCGCGCGGCGAGAGGGTGGGGCGGAGGGCTCAATGAGAGGCGGAGGGTTGCGCCGACCTGCTCTAATTAGGCCGGACCGAGTCGCGCGAAAGTGCGCGGCGGCGAAAGCGCCGACATGTCGCAACGATCGCGGAATTTTTTTTTTTTTTAATTTGCTGGGAAGGACGCTCCGGATATTGGTGCGATGGGAGTAGACCCGGTCTATGAGAGGGACTCCTCGGACGAAGAGTGCAAATAGGGTTTCCGACATGAGCTAGTCCTGTTTGAAGTTTGTGTTCGTCCTTTCACACCCCTATCGTCATCATATCGTGTCATCCTCATAGTTACCAAACTGTTACACGCAATAGTGGTCGCTAATGACCTAGTAGTTGATGCGACCTTAAATTTAAAGAAAAGGTAAAAAAAGAGGTATGGTGGAAATTTAAAAGGTTGTAATAATAACTATTTGAATAGGGTGTTTTACTGATTTTAAAAATGTTTTCTCTCTTTCTAGGCCAGTTAAAATTGTTTCTAAAGGCACTAGAATGAATCAGGAAGTTCTCTTGTGTTATGCTTGTCGTAAGATGTACATTATGATCAGATGGAAAGAATTCTCTTAATAAACGTCGTAGGTGTTTGGCATGCTTTCTTCTGCGATACATTATATTATTCATACAGTAACGTAGAAGAATTGCATCCCAAGTTCCATCTTATCATATTAATTAGAATGACTTTGATTTACCCCCACCACGAATAATCCTATTTAAAAAAGTAGAAGAAAATATAGACTTTAGTTTTCATAACGGGAATTCATGCAGCTTTAAGTGGTGTCGTAAAAATTACCATGAACAATTTATTGCACCAACGAGAGCCATGAATATTGCAGGCTACGATGTTCTGAAAATGCGATTACTCTAACAGTAAATACTTAAGTCATCAAGTGCTGTTGGGGTTCGTGGTGACGATAATGCGCGACAATAAAACTTTAAAATTAGCGGCTGCAAGGAACATTTCCTTGCGTGCTTTACGTTTTATTATCGTCCGGGGATACTCCGGGCTTTACATGCAGGCTGAAGGGAATCATTAGCACATACTTATTTTCAGCCAACTTCCTTCGTGTTTCTTCGGCGGGCTACACGCCGGGTTTCCAAGCGACAGGAAGGAGATAAATGCCGGCCGGGGATTAAAGAAGCAGGGGAGGGGACGGAGTGAGAAAGACGAGAAGGGTCGGAGAGCCAGAGGAGGTTCCTTCGCGAAAAGACGGCGCAGGTGAATTTTCCGCCCCCGTGTTTCTGCCCGTCTTCCGGTGTATTCAAGGAGTCTGCACAATCGAAACCGTTTCCCGAGGCCTGTCGGCCCGCCTGCCGCCCGCCGCCTCCCGCGACGCCGTCGCCGCCGTCGTCCAAAATAGTCGAACGCCCCATAATGTGAGTTGGAGATCTTTCAGAAGCAGCGTAACGAGATGACATGGCGCATTCAAGACTTTCACGGTTCCCACTCACAGTCAAGTCCATGATTTAGCGGATAATACCGTGTTAGAGGAACAAAGGAACTGCCAACTTTCCGCTTCTTTTCAAGTGTCGTCTCCGGCGGCGGGGGCGGCGGGGGCGGCGCGAGGGGGGTGCGGGAGGGGGCGGCGACGCGCGACGGCTGGTTTTGTCTCCGCCGAGAGGGGGCGGCGGCAGAGCGGGAGTTGGGGGGGGGGGTGCGGAGGAGGCCCGCAGGTCGATCGAAATCCTCGAAAGTCGCCTCCGTTGGCCCCGTCCCCGCCCTCGCCCCAGCGCCCGCCGCCGTTGCGTAGTCTCCTTAGCCCTGGGCGACAGGCGCGCGCCGTGCCGCCTCGGCCGAAGTGGCTGCGCGGGGCGGCGTAGACGAGTTACCCTTAGGGCCCCTTCCCACGTGCAGCGCGTGGCGCGCCACGCAGCAGCGGGCCGTGTAGCAGAGCATTGGTTTGAATGGAGGCCTTCCCACGTGCAGCGGGTGGCGGCTGCTGCGGCAGCAGACGCCGAACTTCGGCCACCAGAAGCGCACGAGGGGCCGCGCGCCACCGCTAGCAGAACACAGCTTTAAATGGGCGCCTTCTCACTGTGCCGCCGGTCGCGGCGTTCTACCTGCTCGGGTCCCTTTGTTCGTCGTCGCCGGAGGGTCGGCGAAACCTACCCCTCCAGACCCCACCCCCTTCCACGGCGGGCGGCGGTGCGGCCGTGACTCCGGCGGTGGCTCCGGCGGTGGCTGCGTCGGAAGAGCTATGCTCCTTGAACGAAGCGCGCGGCTGCCGCGCCGTGTGAAGCGGGCCTTAGAAAGGACCACGTTGACAGGTCGAGAACCAAATGAACGTCGTATAGGGTGATGGCATTGCAAGATGTAGTGATGAAGCCATTTACAAATGAGCTAACTGGACATATCCACCGCACTGACAAACTGAGTGCATAGACATAGCCTGCAGATATGTTGTCAGCAATGTCAGTTATGTGGCCACACAGTAGCTGTCACAGCGGAACCTTCTTGTAATCTGTCTATAAAGTATCATAGGGATGGAGATATGGAATGTGGAATATGGGCGGTGGGCATGGGCCGGCAGGAGTATGGCCGCGGGGAGGCGACGGTGCGGGTGACGGTGCGGGTGACGGTGCGGGTGACGGTGCGGGTGACGGTGAAGGTGATGACAGTGACGGAGTCGGTTGGGTGATCGGCGGTGGTCGAGAGGCTGCGTTGTCTGAGGACGGATGGCGCGGAGCGAAGGGGATTATCCTATTTGTTCTTGAGTGCTTTGCAATTGTATAAATCGTTATCCTGGGTTACCAGAAATGCCTTTTTATTGTTCCATTTACTGAGTCTTCGAGTGGGTAATCGTTACTTCTCCTTTGAATTTCCTTTTAATAGTTACTACACGTTCATCAACTAATCAAAACCATAATTGCATGCAGAAATTAATTAGTTTTTCGAAAAGTTATTCTGATTGCGGGAGATTATTAGAAGCTTTAAATGATCTTACATGCTTCACGTATCTTTCATTTCAGGGCTCCCAAAACTCGTCAATACTTGTTCAAATATTGCATAACGATTTTCAAATATTTACAATATTTTTAAGGCAACGTAATCTCTACTAATTTGAGGTTTGGATTCGACATTAAATAACTGCAGATACTGTCTTTTGAATGGAAACTAAATGCATATTGTTATGTTTGTTAAATTGATTTTTTGTATAATGTGTATTACATAATTTTCGTTATAATTTAGTTGGGTTAAATAAAAACTGATTATTTTTTATTTAATTTGAACTTAAAGAAGTATAGCGGTTCTCAATGCAACTTTGCAGTTTTTATTAAAAAACATTATTGTTTTTCCTCAGTTGTCACATCTGCACGTCCTTTACTAGAAGTGAAACATTGCCTTGTCACTCCGTCTTGCCCATACATACATGAACTGCCGACGTGGACGAATTCCTAAAAGATTCTTACGGATGTAGTTCAGAGGATTTTGTCGGAGTGAGTAGAAAGAATTAAAACCATTGGTTTGCGACGTTTCAGAATATTTTTATTCCTGACATCTTACCTAATAATTATGGAAGATGTGAACATATTTTGAATTTTTTTGCGTACTATATTATTATCTTGTGTATTGTATATTCACATTCATGTTGTCTTCATGCCTTGTTTCACACTAGCCCCGAGGACGGAATAAAACTATTCGGAAACGTCGGTAAACTATTGGCTTAATTGGTTCTACTCACTCCGTCCAAATCCTGTGAACTACATCTCTAATTGCATCATGGTTGTGAATTTTTCAATGGGATTGTCACCTTGTAGGACGCAATTACGCTCGGAGAATATATTCCGCAGTCGTAAAGAAAAATCCAAATTGTGACCATGTTACTGAGTAACAATGCATTTTACAATGCGTTTCTTGGAACAAATTTAATTATTAAAATTCTTCAATGGTTAAAAAAATTCTTTAAGTGAACTAGTAAATGAGCTAAAGTTTTGCTTTTTGCGTGCGTTCGCACCGCCCCGTGTGCTGACGTCGGCTTTTGTTTGTTCCAGGTGAGCTTTCTCGCGTTCCGGCGCCCGCGCCAAGGGCTGCTCTGCTCTGTTACCGTCTGCTCTGCTCTGCTCTGCGCTGCTCTGCTCTGCGCTGCGCTATTCGTCGCTGCCGTCCTGGGACGCGGGCGAGCGCGGGGCGGCAGGCGACCGCAGGCGAGCGATGTCGGCGTCCCTGCGGTCGCGACGCCAAGGTCGACGCCGCGGTCGGGACTCGATCGCACGACCCCCCCGCGGCGCCGCGTGCTGCCACGCCCGCCCCCCCCCCTCCACTCCAACCCCCCCTCCCACTCCGGCTTGCCCGCCCGGCCACAATCCCGCACTGCGTTCCAGGGCAGGCAGCAGAGATTAGGAACCGAAATAGAAATTAGGCCGTGCAGGGCGGATTACTTTGCGTAGTTTCACTTGTTAAAGGTAAGCCTGCGTATGTATACCTTATGATACGTTATGACTAGAGCTCTGCAGAAGCCCCAGATCATGGGCGAATCTACGATAGGGAGGTGCAGAACTAGGAAATCCTTCCAAAGAGAACTACAAAATCGAAACAATGAAAGAAATGTTTCATTTGATATCGATTCCTGAAATATGCAATAAACATTGCGAATAAATTTAAATAGACTGGACCATATTCGAGCGGGGTAATCATAAATTGGTATTGCCTTTAAACTTTCCGGACCTCTCACAAAAACATGTCTTGATTTCTACAAGAGTCATATAATCCCTCCTTCCACAATGGCCGTTTAGTCAGAAGCAAATAACGACTGCCATCAGCGAAGTACTAGTTTCAACTTCCCACGTCATCGTTTCTCACTCCAGCCGCCTCCGCCTCGGCCTTTTTCTGCATCGCCTCCGCCGGCCTTCCATCTCCGTTACCACTACCACCCTGATGTCACTCCAGCCTCCTCCCCCACCATTACCCTTGCCACTACCCTCGCCCCATCCATCGCCGGACTGAATCAGCCTTCGCCTTCGCCATCGTTTTTTTTAACGGGCCTTATGTTGGAATGAACTGATCCTCTTCATTATTGCAGGGGTATTTTATTTTCCTACATTAATTTATGCATATAGAGCTTATAAGCTTTTTTTAAATATAGTGGGAAGGAGTATTTTCTTGACAGATTTGTATGAGGTACAGTGTTCATATTAAAGTTGATAGCTCATTTTATAGTTGTGAGACTACAAAATGAAAAAAACAACATCAAATTATTAGGAAACCAGAGTTTGTAGATCTGTTTCTGGTAAAACTCTCAAATATGCCTTGGTTTGATAAAAGATTTTGATAGGAGAAAATCCTTGCTAATTTGTTTCACCATGGAGGTTAACACCTTGCCATGGGACTGTTCTCAGCGACAAGTCTCTCCTAGGTGGTTCCGGGGAACTTTAAATTAGCAAAGGTCATTTCATTAAAGCAGCATTTCAGCTTTACACACACGCGTACACACACGTACACACACACGTACACACACACGTACACACACACGTACACACACACGTACACACACACGTACACACACACGTACACACACGTACACACACACGTACACACACACGTACACACACACGTACACACACACGTACACACACACGTACACACACGTACACACACACGTACACACACACGTACACACACACGTACACACACACGTACACACACACGTACACACACACGTACACACACACGTACACACACACGTACACACACGTGTACACATACATGTACACATACACACCTTCACACACACACGCGCGTACACACACACGCGTACACACACACGTACACACACACACGTACACACACACACGTACATACACACACACGTACACACCCACGTACACATCCACGTACACACACACGTACATACACACACACTAAAATTTACGAAAACCCTCTTTGCCTTCCCAACCTGCCAAAACCACGGCTTCTATCGCCGCCTCTGCAGCTCTCGCCCTTCTCCCTGCCGCCGCCGCCGCCGCCGCCGCCGCCGCCGGGGCCGGCAGCGACAAAAGGCGCGGCGGCCGGCTGCGATTAGCATCTGGCGGAGGCGCGTTCCGAGAACGGGTGGGGGCCGCGGCGCGGGATGAATGACCGGGGCGCGGAAGATAGCGAGCGCAGATAGCCGCTCTGGACGCTACCGTGGAGGGGCCCAGTACTTGAAAGGCCCGCACCGCCGCTGACGCGCCTGACCTCGCATGACGCAAATGTCCACATCGCAATCGAAGTAACAAGGTGATGCGCAGTAGCTACCTCGCATGACGCAAATGTCCACATCGAAGTAACAAGGTGATGCTAAGTAGCTACCAATCATAATTTATGTATCGAGACAAAGCGGCGGTCGGGTTTTCCTTCTGGCAATTGTGAGTTTTACCTGTTATGTGAAAATTTACGAATATGCATTTTAGGCGTTGTGCAATACTTTTAAAACAATAATCCACGTAACACACATTATATAAATAATTCGATATGCATTATTTACTAAATCAGCGCGGCTCAAATGCAAGAAACGTGTCCCGATTACCGGCGAAGACTGTAGCGGAACATGCCACACTCCGCTTTCTCTAGACTAGAGCTGATCGCGCCCGAGCGCCTGGTTACACTGGAAGAATGTATTTGTGGTGCCCAGTTCGGTAGCTTCAGTGAGTTTGGGTTTAGGGAAGGGTAGTTGGAGTGATTAATCTTAAGAATTTCCAGGAAGAAGATCGACATAACGATTCAGAACAGTTACAAGAGAGCAGTCGATACGTCTGAGGTGTAATAAATGCCTTAGTTTTCAAAATTAACAAGTCAGAGGCATTCGACTAGAGGGTGAATTTTTAAAAGCAACCTACTTTGTCCGTCAACTTCACGAAGTCCTCTCCAAAGTAGAAGTTTTTTAACGAGAGATTTCTTACAGCAATTTGACGTGGAACTTTGGTAATAAAGGAAGTCTTAAAATGAAATTAAATCAATTCGCACTATATTTGGTTTTTGAGAAATATAAATATCATGCTTTTGTTCCTTGTTAATGCAAGAGTTTCTTTTCATTGTTTGAAGGGGTTTTGTTGGGGTTTCATTGTTTGAAGGGGAAGTTATGATGTCGTTTTTTTTAAATTGGCCTATCAAGTTATTTTAAACAACCTTTCCGAATTCGAATCATTCAAAAAGTAATAAACCGTATGAATCGCAGGGGAAAATATTGCTTTTATTCCCATTCGTCCATCCGTAGGTTCATCGTCAAGCGCAGCACTTCACACTGCTACTTTCGTCGTCGTGACGGCGTGAACGGTGGGTCTGCCAGAGGCTCCTCATGCTGTGAGCTTGTCTCCCCATCTTATATTTATGAGCCACCCTTAGCGCAGAGAACAACGCCTTTGATTTATAGTTCTGATCATCGGGTTTCAAATCCCGGGCGACGCACGTAGAATTGACGGCAGACAAAGCGGGTTCGCGGCGTATTTTCACTGGGTTCTCCCGTTTCCCCACGGTCGTGATATTTTTTCTTCCAGAAAGGCTGTGAATAAAACATCAATTGAGTTTATCTTCCGTAGTCGAATGTGGTTGCAGGTTCGAAAGCAGCTCGTTCTCCATTTTTGCATGGTTTCTATGGGACTAATGATATAGAGAATCATTTTCCGCTGTCTTACATTGTGAGATCAAAAGTAAATCTTAATATTTTTATAGCGCCATCTAAAATCGACTTTTTTTTTGTAAGTTGTAGTTTCAACATTCTACGATGTTTCTGGGAAAACCTGGGGTCAGAGTATAATAGCCAGGGAATCCCTATTCCACGGAGACACAACACTCTGAAATTTCCCTTCAGTCGATTCACAGTAAAAAAAACATATTATAAATATTATGCGCCGCTTAAAAAGATGTCAATTTTTTAAAAAAATATATTGATAACGTAATATCATTCTTTACAACCGGACAAATTACTTAGGAAATTCAAGGATTTATACAATTTCTGATTGACACTTGGCAGGAGCAAGCTTCCGATGGGGAAGTTGTAAAAATATTTATGGCAATGTGGCAATGTGTTTTTTTTAATATTAAAACGTCGAATCGTTGTGAAATACTATTTAAAGGAAAAATCTCCAGACCGTACGATAATCCGCGTGTCCGACCACGCCTGTTGGAGCTCGTGCTTATGTATTGTGAATGAAGTTAATCATTAACCGGGAGTAAGCGGTGCACATGTTGCGGCAAAATGCGCTGCGCTTTGCCATGCAGAGCAGCCTTCGCGGTCTCCACCCGCGTTCGTGCCCCGCGCTTGGGCCGGCGCTCCCCCCACCCCCACCCCTTCCCCGCCCTCCGTCACCGCACCCGCTCGCGCCGGGAGGTCAGGGGCGGGCGCCTCCTTCGCCTTTCTCTCTGCACCGCCTCCGCCCCCGCCCCATGCCAACGTCCCCCTGAGTGCCACCGCCGCCGCCCACGCCGCCTCCGCGGCCCACGCCTCCTCCGCTGCCCACGCCACCTCCGCCGCCCACGCCGCCTCCGCGCCCACGCCGCCTCCGCGCCCACGCCGCCTCCGCTGCCCACACCGCCTCCACCGCCCACGCCGTCTCCACCGCCCACGCCGCATTCGCCGCCCGTGTCGCCTCCGCCGCCGCCGCCGCCTCCGCCGCCCACTCTGCCTCCGCCGCCCACGCCGCCTCCGCCGCCCAAGCCGCCTCCACCGCCCACCCGCCTCCGCCGCCCACGCCGCCCACGCCTCTGCCGCCCCCTGCCCCCACCACCCCCACCGCGCCCCGCCGCCGCTCACCGCCGCTCACCGCGGATCACCGCCGCCGCCTCCCCCTCCGCCCCCCCCACCGTCACCGCCGCAGCCGCTCACCGCCGCTCGCCGCCCCACTGCACAGTGCAGCACAGCGCACCTGCTGTGCGTTGCTCGCACGCTCGCTGCCTTTCGCCGTGGCACTTGGGGCGGTCTGCTTTGTTCCCTTCATCTCTCTCCGCTCTCTCTTTCTGCGCGTGTCTCAGTATAAATGTTGCACACTTGTAGGGCCTGCAAAGGACTTGAAAGTGATAACGGTTTTTCAAAATAAACAAGTAAAGAGAAATTTCATATAAAGGTATTACACAATGTGTCATTTGCCCCTGTGTTTTAGGCAACTCCTTTTGCGCAGAAGTTCGATAGGACACATTCCGACGCGGTCAAGGAGATTTCATATATTTCCCAAACATATGGGCATACGGGGTTACCTAAAAATCTGTGGTAAATGCTTCATGCATACTACGTCATATATATATACCCCGCTCTTTCCTCTTTGCAGCTCTCCTTTCGCTTTTAGTTCTCCTTTCGCTTTTAGTTCTCCTTTCCCCTTTATTTCTCCTTTCGCTTTTAGTTCTCCTTTCCCTTTTTTGTTTTATATGTTCTCTTTTCTATCTGAGCTGTCTTTTGCGTTTCTCTTTCTTCGCTTACTCCCGTTACTCTTTTCCGCTCCCGATGCTTTATGTTTGCTCATTATTGAATCCATACTTCTCCTTTACTTTTTTTCACACTTTGCTTTCTTTTTGTCTGCTCTACCTGCGCCGTTGGGTTTCGCAACTTTCCCTTGTTTTTCCTCTTTCTCTCTCTCTCTCTCTCTCTCTCTCTCTCTCTCTCTCTCTCTCTCTCTTTCTCTTTCTTTCTTTCTTTCTTTCTTTCACTCTTCCAAATCCGATTTCTACTCGTACAACAATAACGATAGTTTAGAAGCTGGCTGGGGGATAATTCCATTCCAACGGGGAAGACGTGGTCAGAAATCCGTTGAAATCACAACGTGACGCAGTTGTTTGTTATTTTTTCGAATTCGTTCAGGACAAAAATATCTCTACGAATATTTGTTAATGAGAGTTTAATATTGTAAGATGTCCACAAATTGGTTTCTACCAGAATTTCTCTCTGTTTGTTGCGAAATTTGCTTGCAATTGATTCTTTTATCATTAGACTAATTGCTGTATCAGAGTGCCCTTTAATCATGTTTGAACTTTGTTGGTGTGAAAATCCGGCGATTAATTTCAAATTTTTTATGGAGCTTGTAGAAAGGCACATTTCTCTGGATGACGAATTAATTTGTTGCTTCTTTTCATTTTATTATTAATCTTTACAAATACGTAGATTAACACGTTCTTCTCATTATGTTCAGGTGAAGCGTTAAATATTGACGTCATCGCTTTAAACGTCTGCTGTGAGAGCTCTATAATGAGAGCTCTATAATCTGACCCAATCCACATTAACTCAGATTGCTAAGGAGAAATATTCCTTCAAATTTAATTTTTGGAATAATGTTTCTAACGTCCATAATGAAATAACTCGATACCTATTTTTTGAATTGATTGTTAGATTGGAACATGAATTGCGAACTTAATAAGTGAAATAATGGCCAGACGAGAACAGGATGATACTGCCAATGTTTCCAACCTGTTTTCCTCAGCTTCGTTTAATGTTTCATGAGGAAAGGACACCAGCTTCTCCAGTTGCATTAGCTCTTGACAGTTTTTACTGGCAATAAATACTCTTGGCTCAGGAACTGTTCCGTGTACAGTTGACCTATTTAGTTCTTATCTATATAAACACATCCTTTTTCACGGATGTATTTTATTTGTCCCGACTTAGTCTTGAGTTGTCTCTTTTTATTTATTAGGTACGAAAACCTTTTATAGAGTGACAAAAAACGTATCTTCGGTTCAGATAAGAAAACTAATACATTGATAATTCAATCGCCATGACCTAACCTTCTGCAGAACTTTGTTTTCGGCCCAGAAGCTGCAACTCTGAGGATGATCGCTACGCGATCGAAACGATCATAAGCTGAATAAAAAGTATTGATACCAGACAATATCTTTGTTTATTTTTCATAATAAAAAGGTATCTACCTCACCAGCGATCCAATTAATAACATTTATTGGTGTTGAGAGTATATAAAAAGCAAATAGAAATTTCCAATGCGAATTCGATGTATACAAAGAGTAAAAAAATGTACCACTTCAATATTTTCAGTTGTTATAGAAATGAACAATCACAGCACAAAATAATCTGAGAGAGGTTTCGGGTACTAGAAAGGATCCAGAATATGTAAATTATTATTTTACTATATGTAGAAAATTTGAATAACACGGCAGTGTTTCTGACGAATTGAAATTCGAAGCTTTGGTGAACAAGGTACGAGTCCATTACTTTCCCTTCAAATAACCATTTAGTAAGCCTGATCCATCTTTAATAGTCAAGGAGTAGGCTAGGCAAGGTAATCAACGTGGTGGCAACGGAGGTAGTGATGACAAATTTTAACAAAACGATACATCGATACTTCGATTCATTGCTAAAAGGTTTTCGATGTGGATGAAAACTTTGACCAAAAAAATCGACGTTTAAAATATGATGAATATTTCGAAGTAAAATGTCCTGGTTCTAATATGATACAGAACACGTTATTAGTTATTATTATTAGTTATTATTAGTTTAAAGTATATTATGTCTTGAATTTTACTGTCATCTTAATTTTCTAATCAATGTTTAATGCAGTCAAAGTTTAAAATGTAGTTTAACGATATTACCACGTACATAATAACCAAAAAAGGTAAGAACATTAGAGAAAGGTTGCGAATAGCAAACGGTTTTGTGCCGCCTGGCGATCAACAACAGCTTCAGTTGTCAATATCTGTTGATTGCGAGCAATCCACAAAAAATAATGGAAATTTGGAATTTTATTTAAATCATGAGAATTGTTTTTGAAAACATCGATATTTTTGGACAAATATATCGATTTGAATAAAATAAATCAAAATATCGATGTTATGTCTTTTTTCTGCTAAAAAAATATCGATGATTTTAAAACATCGAATTTTTTTGCCATCCCTAAGGTGTCGTCGGGTCGGAGGGAAGGTAAGAGCATGGAGCGGAGGCATGTTGCAGGGCCATGTGGGGGCTGGGAACGGAGACAGCGGCAGAGACGAATAGCTGGGGAGGACAAGGAACAGCATAAAAAGATGAAATAGGAAGATCGATCGACGTGGGGACCATATGATCGAGGTGGCGACGAGCTGACGGAACGGACCGAGATGGGGTAGGTGACGGACAGTCCAGTGGTGAGGAGGAAGAGTTGGAGTCAGATGAGACGACAGAGAGTGAGAGAGAGGCGATGAGCACGTGCCCCCGCTGTATATTTCGCCTGAATCGGATTAGTATCTTAAGGACAATGAGAAAACTATGGGGCCATCATATTGAAAGTATATGCGTATTGGTTCAACCGCCTGTATGTCTTCTTATTAAAAACTTTACATTTAAGCTAAATATAATATTTTATTATGTTGATTAATATTTAACAAATATAACAATTGAGAGCTTGAAAGACATTTATTAATACATAAAATGAATCAAATCCAAATTTTTTATCGTATCACAAGATTCGGGTAGGGCGGGGAGTCCCTCCTTGGGTGCGCCACTGAACTTTTGTAATCAAAATTAATACGCAAATAAACATTTCGAATTCAAAACTATATTAAAATATTTTTAAACATAATAGAAAAATGAATAAAAAAACTATTGTTAAATTGTGTTTAAAACATTATTCAGGGCCCCCGTTCAACAAACAACGTGCTTAGTGCCTTGTAATTAATTGGTCCGCTTACTATCCCTCTCCGACAAGCTGCTCATGGCGCTCTAAACGCTCCACGCCCCGCACGATTGCGAGCGCCCCCGCCCGCCCCACCACCCCCCACCGCCCGCCACCGCCCGCCACCGCCCGCCACCGCCCGCCACCACCCGCTCCCACCCGCTCCCACCCGCTGCCGCCCGCTCCCGCCCGCTCCCGCCCGCTTCCGCCCGCTCCCGCCCGCTCCCGCCCGCTCCCGCCCGCTCCCGCCCGCTCCCGCCCGCTCCCGCCCGCTCCCGCCCGCTCCCGCCCGCTCCCGCCCGCTCCCGCCCGCTCCCGCCCGCTCCCGCCCGCTCCCGCCCGCTCCCGCCCGCTCCCGCCCGCTCCCGCCCGCTCCCGCCCGCTCCCGCCCGCTCCTGCCCGCTCCCGCCCGCTCCCGCCCGCCCCTGCCGTGACGGCCGGAAACGCTCACTCAGTGCCAGAACCGCTCGTCCGCCCGGAGGCCCAAGGCCCGTCGGCGCAGGCGCATCGCTGCGGGGGCGGGGTCAAGGGCCACACGCGCGCTTCCTCTGCGCTCAGCGCCACGGTCACTCGCCGCGCCGCGCCGCGCCGCGCCGCGCCGCGCCGCACCGCCATCACGTTCGCCATACACACGGTGGGAATGATGTGAGCGAGGGGGAATGTCGCGGAATAAATGTTACTAACTTCTGAGGCCTGTACACTACTTACATAGCTAGGACAAATTCGGCCTAGCTAGGATAGATACACCATGCAATTTGGGATATTACAGAAAATATGAATTTTAATTGTATATATTGCAGTTTAGAAGCTGAGGATATTGAAACTTATAAGTGATAATCTAATGAATAAATTGTAGCAAATGAACAATTCTAGGGGAACCCTAGCGGCCGGCTGCTCTCGTCGGTAGTTTTCCTAGGTTTCTACGATCACTGGCCAGGCGAATGCCGGAGCAGAACCCTAACAAACGAGCCACGCGCGCGATCTTTCCTTCCCGTTCCTTGTCATATGCTTACCCCTTACTTGCACATACACTGACATGCACATAGAGGGAGCTGGAGATTGTCCCGGTGGCGGTGGTGCCTCAGAAGATAAAAATTTCTCAATTCGTAGGTCAGCGCCGAATCTCGTCATCCAGCGGAGGAAAATCACCGCCACCTCCCGCGATCATATGCATATGTCTCGCCCGGAATCACTAATCAATAAATCTAAGGCCCGTGCAAGGATAAAAGAAAACGTGTTTTTATATCAACAGATAGCCAAGAATAAGCGTTTATACAAACACTATTGAGCTGACGTTTATACAAACGTTTGTTTTGGCAACCCGTATGCACAGATGTGCGTAAGGTCACGTCCTGCCGTACGTCTGTGTATAAGGAGTTGCCTAAAAATCAGGGGCAGACGGCATGTGTATAAACGCTCATTCCTTTAAAAGCAATTCCCGACTATTAGTTCACTGGCAAAAAGGATACATTGTTTGCCTTCTACATGTCCTAGAAATTTGTACTACACTTTTCTGAGAGACCCTGAACTTTAGCCAGTGGTGGCCGGCTATCAAAGCATTAGCAAGGGCTGTCTTGAAAAAAGAGTTTGGAGAGACCACTTATTTTTCAAAGGATAATGATTGATTTATTATTTGACAAATTTTTTATTTATTCATTTTTGATAAAGATGAAGTAATTTTATTTTTTCCTCCTTCCATTTTTTTTCTTTCCAGTGGTTAAGACCATTAAGTAGTTTTTATGGCGCAGAAAATCTGAAAAGTGTATCGTTATTATACTATTAATTATTTATATAGTTTTACTATTAGAGAGAGAACACATTTCAATTATAAAGGCTTTTAATAACTTGAATTTTTTGATTTTCAATTTTGGGCAATAACTGCGTGAAATCTGATTAATGGCTAGTTAAACAAAGTCCACATACGTTTAGTTCAATTTATGACATTCAGAGCCGGTCGATAATTACGAGATTCCCGCAGAAAAGTGAAACTGTGTTGGAAAAACGGAAGCCTACGTACTACACAAATAGCAGACTGCGGCATCAGAATTATCTAATTTTCAATTCGGCCTCAGAACTTTGTAAGAGCCTTACGAACGGCACCGTGGCCAACCTTACTATACCCTCGCTATGTTAACTGAGACTCAGTTAACCGATGTAGACGTCAAAAAACAAAATAATAATCATATTGGAAAACGGAACGCGCTAGAATAAATTAGTTTCTGTAGTAGTAGCCGGTGAAAATATTGTTTGTAGAATTTCCCGATTCTAGGGACAGACTGACAGACTTCTAGAGACGTCAATCTTCAGATTCCGATTGTCAGAGGTTGTCGTTTGTTAGTGCCACTCTGTTTTATTTTTCTGTCTGTAATAAAGCGTCCAATCACTGACATTGATTTCTGTAATTTTACAGTGTACATACTTTATATTAAATATAATACATGATCCTTCGGCAACCAAACTCCATTTTATCAAATTAGGGTTTAAAGATAGTAAGTTAAAGTAAAAGATGAAGTCTGCTTTCGGTCTTTAGCTAGAGTATCAAGTAATGTAATTTATAATAATGGCCTACTAAAATAATAATCTCTATCATATGAGTATTTACGTATTTCAAGTGGTCTCAGACACAGTTACTTTGGATAATCGAGAGTCCACTGTGTTCAACCTAGCTCAACCTGCTAATCATGGGATCAAAACCAATTTTTCCAAAAACAAAACCACCCACACAAATAACTTCTTACAAATAGAATAACTGAAATAATTTCAATAATTAACACTATAACAACTTGCAACTTATTTATAATGTGTATGAAGGTGCATTGTAAAATACGTGCTGTTATCTCTCATGTGTTGGTAAAGTTTCCAAAAAAAGACACTAAATGTTACAATAGATGTTATAAGGTTTGCTGAAAAATGCAAATGTAATTTGTTTTTGTCAGTGTTGTTGTCCTTCAGCTATCATTTCTTTATTGCAAACACCCTCCCTTTCATACGAAAATTGCGCAAAAACGATGTAAATCGAGTAGAATAATAAAAGAAGCCCATGAAGCCTGACGGATTGGCTGATGAGGTTTGCGAGTGCACCGACCCAGCAGCTTACAATGAAGTGTCGCTGTTACACGTTCCGCTTACGGGCATGAACGATTGTTCCTTGACATTCCCGTGTGTATTGAGTCGCGACGATCCTCGTGCTGTGCAGGCCTAAGATCAGTAAAGAACGCAATTACATCAGTGTTTCGTCCCTGGCCCGAATAACACTTTGTACGGTGAGTGTAAAGTGTACCAGATGTCGACCAAAACAGACATAATAACAATACTTCACAAAATTTGCCCAAGATACATTTTTTATGGTTTGTTGTTTTATTTTATGACGGTGTGTTTTCTTCTGTTTCTAAACTGTGCCAATTAACCATTCAATCAATAAACCAACCAATCAAAATTCAACCAATCAAGTATAACCAACCCAATAACCAACCAACCCAATAACCAACCAACCAATAAGCCATGTGCAAAATAACAAATTATTGACGTTTTTGATAAAGAGAAGGCTCACGGCATGACGGATAACATCTAAGACGCCCGTCATTGGAATCAGTATTCTATCCTCGGGCAATCCATGTGGAATTTGAGGTGGATAAAGCGAGCTCGCGCAGCTTCCCCTGTCTCCAATTACGTTCATTTGCTAAAATTTATTCATTAGATTATCACTTATAAGATTCAATTTCCTCAGCCTCTAAACCCCAATAAATACGACTAAAATTAATATTTCTTGTGATATCCCAAATTGCGTGATTGTTTATTAAACTTAGTCATTCGTAATAACCAAATTTTCAGTACAACAAATTGGTCATTATGTTACCAGAAGGTAAAGTGTACTTTGGTTTTAACCGATATCTAGCAAAAAAGAACATGAAGAATTTTTGGTAAAGCAACTTTTAATTAGCAGATTCATTTGACATTTTTTCTAATCCACAATCTTTCTCCTCTTTTCCTTTCCCTGCTCTTCCTTCCGATATGAATTTCTCCCCCGATTCCAGTAACAATCTCACGTTGCTGTGCCTTCCCTTACCGTTCAGTGCTCATTGCAGGCGAGAGCGCCCGAGCCCGAAGGGCGGGGGCGGGGGCGGCGGCGGCGCGGGCGTGCAGTTCGTGAAGCGCAGGTCGCAGGTCACGGGCGTGGGCGTAGGCGGAAATTGGGGTTTCGAGACCTGGCGTTGGCGCTCGCGGAATCTGCCCGAGACTCTTCCCTTCCCCCCTCTCTCTCTTAACCTTGTGGCCCGCAAGGAGCACCTCCCGCCCCCGCAAGGAGACCTTGACACTGCCGCCAACCGCTCGGAAATTGCAAGCAGCAGCCCTGCGCACCCGGAAGCGCTCCGCTCGTTTGCCCGCGCGCACGATCGGAATGCGCGACGGCCGGCGACCGCGCTTTCGAAATGCAATGCCGTAGCCTTTGGGTTTGGGATGGGATGATAGGTGAGGTCAGGCGAAGCTACGTTACTTATGGGAAGGAAAAGTACGATCAACGGATTTTGAGACTACGTGGGTGCCTGATCTACGTCACGGGTAATTGGAGGGGTGATACGAAATCTACCAACCTGAGTGATTGGCTACCTATTACTCTGAACGTTCTCTCTGTTCCGAAGGAAGTATTCACGCTGATGATTTGCGTACGGTCGTAATACTAACTTGAGTACGCGTATTACGTGGAAAGCAGCAGCTTGGCTTCAAAGGTTGTTGCGCTCTGGGTTATTGTACTTCATTTTTATGTAATTGCGTGTGAGTTTACAGACTGTTGAAAGAGACTATGTGATGGTGACAAGGCGAAGTGAAGTACATTTTAGTAGTTGTACACAATACACTTGTCATGTCTATCTATTTCTGATTATGAAATGCAGAAAATTTTGAAATTATGAAACATGAAATTATTAATTTTTAATATTATTATATTTGATTACAAGGCACAAACCCCAAAATGTGTAGAATAATGCATGCTAAATATCCCGCCGAACACTATCTACTTAGATATACAGATGCCAATGAGTTGTATTAACGGATTATAAAGGTTGTAAAAAATGTTGAGAAGAAATAAATAATTATTGCTAAGTTGCATTTTTGTTTGTGAATTCTATGGTTTAAGTTTTGTTGAATGGATGCGTCGCTTATAAATGAAGATGACTTTTAAGCCAAAGGAATGCGAATTAGCAGAGGTCTTAAATTTACTACAATAAATTATAATTTTCACTGAAAATATGTTTTCAATGCCGGAAACAGAATTCAACGCAAAGCATTCAAAATATGACAATATGTAATACGGAAAAAATATGCACATTTCCGACAGCGAATGGTAGTTTGCATCGTAAACAACTTCGTTCTTCCAGTAAATATATTTTACTTTGTGAAAGGTTTGTAAAATTCAAAAATACATAGCAAGAACGGATCTGTTAAGCGAACGTTGTAAATACTAGTTCATTGGCATGATGCTTATAAAAAATGTCTTTATCTCTTTTTACTCGGCAAATATAATAATGATTTATACTTTTCAGGACGTTTTAAAAACCATTAAGTATTTTCAAAGTCTGATCAAATTCATCATGTTTGTAATTACCCACAGTCAACTAAAGCACTCTAGTAGATAATGACATAAGAGCATGTTTTACTGAAAATATGAGAACGAAACTTCCCAGCCAGGAACCCTTTCCGTGCTCCACTGTAATTTTCCTACAGACCATGTCGTAAATCAAATCTCTCCCAGCAACATTTCAGTGAGACCAACTACAAATCATAGATGCGGTTCCGACGGAACGAAAAATGGAAACATTTACCGTCACCTGCATTGGTGCCGCAGGTGACTTCCTGACGCGAGGAAAGTACATTGACACGAACTGGCGCAGTGAAATCAAGGATATAAAACGAAACGTTATGAACTCCCATAATGATATTTCGTTGTTTGAAATGAAACGAGAGCGCATTTGCCTTTTCACACATACTACGCACTTACCAAAAAAAATTGCAAAGCATTGTAATGCTGCAGAAGAATATTGACGATTTTTCAGCTAGGAACAAGTATTGTGAGTCCTTTACATCGGAAAAGTGAATAAATCTTGCTCCTGTACGTACTAAATTACTTCCTCTTACACATTATCGTATCGGAATCCACGTGTTGTGGGTTTTTGAAACCGAAAAATTGGTTTACAACGAAATGTCTGTTCACAACGAAATGTTTGTCGAATTGTCCACCCAGCAGTCTCTGTTCGTCCATCCCTTCGTATGTGGTCAACACTAGCACTTAAATTGTACAGACAATTTTGTCTATTGACGATCTATTCCTCGATCGATCTGACAGAAACCAAAGCTTTGGGTATTTGAAAGGGATGGTTTCATTTTGTGGGTGTTTTACCTGAGGCCTCAAAATATATTATCAAAATATTCTCGAAAAGGGCTCCAAATTGTTTTGATTATATTTTTAGGGCAGAGCAATGGACGCTTAAAAATGGTTCAGATATCGTTTTCATCAAACTCCTTAAATTTTCGAAAATTGCAAACCATCAAAACTATTTTTGGTTTCTTCCTAAGACTACAGTATTGAATGTAGTAATAAAATATGTTCTTCAAATATAGATCTTTCAGGAAGATCATGTTCTTTTTTTTCCAAAATGCGAGTTATTTTCGCGTAATGATGCGTGTAAACGTATTTTTTTGAAAATGGCTTGTTATATTTGTTATATTTTAAAATTTCTTTTAGATATCTCGAATGTTTGTAGATAAATGTCCGTTGATAAAAATCGCACAAGTTCTGTTTTTGATGAACTTTCTTCATTTTCGAAAATTGCAAAAATTACGAATAAAGCAAGAATGTACGTTTTGTTGTAGCACCACTAGTTTCTATACATTATGTTACGAAACAAAAGGGAATAGAAAAGAGAACTTTGCTTCCTTTTGGAAAAAAAAATAATTATTTTTTCGGCACAATATGAAGTAGAAACAGACATTTCCGTTTCTTTGGGGTAAACTTATTAATTAATAGGTTTAATTAGGTTAATTATTAACCTAACTAATCGAAACCGTTTAATTATTAATACTTATTTATTATTATTTTTTCGTTTTGACATCCTTGGTAAGAGTTTACGTAACCGATCGTGATCGCTTTCCGTCATCCGTTTCGGACGGCGCGCGTCAACTTCAAGCGAGTATCACTTGTTTACAATCGGCCTGCGCACATAGCCGCCGGAGGTTACTGGAACCGAGGGCGGCAGCGGTGGCGAGGCGGAGTGAGGGACGGACGGACGGACGGGCGGGCGGGCGTGCGGGCGTGCTCACGTGACGCGGGGCGAACGTGCGTCTCGCACGCGCGTACTCACGCGATGCGCCTGCCCGCAGACGCGGCTGACTCATCACGGCCGCCGCCCCCGCAGCCCCGTCCCCCGCTCTGCAGGCAAACAGTGGCGCGAGCAAAAAGGGGCGTGGCCAAAGTGAAATAAGAAGTAGAATAGACAGCAAACGAAAGAAAGAATCAAAGAAAGAATGGAAGAATGAAAAAAAGAAAGAATGAAAAAAAGAAAGAAAGAAGAAAAGAAAGAAAGAAGAAGAAAAGAAAGAAAGAAGAAGAAAAGAAAGAAAGAAGAAGAAAAGAAAGAAAGAAGAAAAGAAAGAAAGAAGAAAAGAAAGAAAGAAGAAGAAAAGAAAGAAAGAAGAAAAGAAAGAAAGAAACACGGAATACGAAATACGAAATGATAGTAGTCCAAAAACAAACGAAATGATCCCGAAAACAACGAATCAAATGAAACCAGTGCTTTACACTGAAAGCATCGCCCTTCGCTGCTTCTATTAGAAAACTATCTGCAGCTGGGAAGATTATGTTTGACCATCATAGGTTTACCATCGTATTTGGCAGTAAATAGGTTTACCAAACACACTTAATTGTTTTGTAATAATAATAGCTCGTATTGTTGATGTTTTCTATCACTTCAATCCCAAATAATTAAATTGGGTTTTTGAATAATCAACTTCCGCTAGGAAGCAGAGATCTGAAATGAAGCAGAACAAACTGCTCACCTTAGTTTCAATTTCAGACACTGAAAAGAAACTAAAATAAAATATAACCCACTATAAGAAGTTGTGTCGTATATATAAAGGGAGTACATCTTTCAATTCGAATGGTTTAGCCAAAAATAGAAATTTTAGGAGTCAAGTTCGTATGTGGCTCTGGATTTCTTTGAAAATTCCCGCCATGTCCTACGGGGCTTGAGAATCTCACTGGTTGGGAGGAGCTGGTTTCGTGCCGCGTTGTCGCGACTCTGCCCCACTGTGCCTCGCGTCGTGTCGCGTCGCGACGCGGGGGCGTCCGCGGCGGCCGGGCCCTAATCTGGTCACCGCGTGTAATGAGGTGCATCCGCCAGGCGATGGGTGATGGGGGCGGCGGCGGCGGCGGCTGCTGCTGCTGCTAAGGCGAGAGACTGTCGCCGCCGGGTGACAGATGAACTCTGCGTCTTCGCCGGGGATTAGAGGAGGGGAATGCGACTTGTGGGCCGAGCCGATGCGTGCGATAAAATCACCTTGTTTTGAGGATTCTACGATTGAAATGTTCTTCTTGAGAACTCTTTAAATACTAAACCTTTAATCTGAGTGTATCACTTTCCTTTGTGCATTTTGTATGTATGTTTTGAAGTCGATTTCAAAATTTGGAAATATTTGGTGATCAATTTTTACGTTTCTACGTTTTTCGCCGGATTGTGAAGAGAAGTGTAGAGTTAGATTCATTGGGTATTTATCGTTATTACTTTTATTCTGTAGAATATATGAAAAGCTATATTGAATTAAATGTTTCCTCTCTAGAAATCACAAGGGGAAAAGCGAAGAGTAATAGTGAGTGGTGCATGAACTACAGGTAGATTTTCGCAATTTTTTTCAGGGCTCTTAAGCGGACGTGTTCGTGAGTATTATTCTCTTTTCGAAGTAGTGATGCTCCTCTTTTCCGGTTCTTCGTGATGAATTAGTAGTACCATTTCCATATTCTTAAAAAAATCATAATATAATTTACGCCGAGTTTGAACTACAAAATAATAACTCACGAATTGTAAAAATTAACGGGGTAGGAAAAATCGTATCAAGGGAATAGTAGTGCAGAAATCAATTTTCTTGCTCAACTACAATTACAAGTATTAAATTTTAAAGTTATAGTCTGAAATAATTCCTAGCCTTTTCTAATTTTATATCTGGGAAAGGTGCTCGAAAACCACAAATATTTTATTTCAAAAACATGTTTTAAATTAACAAAGCGCAGACGTGTATTGTTATTCTACTAAATGTATTGTCGAGACGTGTGATTCAGATAACTCGCTTTGTAATTGAAGTTTGAATATGTTTGGGTAAACAAACAGCCACATCGTGATTTCAACCCTCACGGTTACCATCCACGCAAGTCCTCTGGCCTAGACGCAATGCCATAACACGTGACGTCACGACGTGTCATAACATTTATTCTTAAAATATGAAATGCGTTCTGGAAAAATGCAATACTTCGATTTTTATATTCTAGTACAATGTAAATTATCTCTAATCTGAGGACGTTTTTATGAATATATTGGTTAAATCATCCAAAATGACAACACTAAAAAGTAATAAGCGATGAACTTTCATTGGAAAATTATATGGTGGCAATATTTACATCGCAAATCTTCTCTGATGACAATAAAAGGTTATATTATTATAATAAATGCTATTATGCTCGAATTTGACTCAACGCCACGGTACTAATCATGACAGACGCCACAGAACGAAACAAATTTTTACAGCATAAATTGAAAATAAAAACACGAAATTTGGAAATCCATAAGCTAATATTGGTAGAAAATGATTGTGCATATTATTACTAGTCTTTCACAAGCTATTTAAATAAGACTAGTTTTCTCAACGTTATTTTTCGCATATACACAAAGTATGTGCTATGTAATTACGTGTTTTATTTTATCATATATGCAACGGAGTGACCAATACTTTCCTGAATTTCGTACTACTGATAATAGTGAGTCGTCCTTGTATTGTGAAATGAGTGGAAATAGGTTATCGGGGAAATATATTGAGCTGGAAATCATACATGACTGTCAGAAAAGTGCTGGTATGTTTTCGAAATATATGCGTTTCATGAACAAGTAATCCATCACAAAATGCATGAATCATTGTTTTCACATTGTTTCCACCGTTTTTCTTACATGGTATTCGGTTCGTATAGTAGATTGTGGCGTTGTAGATTCGTTTTGTAAGTGATATGGAGTGACGAACCTTCAAACCGGAAGAGGATGGCTCCAAATGGTTCTTTAATTTTTCTCTCGAATAGCGTAAAGTACACGAATAAAAAATGTGTTACTTCCATTTTCGGCGAACTTAATTTTCGAATTGCAAAAATGTAAAATTGTAAAAGTGCAGTAGATGATAGAGATATATTCTTCAATGAGAACTGTTCAAAAACATTAGATATATAATGGAGCTCATGTACAATGTTATAAGTGAAAAGTATACTACAACTGTGAATAGTTCTCGCGATTTTTTTGTATAAAGTGAAAGCAATTTATTAAAAAAAATTGTCAAAAATATCCCAAACTTTTTCTTATTTTTTCTTGAATAGTATATAATACGCTTGTAAAAGTGCCGCAGGTTCTATTTTCGTTGATCACTTATTTTTATAAAAATGGAAAAGTTACAAATAATGTGAGAAAGTGTGTTCTGTTGGATCATCTCTATTTAAATTATGTTTAAAAATGACTGGCCTTAAAAAATACACTTCTACGGTAGAGCTTTAATTCACCAGTATATACCGCAAGTACAGTGAATAAAATATTGAAACATTGCGAATTTTAAGGCATAATGGATTGAAAATACATAAAGTATTGAGGTTCCAACCAAAATAAAAATAATATATACAGAAAGTAGGCATTACCCAAAATTTCATTATTTTAATCATTGCATTTATTTAAATGGCAACTATTTTATTGCACACGTTACATCAATCTTATGGTTTTAAATACATAATTCTTTCTTAATAATATTTAAGAACGATGTTTTATGTAGTGAAATATAGAACAAAGACAATTAATGCATAAATGTGCAAATAAGCCATAAGTATGCCAAAATAAGTCATTTAAAAAAAAATCTTATTGATTTTAGGAAGTGCCCTCAAACCTTAAAACAAAAATGCAGCGTGAACCGTGAATTAGAACCTGTAAATAGGTTTTTAGCAGTTCGTTATGAAAGAGAAAAGTAACTGTAACAACTTTCACAACTCGCACATGCACGAAAGCTTCCGGGAATTCGTTTATAATCTTTGTTTCTGTCTTACCGTAACTCATTAATAGTTTTGTGTAAAAAAAGTCTTATAATGAATATAGCAGTGCAATCATAGTTAGTTTGTTACATTATTATATGCCTAATTTTGAAGGATTCGTTGTTCACAGAAAAACTTTCTATATTTTTATTATTAAATATAAAGAGAAATCGACCTCATAATCAGTAAGTTAAAAGGGTGGTAATGAATTTTTGTAAAATAAAATATAGTAGCTGAGAATGGTTCGTAGAAGTGCGGCTCACGAATTAGTGAAACACATTGCAAAACAAATGAAATATTCGTAATGCGTATGTAGCTGAACTTAAGCTGTCCCTTCCACCCCGGGCATTACATTGCGCGATTTGTGCATGATGCGGAAAAGGAAGCTGGGACAATTTTGCAATTGTCATTGTTTGAACATAGTTTTTGTCGTCTTGTGAGAAGCTTGGATGTTATTGCGAATCATCTGCAAATTTTTGTCATCCACTCTCGCATCTTCTAGTAAGTAGTATACCGGCTCCCCATAAGATATCGGACGTGTATCTCGTAGTAATGTATTTCTTAGTATCTCTGCATTTCGTAGTAAAAACCAAATACATTGGTTGTACTTCGTGACAATTGTGTTCTTTCCCACCACTTTTCGATGTCCTTTCTAAGAAAAGAAAACGCAGTGTACCAGACATTCGCTTGAAATAACATGGTTTGTTGTCGACAGAAAACTCCTGCAAAACAAACTTGTCACACTTAAGTATTTGTTATTTGTAGTGCGTTGTTCATAAAAATGTCTAATTAGTGTGAACAATTATTGAAAACTTTGAAAAAATATGTATTCATATTGTTTTTTGTATATTCATTTTTACCTCCAAAATATATAAAGCAGGATAATATTAGTGTTTGAACCAACAATTTACCAATGAAAATCCAACTGTTTATTTCAGACATAATATGACAATGTTATAATTATTAAAATTTCGAAAATCAACGGAAGAGGTAATCACTAAAAATAAAATTCACCGAAAATATCAGGCATCCGCACACGATTGCCCTTGATAAACTATTGAAATGCGTCTTCAAATACCAATGACGTTTAGGTCATTAGTTATGTATGTATTTATGTATGTATGTACTTAACGCGACAGCCCGTGAACGGGATCCAGCCCACCAGTGACCTCCCTGCCTTGCGGCCATGGGTTAAGGGGGTACGTGTGGTTAGCACGTAGACATCCCCACGCCGGATTCCTGTCTTCTCAACCTGAGAAGTGAATTTTCTCATCGTCGTCCAGCAACATATACTACATACATTGCAAGGAAAACGCACACAATAATCTTGGCACGATCGGGAATCGCACCCAGGGCCGCGTAGTGGAAAGCGAGCACCCTACCAAGAGCTAGCCACGAGCACTAATTAGTCGTAGAGCGTAATATTGCTAATAAAACGTTCAAAGTTTCGACGCTGGAATCTTCATATCAATTACTTGTGCTCCGAAATTTGGAATAGAGTCTTTAGAGCCATGAAATAAAAAAAAACTCGCTCGTAACATGCTAACTTGTGGAATTTTACATAAGCCGCCCAAAATGCGACATTTTGGGGCGTACTGCTTTAGATGTCATTGAATAATTCATAGAATTATCAGAATCTGTTCAAAAGCTGCTAACGAACGAGCTGCTATGAATTTCAGAACAGTATATTAGATTTCTAAACGAAATTACGTAGAGCAAATTGCTAATTAACAAGAACGTATTTTTGCTTTGTTGCTCCACTCGGTTTCAGCAAACATTTATTTTACAATCCTCTGGGATGTTCGGTTTTATCACCTCTCCTAAACCGCATATTCAGCTTTTGCAGGCTCGACAGTGCAGATTTCTTGCGTGCGGTTAAGAGCCCGGGTTCCATTGGTCTTATTTGGACCGCAACCCAAGCGAGGGCTTCAGGGGTTCTCGCAATCAAGTCATTTTATTTCGCTTCCCACGCTTCTCCACGCTCTCGGGAATAGACGCCAGATTAATTCTTCGGAAATGCTAACGCAAGTGTGGTGAATTCGTGCCACGAGCTGAATGACCAGTCTTTACTAATGTCGTAATTTTGTTCGTTTTCTAAGAGCAGAGAAAATTCGTTCGAATTACCATTCAAAATTATAGTTTTCTGCAATTTTATACTTACGCTTTGGGAAGAAAAGTAACATGAATAGAGCCAATCTCAGCTTTTGAACACAATCAAATTTATTGCATTCATCATTAATTCCTTCACAAGAAACGATATATTGAACTTCGTCTATTATCAGTTGAAGTTAATTGAAAAATGTGTGAATGAAAAGAAACGCTCTTGAAATGCAAGAAGTGAAATAAAATTAGATGGATGTGTTTGATAAACTCGGAGCAGTATAGATTCTGAAACAATTAATGACGTTCTTCTGTCCATAGTTCTGAAAATAAATATTTATAACATTTAATAATTATTGATCTTTCTATTACAAATCAAGACAATTAATATAACGTATATAACGCATATTCGCAGCTCTAAGTAAAATACTTGTATTCGCCTGAAAAGTTAATGTGTTTCTCACGTAAATTACACCTTGATACGGCAACACTGTCATCCAGTCCTTTTATAAGAGGAAAAGTGAAGCAGAGCATTCAAGGGCATAGTTCTGAACTGTCGATAACCGCGTGGCCACGATGCTATCTAACTTTCGGCGCTCGTCACGGGCGATCAGGTGAATGTGGTGTTTCTCCACCACCGAAAGATGACTCGAAAGCAAATTAATGTCCAAGGAAGTTCGCAAACGCGTACATTGCGGTAGGCAAATGTTTTTTGGTTTGGGCAGACGAAATCACAAAAGTAATTCGAACTGTCCATGCGCAGAGGCTTCAAAGTGGTATACCCTAAGGTGCTGCACGCTGAAAGGAAGAGTACAATTCCCATATTCAGCCGCTGATTGGAGGAGCATTGTAGTGATCAGCTGCTCTGATCAGTAGTTATCCGTGGTGTTCCTGATCAATATAAGGCGAATGTCGGTGCAGTGCCCTAAGAAACGGACCACAGACCGCGCGCGACCTATCCTTCCTTTTCTTGTACTCCCCTCTCTGATTACATACACGGACTTACTCTTACATGCACTACACTACCACACATGTCTCGAGGTCAGAGCTTTCTCCTTGTTGGGGCGATGCATCACTGGGGATAGATATCAGGAGGGGATATCTCCGGAAGCCGAAGTTCAGGTCGGCCGCTGTGATGAACACCGCCACTTCCCGCGTTAAAACATTCACTATATTAACGGGAATAATGAACACCGCGGTTGACCTTCCCGGAATCAATCAATCAAACAATTTTTTAGGTCTTGAATCGCGGCGTCCTTTATTGGTCGGCCTTTGATAATTTAGTTGTATGGTTTTCCTCTCGCTAACCGTCTCTTATGTGACGTAGCACAAGTTCAATCATTTTGCTTCTCCTTCAACAATAACAAACCTTGCAAACCCGTCCTCGACGAGAAATCGTCAGCAGGAGCGTGACGCACGTTCTTCGTGGATATTTTCGCGGAGACCCCCCCCCCCCCACCTCGCCCCACCACGCTCCGCCCCGCCCCTCGCCGCCCCGCCTCTCCGCGTCGTGTGGCCGGCCCTGCTCCACATTCCACGCCCTCTGTCGAGCCGCTTCCGGGCCGCGCCAAGAGCGTCCGTTGACGGAACTTCCTGTCGCCGCCTCCTGGGCAGTGCGGATCCCCTGACCTCGAAACGCAGCCCCGAGGACCGGCCCGGGCGCCGCGCCGCGGCCGCCGGGGAAAGCGACGCGACGCTACGCGAGGCAGCCAATCGGAGGCGACGGCGACGACGGCCAGGCGCGGGCGCCATGCACAGAACGGTGTGAAAACGATGCAATGGAACTAGTTTGCCCTGAAGCCAGGGGAGACGCCCACAAGGGCTGGATTAGGGCCCCTTAGAATTACCAATCTGTGGAGTCCCCTAATACTATTGATCGTGTGTAATTAAAAAAAATGAATGCGAACGTACAGTATATCTCCCCCGTTCGTTGCTTTTATAGATCTCATGGGCGTTGAGTGTCTAGGCGATGTAGCTCCACGCCCTGGCGAGCAACGTGGCGAGCCGCGGTCGCAGTTATATGTATCGTAATTTATAGTTCGTCTTCTTTTCTTCTAGTAGATTTTGCTACTACGGTTGCATCTTGCAATTCCAATGACGTAACATCCATTTTTGTAAGAAAAGATCGTCATTATGTAGATAGGATGGATTGTTGCTAAAAATTGGTCAGAATCAATGTTAAACATTATACAAAATATAATTTACGAGGTAATGTCATTCTATTATTTAAATTTGTAATTACAAATCGAACATTCTCAGTTAAACATCCACTAGGGCGAATCATGTTACTCTATTTAAAGAAGTCCACACCTCACCGAGTACAGAAAGTCACTGTTCCAAAAAGTTACTCATCAACCATAATTTCTTGAAAATGACAGTTTTTGAGTTTCTAGGATATCGGATTTTATGAGCTTTTGTCTTTGCTGTCACTACCAACAAATGGTTTACGGTAGTTCCTTTGAAGAACCTGTTCGAAGCACCATGCTAGAGTAAATGAGCTTACGCTAAGAGATGCCTACCCCGGCCTAGAGGAGATCGAATCGGAAGCCCCGGAAACGGGATTAGTGATGCGACATTGATAACAAAACATCGATGTTAGCAAACATCGATGTTCAAAATACATCGAATAAAAACCCTTGATGTTTTACAACATCGTCTGGTTCAGTAACCTCTAACATTAAATTCGTGTGCTTTAAAATTTAATGTTCGTGCTAATTAACTCGCTGCAGTACGAGACGAAGGGGCAGATCCTACGCCCACAGCGTATTTCTTGCCGACATCTCAATGTGCGAAATGAACATGAAGAATGAGGAAATACGAGGGCATGGAGGTGATCCCCGGCAGGAGAGTTTGGTAAAAGAGGAAGTACGAGAAATAACTTCGGTTCCAACACATGAACTTTCCATCAGTTATCATGTCATATTTTAACTTTTACAGTATTGTGATCATGTGACTTTGTTCATTCACAAACAAAACATCGGAAAAGAAAAAAACATCGATCACAAAACATCGAGGTTAAGCAAACATCGATGTTTAAAAATGGAGGTTTCTATGAAAACATGGATGTTTTGAATACATCAACATTGATGTCGCATCCCTAAGCGGAGTACGCGGAGGCGTCGTCACTGTGTCCCGTCTGGGGCGAGGGGGCGGGGTGCGGGGGCTGCGATGCACGGGCGGGCGGTGCGGGGTCCGCGTCGGCGTCAGCGGCGGGCGCCGCAGCCGCCGCGCCGGCGGTGGCTGCCCCGGGAAGGCTGCGACCTTGCCCCGCCCAAGGCCGCTGGTCGCCAGCGAACGCACGCTCCAGAAACGCGCCCCCCCCCCCCCACCTTCTGCCTGCTGTTGCGTAACGCTACGCTGCGCCGCGCCGCGCGCGCGGCCCGTGTGGGCGAACAGCGGCGGGCGGCCGTACTCTTCGATGTCGCGCTTACCCTTCTTTTGAGGGAATCACCCCACTCTCTCGGTTCATCTGGAGAACTAGGCTCACCCGACTAACTCTGCTCTTGTGACATTCTCTTCTCTCCGGACTAACGCTGTTGTGGTCACTCAGCCGACTCGCTCGGTTCACCCGACTCAGTCGGCTCACCCGACTCAGTCGGCTCACCCGACTCAGTCGGCTCACCCGACTCAGTCGGCTCACCCGACTCAGTCGGCTCACCCGACTCAGTCGGCTCACCCGACTCAGTCGGCTCACCCGACTCAGTCGGCTCACCCGACTCATTCGGCTCACCCGACTCAGTCGGCTCACCCGACTCAGTCGGCTCACCCGACTCAGTCGGCTCACCCGACTCAGTCGGCTCACCCGACTCAGTCGGCTCACCCGACTCAGTCGGCTCACCCGACTCAGTCGGCTCACCCGACTCAGTCGGCTCACCCGACTCAGTCGGCTCACCCGACTCAGTCGGCTCACCCGACTCAGTCGGCTCACCCGACTCAGTCGGCTCACCCGACTCAGTCGGCTCACCCGACTCAGTCGGCTCACCCGACTCAGTCGGCTCACCCGACTCAGTCGGCTCACCCGACTCAGTCGGCTCACCCGACTCAGTCGGCTCACCCGACTCAGTCGGCTCACCCGACTCAGTCGGCTCACCCGACTCAGTCGGCTCACCCGACTCACTCGACTCACCCGAGTTTCTCGTCACAATAGGTTCGCATGACTCCGCTGGCTCCTTTTTTCACCTTACTCGCCCGAGTGGTATGGTGTCTTCAAATCGTATGCAACAAACTGAATGAAGACCAAGCTAGAAAACTGACCATTTGGTAGAACGCTTCAGAATAACAGAAGACGCATGTGTAATTTTGAAACTCTGCGGAACTATCATAATTTCGACGCCTACAACTATCTTTCTAAAATATCAACGTAAATATTATGTTTTGCAATCGGTTCCTTTTCTTAATTCAGAATTGGAGAGAGGGTGGGTTTTTTGAGAGGAATTCTTGAATGAAATGTGATGGATCTTGACGATTAGCGACAGTGTGCTATTCTATTTTGGTTCCATAAAAACAGCACCCCATGCCGTTCCTCGTTTACTGTTAAGGTGGCATGAATGTAGGACCTACTATTCCGTATATCCCCGTGAATGGACACAATCGTGATGACCCATCCTATACTCAATTTTGTTGTGTTAATATAATATTAACAATTTTATTATGTTAATTTGTGAATCTGCATCATTTAATGTGTAGTGGGATCCCCCAAGCTCTTCCTCCGCGTTCACATGGCCTACCGCTTCTGCAGCTAACCGCGTCTCACCGCAAACTGTTGATCTCCACGTAGACATGCTCCGTTAATTGCCTCCTATTCTGTGTGCTGCTCCGGGGGTACTCCACATCTCGTTGTTGTGTAAATTACCCCCAGCCAGGATTTGGAGGAGGGTATACGGAGATAATTCGTGGATATCAAACCGAGATACCATTCATATCAGGGCCATTGTACTCTGTCTTTTGTCGCGCAATTCCCGGTAATCTGCTATTTATTCCGTTATTCAGTACATCATCCGTCGTTTTTTTAAAATTCTTTTTTGCTTTCCGTGGGGGAGAGAAAGCACCATTTTCTTTCATCACTCTTTAAGACGAAATGTTGGAGAAGATTCGAGTGCGAAGATGCGAATGCATGTTGTGTATTGTAAATATTGAAAATTTAGCTTATAAAGTTTCGTTTATTTTAATCACAATTAGATTACAATGAATAATGCATTAAACAATACTTCTATGAAAACACGCTAATGAGAGCTGTGTAGTGTACACAGACTTTCAGAATCATGAATTTAACGTTCTTACATTTAGAAAGAACTTTAAGATCGTGATTCACATGTATTCTATTCATACGTATGTTTCTAATGCTTTCTCCATTTGTTCATAAAATCATTCTGATAATCGCGAATATTTGATTCAATGACAACCATGTTACTGGTTTCGATTTCTTGTTCTAGTATTCCAGATCATGTAATCGTTCTGAAATCAGCCAGTCAATTATTCATAACCGGTTGGACGAAACGGTCGGCTAGTAATTATCTATCCCCGATATTTTACTCGTACTATTGCCGAACTCACGACTTCCGAACCAACGGCAGTGAATATTCGCGGTCCATATTTAAAAAAAACATCATGTTAAGCTCATTTACCGTCCTGTGTCATAATTTGCGTATGCTTTCAATTTTGATTTTTGCTACTACTACATTCAGGCAAGTGAATGTTATTTCATCCCTTGAAGTCCCCCTCTTCTCCTTCAAACTCAAACTCTCTTGATCTCATTGAGATTGCTCAAGTAAATAGCCATAAACACAAAAAACTTTTAGAGAAATGTTGAGAGGTTTTTTTTTCTGTTACACACTGGAACGGAAACGAACTGATGTTAATATAAGCTAATGTAAGCGATTGCGATGTTTTAACTACTGCAATTCACTTTTCCACATTACTGATGATAAATCTGACGCAATGACACATTAACCTTTTTGCTACGAGTTTGTCATGCTTGTCAGCCTTAGCTAGAGAATGCTGATCAAAATCAAGTTCGCAGGACCCCACTTCGTTTTATACCTAGTAGTATGGCTCTGTTGCTGGAAATGAAAATTCACTCCACCTCAGAATGATCGGGTTTTCCTGCAACGTTGCATCATAACGGAGCTCTGATCCTTGCGCAGCATTTCCCAGTAACAACAAACACTGTGATAATTAAAATGTTTTAGTAATTTTTTATTAACAATTACTAAAAACACTGGTACCATATCACATATCGCCCCGCTGCCTGAGTGTTCCAAGTACGATGACAGAAGGAGGGTTGCTGAAGAATGGTGATGGAACAGTAAGAGAGTGAGTTTTGATTCTGGGCGCAGCAACTACTGAAATAATTAGTCCTGTAATACTAGAATATGTTATATCCCAAGAAGTGGCGGTGTTCCCCTTCCGCTAGAATATGAACATTGGGTTTTAGCCCTTAAATATCCCCCCCCCCCAGCCCCAGCCAGGACAAGCATTAACCTCCGGGCTGATCTCCTGTAATGAGTGATGGTATACTCCATCTGTGTTAACGTGTGCGAGAGGAGATGATATAGAAAAGATCGCGCGCGGTCCGTGGCCCACTAGTTGGGGCACTGCTCCAGCATTCGGCTGGCATTGATGGGAGAAACCACGGAAAACTTCCCATTAAAGCAGCGGCCGCTTTCGTTCCCCTCACGGTGATTGAAATCGACGTAACGTATGTCAAAAATCCGCCACCATCATGACTCAAACCATAGAACATCTCGGTCGATGCTGTTGCAGTGACAATAGTGTTGCCGCTGAACTATCGTAGTCGATCTCGACTCGAGACCCTGCAAATTGGAAGCGTCTTTAAACTATTTGAGTATTTTACGTAAAGTCCCTAAGACATTTTCATATTCTAGTGTTAAGTTAAATTAGTGTTAATCAAAAAATGTTCAAAAGGATAAAAGTTCACCAGTTAATTACAAAAAAAACGATAGACTTTTTAGTTATTAAAGGTCGCATCAACATCTAGGTCATTAGCGACCACTATTGCATTTAATGGTATGGTCATTGTGAAGATGACATGCTATGGTGATGATTGGCGGTGAAAGTACGAAAACAAATACAATAATGCCCGATACAATAATGGGAAACATGATACATGCCCAATACAATAATGGGAAAGCGGGAGTTGAACCTGCGATCCTATGTCCCTACTGCCTTAACTACAAACGTAAATGTCGCTAATTATTAAAAGTTTCATGAAGCTCTAGTTAGACTACAAGAAAAAAAAACATACGTATCTCTCATTAACCGGCGGACTGACGTTTTGTCCATTTTCTGATTTGTACTAACCTTAGAACTTTTGAATTGAATTTGCCTTGTTTTACGTGGCGAGACTCGGGCCATCAGGCCCGCTCTTCCGTCTGACCACGCAAATTTCGCTACGCTCCTTTCATCAACTAGCAGAGAAAGAAGGTATTTCTTGGACGAGAAACAGGCGATTTGAATTTAGCTCAGAGGCTACGTCATTTAGGCTTGAGGATCTTTTACATGCAACTAAATCTACGAACATGGGAAAGCCGGCTTTACTTCCCCTCCGAAGGAAGGCGTACGAAGGATTTTGTCGCCCTAAAAATCCACGGTTTCGATCAGGTTTGAACCCGCGAGCTTGGGTATAACAGTCCGGTACGCTAACCGTCACACCATCGCCGCCGCACTTTTTTCTCGAAGCCGCCGCTGAGCGTCCGAAGCCGGTTTTTTCGGCGAAACAAGGGAGGTGCGACGTATCAGCGCATGCGCAGGGCGCTGCGCAAACTGCCACCGCCGGGCTCGCATCGTAAACAGGCGCTGCTCTCTGTTTTTGCGGCAGCAGCTTCGCATTTAATGTTCCCGTTCAAAAAAGGGGGCGCGCGCTACATGCTGGGACGACATGTCCCTTTTTTTATTTTTTCTTCTCCCCTCTCGTTTTTCATTCCTATTAGATTAGTTGCGATATGGAATTACTACAATCTCGTTCTGGCCGTACACCGTAATTACTTACGAGAGGTGAGATTTTGTAGGATCCGGTTTGCGGCAGGTCGCAGTGTGTGTTGTTCGTGTCCAATTTTTGCGGCGCGGTCAGTGCGGAATGAGCCTGTCGGACAGTCGGGATATCTCTGCTGCGGCGCTGCGTATTATATTGTTTGCGAGGGAGCCCTGCATGAAATCTCGCGTAGCTGAATTCTGGCTTTTGCTCTTTGGGTTGCTGTGAACTTTGCTTTACTCCAATCTGTTTCAATCACTTGATCTCTCTGTGCTTTCACAATCACCTCTGTTGCTCTACCTGCCCCCTTAAGCGGAGATTTGTTTGTTTTCCCCGCTCATTCATTCGCACTCTTAATTTTTGTCGGCTACACTAAGTATTAATTCGTAAATATAGTTTGTTTCGGCGATTTTATGGGGATCAGTTTAACCTTAATTTTACTTTCCCCAATTTACCGCGGAAATTAGGATTTATTCCGGGAATCTTTGATTATTGCATTGATATAAATCTGAATATTGAAAACTTCTGGTTTTGTGATTTACATTTTTAGCACCCGAAATCAGTGCCTACACATGGATTTTGAATATCTCAAATCTGATATCGGAAGACCTGAGTAAACTAATACTCCTGAATTTTTTAAAAAATCGAGTCACGCAGTTTCATGAGCATTAATCAGTTAGGACCCCCACTACCCAAGACAACAGACGAAAGAATATTGGATGAAATTTGAGAAATTACGAAAAAGCAAATTAAGGGTCGAAACAATGTTCTGAAATCTATATTACAATGTCAAAATTCATGCGCAGGCTGAACCTCGCAGGTCAGTATCTTTCATTCGATCTAGTAACGGAAATTTACCTACGTAATAGGTTTACTACGGCTCTTGCAAAATTTCCCCTGAGAATCTGTGTCGAGGAGGAAACACCGTCTAAATATAGTTGAAATGGTTTGAACGTTTGACGTAGTATACCGCCGTGGTTGCTCAAGCGATTCTGTTAATGTTGGCGATAGGAGTACCGCCTCGATCTGCTGACTAATCGTGTTGCAGACTGCAGCCTTTCTGTGGTCCAAACGACCTAGTCCTGACCTCTGCGAAGAGGGACAGAGAAAGGACTTGGGCTTACAATCACTTGCACACCACATAGCAGGTCCATTCGAGAATGTTCTTCATAAATAATTTCTTATGTCGCTGCTTAAGGCTTTTTCCCAAAATTTTCGGTTTTATGATTCTTTTTAATTTATGTTTTACCAGCTCGTTAAAGACTTTGTACATTGTATATGTTCTTTGTAGGAAGTAGTTTTTATATTAATTGTGTGTAAGAATGAAGTAATTTGCTGTAATTATAGAAGAAAATTCTATTTTAATAATTTCTATGTAAATATTCGCGTATATTCGTAAAGCAATATATTTAATACGTGAATATGAATCACAATTTCATGAAAGAACGCAAATGATCCGGATACCTAAGAAGCGGAAATCAAGTGATTGCAGTGAACATTTGTCAGAATATGTGTTTTAATTTCTGATAGAATTTAATGGAAGTAGTGAAGTGCTAAACCGAAACCGTAGTGTTTCTTCGTTTTGAGGGCTGTTATTTTCTTGTTACTCAGTAGGTTATTTAAATAATAATAATAATAATAATAATAATAATAACTTATTGAAAAAAATGTCTTTGGTCTGTCGATCGTCGCACCCAACGCAAAGAGCAACCAGAAAGCGTGTGAATGGGACAACGAAGAGGTCGGAAAGATCGCGCGTGGTCCACGGCCCGTTTATAGGCTAGTGCTCTATCATTTGCCCGGTGTTGATTGATCGAAGAATCCATAGAAAGCTATCCAAGCAGCCGGCTGCTAGAATTTTCCTCCAGACAGTGACTGAATTCCACCTGTACTGCTATTTTTCCAACTCTGCTCCTGGCAGGTATCAGCTGTTGGCGGTTTCATCTAATCGGGAGCTTGAACGACACCATAGTGACGTTCAACCATACGATTGGATGACACCGTCAACAACCGATACCTGCCAAGGGCAAAGTTGAAAAAATCGTGGTATAGCTATGTAGCCAGTGTCGAAAATCCTGCCACCTGGACTTGAGCGTCCCCATAGTGACGTCACAATGGTGACATTCAAGCTTCCGATTGGATGAAACAGCCAACAGCTGATACCTCTGAGGAGCAGAGTTGGAAAAATTGCACTACAGCTATCTAGCTAGTGTCGAAAATTCTGCCTGCGTCTTACGTGGAACCGTAGGACATCCCGGCCGGAGCCACAGCAGTGACATATGTTGAAGCCCTGAGCCACCTTAGTTGGTTGTGGCACCCTACATGGAAGTACGACCAGTGAGCGGTTCCCGCCGTGGACGCGGTTGGCGGGGGCGTCGGGGCCCGAAAATGGCCCGCCGCGGCGGTGGCGGCGGTCGCGCGGGGGGGAGGGGGAGGGGAGGCGGCTGGCGCGCGAAGCGGTCCAAGAGCGATCGGAAAGCGGACGGCGATCGACTGCTGACGTCGAGGCGGAAGTTCCGGCAGCGCTGAGCGACGGACGCGGCGGCGGCGGCGGCGGTCGCTAATTGTGACAAATGGCTTAGCGGCGCCCGGCGTGCGCCGACCTCAGCGGCGGCGCCCGAGAGGCGACGCGGCCGCGACGGTGAGAGCCGAAGAGGGAAAGGAAGGACCAGAGGGGTGGGTTGAGGCGGGGACGGCGCGGAAGGCGGTATGGTGACGTTAAACCGGAAGGGACGGTTGGAGAGTGTTGGGGAGGGACGGGTATGTTACGAACCTACTGAATGTTCAGTGTTCCCGCAAGAGCGTATGCACACATAAATGGGTTGAGGCGGGGGCGGTGCGGAAGGAGGTATGAAGGTTTGGGAGCGGTTGGAGAGTGTTGGGGAGGGACGGGTATGTTACGAACCTACTGAATGTTCAATGTTCCCGCAACAGCGTATGCACACATAAACTGCGATCGTTTGAACGCCAATAAATTCAACTGCAGCTGTATTGCCACTCACCAAGTGTCTCTTTCCGTTGGCCTCTGACTTGAGGTAATTCAAATAAAGAACACTTTATGTCGAACACAAATCAAGTATTTGTGAATGCATGTAAACAGAATTAATTGGAAAATCACACCTTCTACACTTCCGCGGATATCGTGTTCCTTACTACAGAACCACCGATTAATATTCTGAAGTACCATTTCCAAAGTTTCGTCAAACTTCCGAAATCTTAACGTCTCTACTAATTGGGTTTTAAAACCAGTACGTCACATAAATTTTCCCGGCCTCCATTCAGGCGTCCATTCTCTGACAAACTCGACCTATTCTTCCGTCAACAAACTTGCGTCCCTGGTAACCGACGCTACATCCCTCAATTGTCTCTTTTCCTACGAGTTTTCCTACAATTTTTATAATTTAAATTCGTAACAGGTAAGTATCCGGTAGGTGTGTGTGTGTGTGGGGGGGTGACATGAGGCGGAGACGTGAGGTGCGCAGTGTATCTGGTGGAAAGGTAGTAATGGCAAATTTTAGCAAAACATCGATTCTTCAATACATCAAAAAAAGGTATTTGATGCCAATGAAAACATCAACAAAAATCGGTACATAAAATATCGATGTTTTAAATATGACGAAACATTGAAGTACGAGTATATCGAGTACGAAACATATCGAGTACGTAAAATAACCTGATTCTTATGTGATACACGTCAATATTAGTTTAATGTACATTCTGCCTTAAATTTGACTGTCATCTTAATCTTTAATCAATGTTCTATGATCAAAAACAGTTTCGCGTTATTACCTCGTAGAAAATAATCAAAATGGCACTGGAGGAAAATTGTGCATAGCAAACAGATTCGTGTCGAGTGAGGGTCAACAACCGTGACAGTTCTGAATCGCTCGTAATTGGAGGCAATCATAAAAACAATCAGGCACTGGAAATTTTATTTACATGAAGAGAATTATCTTGTTGAAAACATTCTTATTTCTGAACAAATATATCGTACTGAAGAAAACACCGAAAGCAAAACGTCGATTTATAATATCTATGTTTATCCTCAAAAATATCGGTGTATTAAAAACATCGATTCTTTTTTGCCGTCCCTAGAAGCGGCGGGATGGAGCGGAGCGGAGCGGAGCGGAGCGAAGCGAAACGGAACGGGTCGAGCTGAGTCGTCTCGTCGGCAGGACCTGGCCGCCTGGGAGCGGGGAGCAGGAGGCGGGGTGCGGGGGGGGGGGGGGCGAGGTCTCGCACAAGGCAACGACCGTGAAAGTGTGCGGCTCAGCTGTCAGCGAGGAGAGTGGGCTGGGCCTGGCGGTGCGGTCGCTCTTCCACCAACTGCGACGACCCCACAGAAGGTTGGGGACTAATTGCACCGTACTATACTGCGATTTTCGCAACACTCTGCCCCCTGGCAGGTATCAGATGTTGGCAGTTTCATCCAATCGGAAGCTTCAACGTCATCATGGTGACGCCCCCGATTGGATAAAACCGTCAACAGTTGTTACCTGCCAGGGGCAGAGTTACATAAATCGCAGTGTAGTAGGTAGACCTGCCTACAGAGCTGGATTTAAAGCATTGAGATCTTGCAAATGTTCGGGCCATCCCGGAGCTACTTCCTCCCTTCTCCCCTCACCCCACTCCCTTTCCTTATCTGTTGGAAGCCCGCCACACGACCCACTACGAGCTGGACGTATATGGTGTTTCAATAAGGACTTAGCAAGTTTGAATGCTCGCACAAAGTCATTCATATGACAAACAGACCTACTCTTGTCGCCAACTTCAATGGAAATAGATCACATTTTGAGTCACGTGGTATTCTAGAATAGAATCGCGGCACCGCAAGTGTTAGTGGCAGTTGCAGAAAATATTATTGCTTTTACCGATACCGAACGTTCTCACTGTGTGTTTTGGTTTGAAAACTCTAAGTCTGCGACAACTGTGCTTTGTAATTTTCGTACATAGCATGGTAAAGAACCTCCCAGAAGGCCTACTAATAATGAAACTACATGTACGGTAAAACACATCAAATTGCCAGGTTTCCGTGCATCTGACGATGTTGTGGAGCGAGTGAAACAAATCATTATTAACAGTCCTACAAAATCAACCTGGCGTCTTGACGACAGTTGTATTGCGCGTGATTATTGTTGGAAAGCGGTGTTCTCGCGGCTGTCGTATGCGACTACCGTTTCGGTCAGGTAATGTAATAGTGCTTTTACAAGAATGCTTCGAATTTATTTTTGTTGGTAGCATTGTAAGTATTTCTTGGCAACAGAGTGGTTGGCCCCCTCGGCGGTGCGACGTAATGCTGCTTCTCGAGAATTGACGTTTGTGTTGTTGAAGAGGGAGTGTAGGACTTTTTTAGAAGCGAAAAGCAAAAAGAATGTAGGTGACGATGACTTCCCGGACTCAATAATTAGTGTCTAGGTTTCAAAAATAATTTGGACTTGAAAAATATATGTTGTATGATTATTGTATTTAAAGTACAGGTTGCAAGCATATTAAAGTAGAGGCAAAAATAATCAAACGGTCAGAGGATTATTTCGGTTTAAAAATGAATGTGGATAGAAAAATGTTTGGGAGAATGTTATGGGCATATATTCTGTGTAACCCTGTGCTCTGTATATGTTCTGTGTAACTTTCAGTTTATCCTAATCATCCATCCAGATATGAAGTTCAAAATGATGAATAAATTGTATATTACAAAATTGGATCTCAAAGACGGTAACCTTTTCATTAAATAGGCATGAAATATGAGCGTGTATTGATATTCGGCGTGTGCCGTAGTTACTGACACTTCTCTTAACTATTCTGTCGACGTTCCATCGCGACCTCTCTAAGCATAAATGAAGTCGGACGCTTTTTGTGGTAGGATGTGTGATATTTTGTTCGGTTATTTGAAAACCGAACCCTTCGGCCTCGCTAGAACCTCTCTCGAGGGTCGTTGAACAGATGATGGTAGCGATATCTGCGATTGTTTTAACTGTAGGGAGAACTGTAGGAACAACACGAACCCCCACAAACATCCATGCCTGAGACTGTTCGCTTCGAACTGAGGCGGCGATGGCCTTACAGCCTTAGCAAACTCGGCTGTCCATGCCGACGTATTCTAGTGATTGTTGTCAGCAATGAATAGAGAATCAGCAAACTTGTTTTATTTAACGAAGAATGTTTGTAAAATATAAGAGCAATATATTCGGAAACCTGAAATCAAAGATTTTCATTGACACTACATTTTTAAAAACAAGCAAAACAAACTATTAGAGAAATTTAATATCACGCCAATGATCAACGTTTTAAAATAATACTTAGCATTGATAAGGTATATTTCAGAAAATAAAAACCCATCAACAATCCGAAACCTGTATGACACATAGTTTGAAAGCATTTCTGTTGTGTCCTTAGCGATCTGTTTTTTACACCGATGCAAATGATTGTTTCGCAATGCAACGTCATAAAATATTTCCGGCTGACCTATGCGTCGAAGTGGTCAGCTCACGAAGGCGGAGCGGAAGGAAACAAACACAGACGAACCGGTTTTCCGCCTACGGTTCTCTCGAGGGAACGAATCTAGGCCGAAAGGACGCTAGAAGTTCTTTTGCAGGAATGTTCCACCCTGAAAACCTGTACGAGAGGGCCTTTCCCTGTTCGTTTCAAGTTTGCCCGTTTTTCTTGCCTAGTATTATCGTTAATCAACGCCTGTGACTGCTAGCACCCTGGTGACATTCTCCTATTAACTGCACTACACAGCAACGCTTTCTGAGGAGGTACGAGTCGAGAGCTCTGGGTGCAATTACAAGCTCTACCTTGAAAGTTCTGAAAATAGCGATGCTTCCCTTGGCGTGTCATTTCAGCACTAATGTGGTCCGAATTATACACGTTAGGGTAAGAACGTTTTTCACTAAATTTGTCGCAGTCGCTGAGCGAGAATGAAAACACTAATTACGTGTGTAACATAAATTGTATGTGATTTTGTAAAGGATTGAACGTCGAAATGTGGAAGTTATTTTTGCCTTTCGCCTCTCTTTTAATTCTGAAAACAAATTCATCATTGATGCATTTGTGATTAAAACGATCACCTTCAAACGGTTTGTTTTCATTTGGAGCGATAAAGCTTTAGTGCGTTTCATTTTACAGTTGTTTTCTATCCGTTTATGTTGGCACTACTCATTGGGAAATGAATAAATTGATTTGTAAGCTGTTCTTGCAGTATCATATTCTCATACACTTTTTGGCATCGTAGAATGCATCGTGAAGCTTGTGAACTAAGCCTGTTTCCGTTTAAAAATTGCTTGTTACGATGAAAAATGACTTGTTTTCGACCTGTCACGAGAGACATATGCGACTTAAATTTCAGAGGAATAAATTCACTGAAACGGAAACAATCTTCTTGCAATGCGAACAATACTACAATAAACCACTTCAATACCAAATACCATTTAGAAATACATTTCGTTCTACTTGACTAATCTACTTCAAAAACGAAGGAGACTGAAATTTTCGGATTTTAATTCAGACCTTTTTACGAAAGAAATCGCAATTCTTGTGGTTATTGTTTTGTTGCTGGAAACCATAACTTTATTAAGCTCGTTAATTACTTAGATTCTTGTGTTGGATAATATTAAAATAGTACATTATTACTTAAGAGCTTATTTTTCAGAAAGCATAATGAAATGTTAAAAAAAGTCTTATGAATTAAAACAGGATTACTTTATACTTAAATTGAATTACGTTGAAATTTGTTTTGAAATGACGAAACAATTTCGCGCATATACTATACATAAAACGGCTTCAAAGAGATATTATTCAACGAAATATTTTGATTTTATGTTTACGAAATCTAATGAAAGCAGTCTACGCCCCTTGTGAGGTGAGTGTTCCGCTGTGGAACAACGCGACGAGGGAAGATGTACTCCAACCGTTGCGCCGGTTTGCCGCGTCTAGAGCCTGGCTTGCGAGCCTCGTTCGAAAGTGTATGAGGCCTTATAGGTATTATGCGCGCACGTTTTCTTGAGCCCTCGCTCCGCTAGTTGAGAGAGGATTGAGGAATTTGGTTATATTGCCCCCCCCCCCAAAATGGAATTTTATATCAAATTTTAAATTTATTTTTCAATGCAAAATTGTTTCTATTTTACGGGTGCGAATATTTCCAGTTATCATATTTTGTCTACAACTCTCGTTGCTATAATTTATTCTTAACTCAACTAATGTTGGCAAAGGGGCTTGTTCCAGCTAGGACGGTGCTTTACTGGTGGGAGAAACCTGAAGAGGTGAACCCACGCTCAAGAAAGCGTGCGCGTATAATAGTGTGGGGCCCTGTGCATTGATCGTCTTGATCTTCACTCTGCACTGCTTGTGGAACAGTGTTGTACGGGATCTGCACAAGCAACATTAGAAGCGGGCGCCGCTGATTTAAGGCGGATGAGACCTGCTCATCTTCTTTGTTGACTGAATGATTATTTCCTGTTTCCGAGTACGTCAACTACTATGGTCATTATAACCGTAAGTGTAGTGCTTGTTTTTATCGCGGGAGGTGGCGGTTATCTTTCCCCGCTGGACGGCGAGTCCCGCACCGATGTACTCGGCTTGTGTGGTTTTCCTCATTTAGGTTTCTCCCACCAGGGGGGCACGGTCCCAGCTGGAGCAAGCTGAAACACCAAGCTCCCGACTAGTTGTGTGGAAGGGTAGTGGAAGGGTAACGCATGGAAGTGTAAGTGCGTGAAAGTAAGGGGAGAGGACAGGAGAGAGGAAGAAAAGATTGCGTACGATATGCGACGTCTTTCTTTAGGGTACTTCTCCAGCATTCGCCCGGCGTTGATCAGAGAAACCGTTGAAAAGTACCTTTCAGAGCAGCCGGCCGCTAGAATTCTCCTCCAGACAGGGGCTGACTTCGACCTAGCTATGTAGCTAGTAGGGAGTTTGTGCCACCCCGAACGTTGAAGCACTATCAACCTTCGGCGCATGCGCAGTTTAAGTTTCCTACCATTTTAGTGCATCTGCGCATGCGTAATTTAAGTTTCCTACCATTTTAGTGCATCTGCGCATGCGCAATTTAAGTTTCCTACCATTTTAATGCATCTGCGCATGCGCAATTTACGTTACGCAGCATTTTAGTGTATCTGCGCATGCACAGAAGATCAACAGTGCTGACGCTATGCGTGCACAAACTCGCTAGTGTCGAAAATCCTGCCTCCGTCGGTACTCGAACCCCATGACTTCCCAGTCAGAGACACTGCAGTAACATCAGTTGATGCCCTGAACCAGCTCAGCCGGTCCGCTGGTTCGTCATGGCGCTGCATATGCGACCGCCGAAGCCAGAGCGATACCTCTGACCCGGTCCATTTCCATTTTTTTTCTTTTTTTTTTTTTTTTTTCGGTGGGCTTCCGTTATCTTTCAGCGCGCGGTTGACGACCAGATCTCTCTTCGCGGACTGCGGTACGCCCGCATCGTCCTATCTGCCCACGCGTCACCGTTCAACCCCGCCCCGCCCCGCCCCCCTCGCCCCGCCCCGCCCCGCCCCGCCCCGCCCCGACCACCCTTCCCCACTCCGCCCCGTCTGATGGCCGATGGAGCTGAAAGGGCAGGGGATGGGACATTGTGGGGTTGATGGGGGTTGCGTAGGAGGAAGAGGAGTTTTCGGAGAGTGGCATGATCATCTGGCGGACGAAACGGGTGGAAGGGAAAATGTTGGAGACAATAGAAGATTATTACCATGACGTTGGAGGAGTAAGCAGTGATTAATCCAAAGATGTTTAGTAATAAAAAATGGAATATGGTGAGGTTCAAAAACTGGATGGCGGGAAGCGCGTGCAGAGAGACTCTTGTTTTCGAAAGTGTAATTTTGAAATGACTGCTCTTAAAATAATTTTCATTTGCATGAAGCCTATTTAATTTAATACTACATATGAATTATTGCGCAATAATAATTTTTGAAGATTAAATATTCTCGTATGAAACACACAATAATTTTAAAAATTAATTATATTGAAAAAGTTTCACATTTAATGTAAACGTTTTGGTATATCCGAACCGAAATTATCTTTACAGAAGGTAGTAAATGACAACGATTACATGCGTAACATAAAAAATCAATAGTAGCACAGAACTCGTAAACGAGGACCCAAATGCCCAACTTCACAATTATAGATAGAATGAGAGGGTTCCCTGTGGTGTTCCAATAGGGCATTGGAGAATGATGTCTGTAGGTATGTGATTGTGAGTAATGGTGGCGATGGTGAGTGATGGTCGGTGATTACGAATGATGGCGGGTGATTACGAGTGATGGTGGGTGATGACAAGTGATGGCGGGTGATGGCGGATGATGGCATGTGATGGCGGTTGATGGCAAGTGATGGCAAGTGATGACGAGTGATGGCAGGTGATGGCGGATGATGGCAAGTGATGGTGGGTGACGGCGGGTGATGGCGGGCGATGGCGGGTGATGATGGTCGGTAGTGAGTGATGGCGGGAGATGGTAGGTGATAGCGGGAATGTTGCGTGTGTGGTGGCGTGAGGGTGATGGAAGTGTTGTTGGACGACGTGCAATCGTAGAGCCTCCGTCCGAGCGACAGGCGGCTGGCATCACCCGCCCCCCCCCCGGCGCAATAGGGGCGTGCCGAATAGGCGGGGGGGGGGGCAGGGGCGGAGGGCCAGGGCGCGGTCGTGACCACGAGGTTGCCCGCGTGTCGCATCCCAAATGAACGCGGGGGCGAGCAGAAGGGCGGTGGCGGCGGGGCCGCGCGCGCTTATCGGCACCATCGGGGAGTTTCAATTAACTGGGTTGCGCGCAAAAACCGGGCGATAAATTAAACGTTTTACGCAAAAACCGGGCGGTGGCGGCCGCGCGCATATCGGGTCTCTTCCTCCGGATCTGCTCCTCGTTCGCAGACCCGAATTTCCCGATTCCCCTGTTGCGATCTCCGCCCTTCTCTTCCGCGTTCCACCTGTGCCTCTCCTGTAGGACCACTTCCTCGGGACGGATTCCGCCTCTACCCGTGTTCTGTCTTCATCCCCTGGCAGCCCTTGAGCTCTTCATTATCCATGTCCATTTTGTGGAACAAGTCGTCTTCCTGCGCTCATGTAATCTCCTTTCTTTTGGCTTGGCGTTTTATTTTGGTCCTTATGATTGGTCAGTTTTGGATAATCCTTTCCTTACTCATATGTCGTTGATGGTACTCCATAACTGCCCCGCCTTCTGTTTACAAACGTGTCATATCCGCGTTCCTATCTGCTGTAGTTTGCTGTCCCTTCACACTTTACCCCTTATTCGATAACTCTCACTATTTGTCAAATAATGATATCCATGGCTAATTATCTAGACATTATGTGGTTCATATATTTACTTCCTATTATTACGAAATTCAACGTAAATTATTTTTTGACGTGAAATGTTATTAAAATTTTGTTCAGTAGGCAGGCGTGTACTAAAACCGCATGTGACTGGAATAAATGAAAACCTGTAATAGTACCTCGTTTATCTACCCAACCATAGTACAAGCGCATCATGAATGGTTATCGTTATGTGAATGAAAGTAGAAAGTTGTGGATGACGTGCGTGTCGCCGAGATGCCGCCGTGTTCCGCGTCCATGACGCATTCAGAGCTACATTTACATTCATGCCCTCAGAAAACCTTAGTAATATTTAACAGCAAATATTTTCAGTAAATGAATATTTTTTGAAATTTAACTTAAAAATGTGTTCTGAAATAAAACCCTCGATATTATAATCTTAATTAATTATGAACTACTTAATTAATATTACTTGAAATACGCAATTAATAACTTAGATACAATAAGCAAAACTGTTGGACCGAACATATTTCCAAAGGCGTTTCATTTTTATCGGAGTCTTGCGTCAAAGTGCAATGATTTCTTCCTCTGCTGTCCGTCCGCCTGCTGTCCTTCCAGGTCGCCTCCGGGGTGGCTGCCGTGCGCCCACGTGGCCGCTTCATCCCTCATCCCTACCCCTGCTTCCCCCGTCTCGCCTCGCCGAGCGACAGCCACGCCTCGCTTGGCTTCGCTGCCCCCGGCCGCAGTCTATACGCGCGACCTGGGAAGTTGGAACTCGGCGGTCGGGGCCGCTTTACGGTCTCCTCATGTCTGTGAACTGTGGTGCTGTTTAGCGATTCCGCCTCAATGTGGCCGCGCCACGTCACGCCGCGCCACGCCCCGCCCAACCCACGCCACCCCACGTCGCGTCACGTCACGCGACCTCACGCCACGCCACGCGACCTCACGCTACGCCACGCGACCTCACGCCACGCCACGCCAAGCCACGTCTTCCCACGCCACCCTACGCCGCGTTACGTCGCGCCACGCCACGCCAAGCCATGCCACGCCAAGCCATGCCACGCTATGTCACGCCACGACGCGCCGCACCACGCCCCGCCCCCACCCACGCCACCCCACCCCACCCCACGTCGCGTCACGCCACGCCACCTCACGCCAAGCCACGCCTTCCCACGCCACCCCACGCCGCGCCACGCCAGCTCACGCCGCGCCACGCCGCGCAACACTACGCCGAGCCTCGCCATGCCACGCCACGAAACGCCTCACCGCGCCACGCCAGCCATGCCACGCCATGTCACGCCCCGACGCGCCGCACCACGAGTCGCCACGCCGCGCCACGCCGCGCCACGCCGCGCCACGCCGCGCCACCCCGCGCCACCCCGCGCCACCCCGCGCCACGCCGCGCCATGTCGCGCCACGCCGCGCCACTCCGCGCCACGCCACGTCACTCCGCGCCACGCCACTCCACGCCTCGACACGTCGCGCCACTCCGCGCCACGCCACTCCACGCCTCTCCACGTCGCGCCAAGCCGCGCCACGCCACTCCACGCCTCGCCACGTCGCGCCAAGCCGCGCCACTCCGCGCCACGCCACGACACGCCGCGCCATGTCGCGCCACGCCGCGCCACGCCGCGCCACGCCGCGCCACTCCGCGCCACGCCGCGCCACTCCGCGCCACGCCGCGCCACTCCGCGTCACGCCACTCCACGCCACTCCGCGCCACGCCACTCCGCGCCACTCCGCGTCACGCCACTCCACGCCACTCCGCGCCACGCCACTCCGCGCCACGCTACTCCGCGCCACGCCACTCCACGCCACTCCGTGCCACGCCTCTCCACGCCTCGCCACGTCGCGCCAAGCCGCGCCACTCCGCGCCACGCCACGCCACGCCACTCCGCGCCAAGCCGCGCCACTCTACGCCGAGCCTCACCATGCTACGCCACACCGCGCCACGCCAAGCCATGCCGCGCCACGCCTCGCCACCCCACCCCACTCCACGCCACACCACGCCGCGCCACGCCACCACACGCCGCGCAACGCCGCACGCCGATTTTGGTCACTGCGGCCTGCATCACAGCGATGCAATCCACGGCCGCGCGATCAGAGGCCCTCGCAGCCTCGCATAATATAGACAAATCCGCGTGGAAACCTGGGGTCTTAATATAGACAAGTCCGGAAATGGAAACTCGGGGTCATAGTATAGACTAGTCTGCACAGAAAACTTGGATCATAATATAGCCTACTGTGCATGGAAACCTGGGGTCATAATATGGACTAGTCTGCCTGCAAACCTAGGATCGGAAAACGATTTATGGTGATGAGTCCAAGTTGTGAATGTTTTGTTTTCGAGGGCCAAGCAGCAATCCGCGTGGGATGCTTTATTCCCTATTTTCGTATGTCGCTACCACTGATCTAGGAAACATATCCGACAAGCGGCAAGGGGACATGTATGTCGGCGCCGCATCTCATCGTCCACCGCCATCCCTTGGAATAAAAGTGCCCTTACGGGAATAATGACCATAGCAGTTGATGTACCCGGAATCACGAAATAATCAACTGGCAAGCGGTGGAGACGGCCTTGGCCTCAATCGGACTGTAGAACCAGAAAAGAAGAATTAAAAAATAAGCAAATGTCTAGTTTTCGTAAATTTACACAGCATTATAAGTGTGTCAAAAAAATGTTACAAAACTTCTAGAGGGTTCGTGATGATCATATTTCGGTATTTCGGTCCATGTTTACGATCTGACCCAAAGAGGTTTCCCTCTACCTGCCAACACAAATGCAAAATAAGCTGCTTAACAATCTGTGGGGATAACAATCTGTGGGGGTTTCATTGAGATTTCCAATCACATGTTCGTCGACAAAAAGTGTATTTTGTATGGGTATATAATGCAAAAAATAAACAATTATAAAAAATATAGATCTACTAACGGGAAGACTAATACTAGCGATTTGGTTGGTAATTATCGCCAGTTTGAGGTTCATTGTTAGAAGCCTTTTTTTATCATTTAAGTAGTTGCAGATGTCATTCTGTTACTAATGAATGTTATTGAGGCAATATTCAATGTATCCAATGTTTTTTTCGCGCATGAAAATCAATTGCAGATTTAGATCTCTGAGTGCGATATTATAACTGGACATTTTCATTATTTAGAAAATATTTATATACGTGTACGAGAGTTTCCTCGAGAAATTTGCCTTTGAAGTATTTCACCCCACTGCAGATTGATCACATCCAATCACAGATTGGATGGAAGCACCTCAATTGTATTGAGCAGGGATTCCCAACCTTTTACTTGTATTACCCCCATATAAAATTATTTTCTCCTTGCACCCCCTTTAAAATTCCATCGACCGCCAGAGGGGTCTATACAGAGCCCGTTGGGAAACACTTGTATACAAGAATATATTTTGAAATACGTAAGGGTGAGGATGGCACATTTCAGGAGCCCTCCATGTGGTTCTTTTCCAGCCTCTAATTTGACTCTCAGACATTGTAGTGCGTAATTTGACGTTTCACAGAATAAGTCGTTTCAAAGGATTTGACGTTGAAGCCAATCTTTAATTCGTGGGAGACCAAAAAGAAGCGGCAAAGAAAAAAAAGAAGAAATATGCAGCTTTGATTTAACGTACGTTTATTAGCTTACTCATTATACTTATCTTCAGTACGTATCTTCAATGTACAATTTTTTGACGATAAATAAAATTAAAATAAATTTTCTTTGCAGTATTGAAGGGCTAGTTTATTTGATCCCTCTAACTGAATTTCGTTTTTTATCGGCTTCTGAACAATATTTTCCAAGTTAATAACAAAGCTTATTGTCAAAATATTTGGCTAGTCTCTAGAAAATCGTTTGTTAGGACACAATTGTATGATAAATAGGTAAATGAAATCAGCACTTCTATTCATGGCAATAAAACGAAAATGTTCTATCATTGGAAAATTGTGCTTTTTAATACAATTCTCAAAGAATATTTCTTAAAATTCTTCTTTGGAAAGAAATATTGTTGTTCATTAAAATCATTATTTAGGTGCAGCAGTAAGAATATTTAAATATGGGACCAGACATTCCACTTCAATTCTTTTGGAAACTAAGAATTAATCTTCATTATCATTCTTGTACTTATTTCAGTTATCCTCTGTTTTGTGCGAACGAACTTCGATTATATTCATATCCAAACATTTATTTTGGCATTATAAAGATATTATTTTTAACTGCTTCGTGCCCTGAATTTTTTCGGCGTAGATAAATTTATTTTTCATTATTAGCTCAAAGAAAAATCAATACAGATAGATTTCATAAAATTTTCACTCGTATATAAATGAGATGTATATTCATTCAATATGTGTTACTTCGGAAAGTACAGTTCCTGCAATGTTCATTAACCGAAAAGTTTTATGAAGTTAATTACAAAACGAATGAGATAATGTATGCGTCATACGTAAAATGTTATAATTAGTTTTTCCTCGGCCTGCCTAAAATGATTTTATCATTAAGCGAATTTTCGATCGGTGCAAGCTGTTCGAAAACACGGCTTTAGTTTGCGGGAGTTCCAGGAGTCATTTTTTTTCTGTATATTGTCCACAGGGAAGGCTTATTATCAACTTAGATTGCTTGCAAATTAATTACCAGCTACGCGATGTGTACAAACTTACATTTCCTATTCATTTGTTGAGTTATATCCATATTTAAATTTCACATTTCTTGCTGTACAAGCAAAGTGAATTTCGAATGCATTGAAAACTCGTAATGTTTAAACTTCTTAGAAAGATAACGGGAGTAGGGCAGAGGGAGAATGAGGATATCAGACAAGGCAAAGCAAGAATGTTTCAACCGGCAATTAGTTGATACTTCAGGTCTGTTGTTAAAGAATGATAGTGTCACGTTTACAATTTCTACAAATACGCAGTATAATTATAGAGAACTTTACTAACGTAAGTTTCTATCAGGATATTTTTGTTTCATTGTTTGTCATCATACTTTAATTTTAATAAAAATGTAATAATGTTTTTTTCTCGTAATTTAGAGCCGCATCGGTAAGGAATCATCAGTTCATTGATTCACATAAGCTAGTAATTACGATCAGAGCAAGTGTGAAGGAGTTGAGCGACAGCCCTCATGAGGGAGTCCAAAGAGTTTTATTTGCGGAAGTGGTTCCAATTCGTCGCGTGGGAAAGCGTGTTGCGGACGAATGCAATATGCTGCGTACGAGTGACGAAGTCAAAGGAAGGACGAAGGAGAGAAAGTGGAGCCGTGGCCTTTTTGCAGACAAATTGTCCCATTAGTATTCGCAGGGTATCGACCAAGGGGAACCAGAAGTGGGAGTGCGAACAGTTGAACCTTCTTACGGATAACATTATCGTTTACCACTCACATGAAATAATGGAGAGAGAGATAGTAATTGTAATTTTTTGTCAGCGATTTCGCAAAAAACACTGTCGATCTCGCGTCTTTGAACTTTCTTTACAGAAAGTTGGAGGACGTTGATATCCTTGAAATAACAGCAACAAACGAATTCATGTAGACAATGGGGAAAATTTAGAATACAGTCAAATTTGGCATAATATAATGACTCATTTTTAGCTGTCTTTAAGTGCGTTGAAAAATTAGCTGTTTTAGCTCTCTAGTATTACGTTGATGTACTAAAAATAAGATAGTAGCAGAAACGGGTAACACAATATGTGATTCTGCCAACTAAATAAGACCAAGTAAAAGTATTGAAGGAAGTATGTGTCTATTTTTTATTTATATGCCATGATATCGAATTCGTCAGTCGAAAATCAGAAAAGTTTGAAACATTATAAACGAAAAGACATTGTCGTTTTATTAAAAACATTTTCGTTTCAATAAAATGGCATGTGTTCAGTTGAACTTACATTTTTGCACAAGTGCAAACTTTTAACGCTATTCTCTACATATTCTTTCTGTAATCCTCTGTTTAATCTAATATTTTTAATTTTTTTATAACAATGCATTATATTTCTTTGCAGTGAATCTCTCTTGAAAATCATAGCAGTCAGAGGACGTTGAATATTTTACCATGGAATGTCTTTACAAGACGATTTATAGCTAATCGATAACTCAGAGTTATCATTGAGTGATCTCTCATTAAAACCTGTTCGTGACGCACGCATATGTAAACACAGGATACGTGCACTGGTGCCTATGACGCACTAACGTCACACGCGACCCGCGTCATACATGCTTTGTAAACGCCAAGTAAATGCTGTAACCATGAGGATAAGCACGAACTTCGAACTTTTTTCTCTTTTTTCGCTCTCGAGTGTCATGAACTCGATTCTAACAGATCAGACGATGGCCTCCATGAGAATAACTGAGATTTCAATAGGTAAAATGGCACCGAAATGTCCATCTGTACCTTTTTGAATTATTAAAGTGATAAAAAGCTTTACAAAATGATTTCACAAATACCTCTTGATGAATAAATTGTAGATTCTACAATGATTTTAAGTGTGGAAAGTATACGGTGGTAGAATTTTCATCTAGTATTCGTATGCCTAAATACTCCATCTGTGGCATTACTAACATGACGACATGATAACAGAAAACTACAAATAATAGATCTAAAAGTGAAACAATTTTTTGAGGGAGTTCATGATCCGTGTAGTAAATAAATAATTTCCATCGAAACCCGATTTTAAAACACTGTTACTCATCTTTGCATCGTGATACCTATTCTCTTCACAACTTTATTTAAAGTTCAGTTGTTTGAGTTATCAAATGATACATTCGACATAAACAACTTCAAAAGATTCTACCTCGCATAACTGCGTGTCGCCTCAAGTCACCTTTGCAGTATGACTTTTGTAGCTTCAGATCACCTCCGACGTCGGAGAAAGGAATATATTGGCAAAGAAATTTATTAGAACGATAGTAAAACCCGTCATGGCCCTCGGCTGAATGCGTAATGAATGAGGTGTGAAGGCGGGCCTTGACCTATAGCGGCGGCGCGGCGCGGCCCGAGCTCTCTCGTGTGTGCCTGGCAGCGATGTGGACTATGCACGTGCGTCGGCTGCGAGACGGCGAGTCGCCGCTGCGGCCCCTGCTGCACTGGCCGCTGGGGTCGGCGACGCCAACTGCGGCCGGACGCAACGGCAGTGGCAAAGCGATGCCTTGAGGACCATGTCATCTTCGGCATCCATGGCCCAAGTTTGAAAACGTGTTCGATTCATTTTTTTTATATAATTATAAATAGTGTTCGAGTTTACATGTTTATATTTGCGAATTTATTTCAATAATATTCGATCTGAGTGAATTTTTGATTTATTATGTTTTAAACGTTGGCTTCGAATTTAAATTTGAACTATCACTAGCTGAAAGTATTATTGGAAAGATTTATAAAGTAACCATATAAATGTTTTATATTTAATTGTTTATAAATTAAAGCCTGTAATAGTATACATTAAACCGTTATTAATTTCAATTAATCGAGTTGAAATCTGTTTTACTTTGTTTTTTTTTATAAACTTTCGCCTTCTGAATGTTATTTGGCAGGCTGTAGATGTCAGCAAAGACAATAGTGTCGGCGGTGACTACGGTGAGAGGAATGACTCGCAATCTACTCGCCTTTCCCCTCTAGATACCAGACGTCACATACCGGTCACACGTTGTTTTTGCAAATGACCTAAAAAAACGTTCGATGTAAAGTTAGTAGGGAATGTCCCCTTCCTCCTTGTATCCGACAGTATGATGCTGTGAGTTTCGTTTATCACTGTGGACTTTGTAAGTTTCTTCCTTCACTCGTAACTACAGCAATCAATGGCTTTTAATAATCGAAGAATCGAAAAATATAACTTTACCGTAAATCTGATAGAGGCTGTACAACGTTTTGTAAAAATTAGTATGTCACACTGTATCACCCAACGTATTACTATTTGCAAATCTGAGATGATAGCAGATAACTAGAGGAGTAGCATTTGCATTAACTTTGCGACGTGTTGACGCAACGCTCCCGATAGCTGTGACACTTTTGAAGAAGAAGAAGAAAACAACACTAATGATCGTTTCTGTCAGTGCAGTGAATGGACATTGTAATTATTCTAGTCACAATATGTCAGAACAGTTGAAAGAATCTAAGTCGGTCTGTTGGATTGAGAATGTCTGTTGGATTCTTGCATAACCACTGCTTAGGTCGTTAGCGCCGTAAGTATCATTTATGTTACATCCCGGAATATCCCAGCGTTCGTCTCCCTCTTCAACGTGAGTTCCGCTGACGACGTACACTTCGCCTCGTGCGTTTCTTGTTACGTAGCGTGTGTCACCTTCGCCACTCCAACACTAGGACCTCCCGCTCAACAATGCTACAGAGGCAATAGTGCTCATTTGAGCTATCCCAGCCTTCAGGTGGTAGGGAAAGAGAAGCTCCAGTATCATCAGTGTTGTATCATTGTATCGCCCACGGTATTACCACTGAAGCTCAGTGGATTGAATTTGAAATGATTATGAACAGGGGCGGATTAATATTTTTGCCGCCTGTAGGCACATCAAATTTGCCGCCCCCTGTTTAAAATTAATGTTACATTTCAAGTTGTAACGTTTCAGTAACAATTCCTCATTAATTTAAACGTTTTAACTTTAAAAGTAACATAATTTGCACATTGTTTTCTTAAATTAAATATTTTTTTTGGATTAGCTAATTTTGGATATAAACTGTACCTTCATAGCAAGTAACGTTCAACATTATTAACGTATCAACACTGAAACGTTAACATTAAAAGGAAAATAAAACATGACAACTAGAATTGCAACATGTTTTCTTTCGTCAAGGGGCCTTAGTTTCAGATTCATATACTTCTGAAGTAATAAGGTATACTCTAATGAAGTAAACAAATAAATAGCTTGTATTAAATATTAATATGATATTTTTAAAATAAAAATATGATTTATGCTGTTATAGTTTTTAGAGAACCAAAATTTGTTTTAGAAAATATCAAGAAAATTTTGCGCCTATGAAAATTTGCCGCCGTAGGCACGTGCCTACTGTGCCTATGCGTAAATACACCTCTGATTATGAAGATTGATTATGTCGTGATTGCGGACGCATCAACGCTTAGGTCATTAGCCCTGTAAGCGAACTGCGTGTTTTTACAACGGGAGCTGGTCGTTTTCTTCCCTCGCTGGATGGTGAGATCCGGCGCAGACCCACTCGTAGGCTTGCGGAGTTCTCCCTCATCTAGGTATCTCCCACAAGCTGAGCACCGCTCCAGCTCTAGACAGCGGCTGAATTCGACCTAGCTATGTAGCCAGTGCCGAAAATCCTACCTCTCTTGGGACTGGAACCCGAGGACCTCCAAGTCGGTGACGTCAGGTGATGCCCTGAGCCATCTCAGTTGTGGTAGTGGTAAACGACGTGAGCGATCTGAGATGTGAGCGCGGGCGGTGCATACACAGGGGGTTAGAATGCAAGGCGGCGCGGCGGCGCTGTTGGTGGTCGCGACGGCGGCGCGGAGCTGTGAAAGGCAACGCGCGTGGCTCAGCGGTCAAGAATCTGGAGCAACTCCGGCGGTGGCGGTGGCGGCGGCGGTGGCGGTGGCGGTGGCGGTGGCGGTGGCGGTGGCGGTGGCGGTGGTGGTGGCGGTGGCGGTGGCGGTGGGGGTGGCGGTGGCGGTGGGGGTGGCGGCGGTCGCGGCGGTCGCGGCGGCGGACTGCGGCAGTGGCGGAGGCGGCGGCAGTGGCGGTGGCAGCGGCAGCGGCGGCGGCAGCGGCGGCGGCGTTGGCGGCGGCGGCGGGGGCGGGGGCGGCGGCGGCGGCGGCGGCGGCGGCGGCACGGTGTAGCGTTCGGCCACAGAGCAGGTTCCTCACCGGCCGCCGCGCCGTCACCACCTGCATTGCCAGCGCCGCCCTCACCATCAATGACGACGCCGTCACCGTCACCTCCCCGCGCCTCGCTGACACACCCACCGACACAGTTCTGTCGCACCCAATAGCGCAGCCACCGCCGCTGCTGCACAAGCTAGCGTTGGGCCGTACCCTCCTCTAAGCCGCGTCTTAGTTTCCGCTCGTCTTTTCTTTTAACGTTGCTGCTTTGCTTTGCACTCGGAAAGAAGAAATTAATAGCTGCGGTGTGTTCCTTCCGCAGTTATGGCCCTCTCGAGAATTTAACCCGCAACTCGTTTGCATTATGTGTGTGGTAATGGGTTTTATTCCATTATCTTCTATGCCTTGCATTTTGTTAAAAACGTCACCATTAGATAAAAATCCTTTTATAAATCAAAATAATGTATTTCCATGTTTTCATTTATTTATTTAACTCTATTGTAAATTCATTAACGTATATTTTATGACATGAAAACATTTGAAATTTTACCTGATGGTGAATATTTTCTGACACTAGAATGCTGCTCATAATGACAAAGCGTACGTTTGTGCAATATGTGTAAATGGGGAGGAGAAAAGAGTAAAGGTCAAAGCCATTACTGTCGTCTTGTGACGTTTTCGCATAATAGTTATATCAAGTCACTAACTTCAAAGCTGTTACATAACAAAAGCTAGAAATTTCAATACGGTGTATTAATATGTTGGAGGACGATAGTCCAAAACCGCCTGCTCCTTATGCCAACAATATGCATATTATTATATTAAAATAATTCTCTCGTACGATACTACTGGTAAAAGCCCAACTTCATTCCCGCAAGCACGTTTACTGTCCACTACTCCCACTTCCCCCGCTACTTGCCACTACCTCCGCTTTCAGTGCCACAACATCCTGCTGCCTTCACTACAGCCGCCGCCGCCACCGCCGCGTAAACATGAAAAAGTACTTGTCCAACTTCTGATTTTATTAGCAATTAACGCGGAGCGAATGAAACATGAAACGCGTATGCTAATTAAATTAACCGCGTGCGGACGGAGAAGGGGCTGGAACGTTTGCTGCGCTGTTGACACAGCGATCCTGTGAACTTTTCCACGACCGTGGTACGCGCGGGCGGTAGCGCGGCGGTGGCGCCGCCAGTGGTTGCTGACCGACCGAGCGCGCGCGCGGCTTTTGTTTATAGTTAGTTCTGCACGCGCCGCTTGCCAGCGCTATCAGCGTGAGCGCGTCAGCCAGCCACTACGCTCTGACGATGCAGTGAAAGGTATCACCTACTTACGTCTCGCTGACGCCGAGAAATTTATCTGGGCGAGAACGGATTAGTACTGCGAATAAAAATGTTGACGTCAGATTCAAATGTTTTGAATTCTTGACCATAGTACCTGGGAATTTGATAGTTATTACGATCCGTTGAAACATTAAACAATTATTAATGTTTTGTTCGCGTCTGTTAAACGTTAAATGTTAATTAGCACACTCGTGTAGATACTACTATAATAAATTATACTACTATTATAAACAGCACGGACATGTTTTGGCTGAATAAGATGAAATGTATTTTCATGATCTCATAAACATTTCTACATCGGACGTCATTTTTTGAAACAAACAAACAACTAAGTTAATCAATTTCTGTTTATATTCTTCGTGATTTACTATCAAATGATACAGCAATTTCTATCAGGATAAAATGCCAACATCAACAAAAAAACACTTAAGTAATTAATTACCTAAACTTCAAACGTTTGATTTAAGTATTTTCCTTTCAGTATTTCATTATAAACAGAAGACGTTTCAAAACCAGTGTTTGAAACATAATACTTATTTTCTAATGATATCAGTAAGTGTTTTTATTGGGTGAGTCAAGAGAATGATTCAAATATGGTGCTGGTAGCTATTTTCGAAACAAAACCAACCAAACAAACAAACGTTATAACTAAGAGCAAGTACGTTTACGTTTCTCACCATTACGAAGCAATTTTTCGTATTAAATGACCGTGTATTTACAGCCGCCATTACAACGGAGTGTGGCAAATCACATAATGTAAGGTTCACAATGCTTTCAACACAGCGTTTCCAGAACGTAGTCGCGCAGTCACCGAACGGATAATCGATGTGAGCGGTGGAATAAAGCTGCTGCTGGGGATCTCACGGTGCGCCGACAGGACTTGCGAGTTTTAATATTTGTTCTGCGCAGGGGAAAATGGAGCGATCGGGCTGTTTGATTTCCTGGACACTTTCATAATTCACGTAAATAACCACTGAACGTGACTGATATTCGTGAAATTGATCCACATCGGATTTGATTTTAAGTATCGGTGACTCATGGGGCATTGTATTCATAAAATTATCGTCCGTTAAAGTGTAAGTACGTAGATATTTACAGACGAAAATTTCACAAGACTGGAAAGTAAACACACTCTATATGCTGTGTGCTACTTTTCCTCTCATGCTTTTAGAATAGCATTCACTTCCAAGTATTTAAAATGTTGAATGAATATACACTATTTAAAAGATGTATAAAGTAACAATCGACAAACATAGACCTACAATCATTGGTAGAACATGTTGAAGATGGTAGAACATTATATTAAAAACGGCAATGGCGATTCTGATTAATTTTTTATTGAGAAGTGTTGGGAGCAAATACGTACCCAAAGTTAAAAGTAAAGACAAAGGCGGTAAAGGAAGTGAAGACATAGGTTGGGGGGGGGGGGGGGGCAGAGATGTAGACGATGGCGGAAGCAAACAAGCGCGTGTAGGTAAAGACCGAAGCGGAGGCGAAGACCTGAACGAAACCGGAGATGCAGTCTGAAGCGGACGGGAACACGTGACCAAAGTTAAAGTCTAAGGCAAAGTGTGACGTAGGCCAAAACGGATGATAAGACACCGGCGCAAGTAAATAACAAAGACGAAGGTGAAGCCGGCGATGGTGTAACGGTTAGCGTATCGGACTGTTATACCCAAGTTGGCGGGTTCAAACCCGATCGTGGATTTTTAAGGACGAAAAAAATCCTTCGTACGCCTTCGGAAGGGAAGTAAAACCGGCTGTCCCATGTTAGTAGATTTACTTGATGACGCCTAAATGATGCCTCTGACCTATATTCAAATCACCTGTTTCGTCGTCCAAGAAATACCTCTTTTCTTTGCTAGTAGATGAAAGGAGCGTAGTGAAATTTGCGAGGCCAGACGGAAGAGCAGGCCTGATGGCCCGAGTCTCGCCACGTAAAGTAAAGGCATCAATTCAATTAAATTCAATTCAATTCCATTCCATTCCACTCCATTCCACTCCATTCCACTCCACTCCATTCCATTCCACTCCATTCCATTCCACTCCATTCCATTCCATTCCACTCCATTCCATTCCACTCCATTCCATTCCACTCCATTCCATTCCATTCAATTCAATTCAATTCAAGGCGGAAGCGATGTGGGAAGCGCCGTCGCGAGCGGAGGCTCTGGCTTCGAGCCCCGTCGGCGCGACGCGCGGGCCAGCGACCTCCGGCGCCTGCCGCCCGCTGGCGGCCTCGCGCTCGCGATCTGGGGCTGCTCGGCCTCCCGTCGTCGCCGCCGCCGCCGCCGCCAGCGCCGCCTCCGCAGAAGCGGCTGCCGCGAGGCCGCGCGGCTTCCGAGTGGGCGAAGGCGCTGGCGAGCTGCGGCCCGGCGCCGCGCGCTCCCGCCTCGCACGTTACGAGCGCGTGGCAGATCCGCGGCAGGTGGTCGTGACGCGGGCGGTCTTGAACTATTTTGATCTATTTTGCTCGCGGCGATGGTGTAACGGTTAGCGTATGGGGCTGTTGTATCCAAGTTCAAACCCGATCGAAGCCGTGGATTTTTAAGGGCGAAAAAAGTACGTCGTGCGCCTTCCTTCGGAGGGGAAGTAAAGCCGGCTGTCCCATGTTAGTAGTTCGCTAGTGGGAGTGTAGCGAAATTTGCGTGGTCAGACGGAAGCGCAGGCCTCATGGCCTGAGTCTCGCCACGTAAAATAAGACATCAATTCAATTCAACGCTCGGCGCCCGCGAACAGTCAGAGGATTTTTTGATGCGGAGGTGTAAGGCAACGGGCGAGATAGAGTTTTGATATCTTAGCGGCAACATCGTTTTGACCACCATTGACCGGGAAGACCTATAGATTTCGTCTGACTGATTGATTAGTTATTCCGGGCGCGTTCACTGCTCAGGTCATTAGTCTTAAAAGTGTAGTGTATGTTTTCCTCGGGAGGTGGTGGTGATCCTCCGCTAGGTGATGTGATTCGGCGCTGACCTACCGGTACTTTCCCAACAAGGTATCTCCCACACGCAGAGGACCGCCCAAGCCGGGACAAGATCTAAGCTCCCGACCGGGCTCCCGGCGCGTGTGTTAGTGGTGTGCATGTTAGTGTAAGTTAGAGGTGAGTGTAGGACGAGGAAGAGAAAGGAAAGATCGCTCGAGGTCCGTAGCCCGCTTGTTAGGGTACTCCTCCGGCATTCGCGTGGTGTTGATCGGAGAAACTACGGAAAACTACCGATCATAGCAGCAGACAGATAGACTTCTTCTCCTGACAGCGGTAGAGCTCGACCTCACTGTGTTACTAGTGTCGAAAATTGGGACTCGAACCTAGCACTTTCCGGTCAGAGGCACTGCAGCGACATCAGTTCGTGCTCGCTGTGCTCCAGAGTGCCAAGCGGTCCTGATCTTAGCATGTGTTGAGTTGGAGTTCAATGCTAGTTCTCGAACTCAGGAAGAGACGGACTCTATGCCCGTTAATCGGATCGTGATAGTCTGCGCAGTGCTTATCTATGAATCCCACCGTGTTGATTACATAACCCTTCGAATACAGTATGTAAGCTTGGTGGTGGATAAATATTTGTACATTCAATTATCGGTGCGACGTTAAGGGGTAGGGAAATGAAATTAATCTCGCGGAGGTCCATTATTCTCAAAAATTCGTGCCGAGTATCGCTTGTATAAAATTCTTGCGTGTAATTTAGAACAGGGAATCCTGAGCCGCAATGCACGCGAGAGGTCCGTGCTGCCTCTCACATGTGGCCGGAGGTCAGTGAAGCGTCTTCCCCACGAAGCTGCCTACTTACCTGCCAGCCAGCCGCATGGCGAAAGCCGGAACCAAACCACTCACGCTGCCACGGCACGCGTGAGGAGCAGCCGCGCGGAGGTCGCCGCGCGCCCGCCCCCGCACTAGCGCTCCGCTCGGGATTGCCCGCGAACTATCACGACCGCCCTCCTGCGAGGCCTTCGGACTCTCCGGAAGTCCTTGCCACGCGGCGGCGGCGGCGGCGGCGGCGGTGACGAGGGCGGCGGAGCCGTTGCAGAGTTCAATGTGTGGCGGCTGGCAGTCGACCTTCCGGTCGCGATTGTGTGTGTATCCTTCCGAGTGCAATAGAGCCGAACGGGCCGCGCTGTCGTAATACCTCGTCCCACCAGCCGACTAATGAGTGCGTGCGTGCCTTCGTGTGTGTGTGTGTGTGTGTGTGTGTGTGTGTGTGTTGAGTGACGGCCTCCGAACGGTTTCTCTCCGCTCGTTTTTCCGCGGCGTTCATCGCCGCAGATTTTTAATTAGAATGACTGTTTAGACCTCGTTTTCTGTTCTTTGGAATTGACAGCTTTGTAGGCCATTGATAACTACAACCTCTAATACTGCTGTTTTGTCCTCATGTTTTAATTTCTGAGTTGTTAGTAGATGTAAATTACTGGAGCTCGTTAACTCAGAGAGATGGATAGAAGTAGGAAGTGTGCCTCACATACGGAAAAAAGAGAAATAAATGTCGAATTTGTAATGAGGACATGGAATAGTTTTCTACGAGCTTTGGAATACATTTCATGAAACTGTGTTTAACATGTAGGTAATAATTGAAATGAACGTCGTAGAATACAAATCACCTTGACATCGACAATACACACTACCGACTAAGTCATCATTATGCACGATTACCTCAATGGAAATTATAACATTTATGAATACAGTACCGTATTTACTCATTACTCTAGCAAAAACAGATCATAAATATACAAGGATTATTGATTGTGTTTAGTTTGCTGCTATCCCTAGAAAATAATGACGTACAGGATATGATCCAATCACTCAAAACTGGTGTTAATGGCAATGTTGTAACTCATAACTGTAGCAACTTTTCACTTCAGTTTGCCAGGTGTTCCGAGCACAGTAGGCAGTAAATGAAATAATTAGCGCACTTGAACCTTGAAACCTATTTACAGGGTAAAATGAACGTAGTTACTTACTGTACTTACTTGCAAGGGAGGAAAAGTAGAGCAAAATATGTGACCAAGTAAAGCAGTTACCAAGGTGTTATTGAATTATTTAATTATGCAGTAACAATTTCAATGGAATCACGTTATAAATTTCAGTAAATAACATATGCCATTAAAATCATCTCTGGAGCACTCGAGAAGTTACAAACTCAAATAGACTCAAATCATGTGTAATAAAGATTTGCATATTTATTTTAGAAGTGATGTCCGGTGAAATATCGTGAAAAATCATTGTGCATTTTAATCTTCACTCAGGAAATAAATTGATTTCGTCGCCACAGACTCTTTTAACAGACTCTTTTGTGGTTTTAACATTAGATACACACTTCACTCGGCGATAAAAAAAGGGGGTATAAATAGTACATTGGAAATAAATGAAGAAAGGAAGAAAGAAGAGGACCTCAATAATTTTAGTAATTCAATTATTAAAAAATAAACTTCTTTATGTGATATAATGCCGGTAGTCCGAAGGCCTTTCAACCATTAAATAATCAACATCTTATGATATTCTAACTTTTCGAATTCTCGTACTCACCTCAGATGATCCCTGTATGGTTTGAAAGTCGCGGAAAATTCCATTTCGTACAGCTTAGTTAAAAAGCGCTAAAGGGAGCAAACATGAGGTTACCCCCATGACAAGACTATTAAATCAGTAATCTACGAAACTCAGTAGGTACCCTTCAGTACCTTCCCCCTTCTTACTGCATGGCATTTGTCATAGACAAACATTCATCGACCGTGCAGGACGGCCAGCCGGCCAGTGGTGACGCCTGGCACGTTGTGCATACAGAACTTCTAGCTCACTTTTAATTTATAAACAACACTTCTACTGAATGATGTCTTGTTCCATTGAACAATACGAAAATACAAGGAATTTTTCGAATGGATTAAATTATTACACGTAAATGCATTGCGATCCTATATTTCTTCACAGCGAAAGTAACAGAAGAGCACCCAATTTACAAGTCTTATTTTTGGAATGTTGTTCGTAGATTTGTTGCTTGTTGTTCGTAGATTGGACCCAACGCCCGTACCTCTTCCAGTAAGCGTTTAATGTCGAAAGTACTCATGCTATTGAGTGATAGTAATATTCGACTAAACGAAATGATATTTAAATGATATACGTTGAACCATTACACACGTTTTTACTGTGGTAACATATCATTTTACTAGACGTCACACCGGAAACAATACATTTGATAACTCGGAAATTTTCACCAGCTAGTGTGGCTCATAGTATGCTAGAGCGGTACTGCGAACTCGTAGGGTTTGATCGACGGAGATAGTAGGATTTTCGACACGAGCTAGCTAGAACGAATTCAGTTGCTGCCTGCAGGAGAGTGCGGCCGGAGAGCTAGTTGTCCGTGGTTTCTGCGAAAAAATACTGGGCGAATTCCGGAGCAGTACCTTAAGAAACCGCGCCCAATCTTTCCTCAAAAATGCTTGTCTTATCATCACCCGAATTTACCCCCCCCACACACACACACACATACACACTTCATTCATTTCACTACCACACATGCCGGGCGACCAGTCGGGAGAATAGAGCTTGTCCCGGCTTGGGCGGTGCGACGCAAATGGAAGAGACCTGATTGGGCAAAATCTCTCACGCCGATTAGACGAGTAGGTCAGCGCGGGATTTCCACCCAGAGAAGAACACCGAGATAAGAAAATACTTAGAGGACTAATGCCCATACCAGTTGATCCGTCCAGAAACACGAAACAATGAATTATCGAACATTTTCTCCTGTGACGCTCGCTCATTCTCTAAACGCGTGCAACACAACACCCAGGCCGTTCGGCCGTCCTATACGTGCGTGCCATCGACAGACCCGAGCAGCTTAAGGCACATGCGCAATGCAAACATAAACATAAATATGACGTGAACACAAAAGTTAGGACTACGTCCTCAAGAGGCCTCATTCACAATGTGTTCGCAGAAGCGTAACACGATAGACGTTAACTTAAAAGCTTGCAAACTTCAATCTTCTGTGCTTATGCTTACGTAAAACATAAGAAATGAACCAATCATAGTAGGTTAACTCAAAATCGAGAATCGAAATAAGATCGAAGTCGATAGACGAACAAACGCCATATGGGTCATGGACAGAACCGATACCTTGAAATCGATTCTCACATCCAAACAATAGTAAATCAGAATGTCTCACAGCCAATAGAAACTAGATATTTTTCTTACGTTTATGTTACACATTGTAAATACTTCAGTCTGTCACTTATGTTTAGATTTAGATTTAGATTAATTTAGTCAAAGAAACAATAAAAACTGTATGTGACGTAGGGAGGACAAGATTATCTGCGCACGTTTTCTTGAGTTCCAGAACACCTTCCCGTCATTTTAACTATACATAGTTGAAAGATGAGTAAAAGTTTAACATAAATAAATAAAAATACATTTTAAAAATAGCAAGATAAGCAATATTTGAAAAATAGTCATTTTCGTTTCTGAGTTATAGAAAACTTATTTTTTATCTTATTTTTAAGTTATCAAAACTTATCATGTTAATGTTTATGTCTATGCGCTATGCTTATGCTTGCATTGTGACAGTGCCTTTACTTCGCCTCCCGGTATCTTTATAGCGGCTCCGGCGCCGCCTCCGTGTTGACCAGAGGTCGCGCCCCTCTCCCCTCACAGAGGTCGTGACCTCCGCCGGGCCATTACGTTTCGCGAGCGCGAATCCTTTGAGCGGGCGGTCGGAGCGATATCGATATCTCGACGACGTGTCCGTAATTTACGGTCGCCGGTCGCCAGAGGTCGGAGGAGGCGGTCGGTCGATAGCTCGCCGCGTCTCCGCCCGCGACCGGCTCTCGCGCGTTCTAATTCCGCCGCCTCCGCCGCCGCGGCCCAGTGTTGTCCCGCGGTTGGCTCATGTCGGCGATACCGTTGTCCCTCCGCGTTGTCCACGAGTCGGCAAACATGTTTGTGGCATCTGCCCAAATCCACCGCCGCCGCCGCCGCCGTCCCCTTCTCCTCTCTTGGGCACCACGCGGCCGGCGCTGGTTATTGTGTTTTCAAACGTTTTCGTTTGAGGAACCTTAACCTACTTGTTGGTTTCTTTATTTACAGTCAGTTTATAGTGGGTTGATTACGTATCTCTTCGTAACTTTATGCTCTGATTACGTAGAACAGTGTTTTTGTGTTATTAAACCTGTTTTGGTTTTCAAAGTGAGTTGACTTTCATGCGAATTCTTTATCATCCCATTCGCTAAATAATTGCAAGTGATAATCCGTTCATCACTCATCATTATTTTTGTTTTATCTGTTGTTGTTGACATCAAAATCCAATGAAAACCTACAAGTCTCCGATTTAAATAGAGACTTTTGTGACATTCGATCGTTAGGATTGCAGTTATCCAATCGGGAGATTCATCGCCAAACATGAAGTCGTAACAAAGCTCTCAATTGTGTTACTGCGTCTAGCTGATCAAAAGTCAGACGTCACACAATTTACATCGAAATATAGGAGACATTTATAAATTTCAGAACACCCTATATACTTCAAGTTGGCGTGAGCCTATTAACAAATAGCTTACGTAGGATATAGTCTAAGGCTCATATTTACAATGCACGCACATTGTAAAATGGGGTGTACGTAATTGAATTTTTTAATGACGAACAAATTTCCTTTGGATGTTAAAAATGAGTTCTGAATACCTGGACAGTATCAGGGATCTACAATACTAATATCCAATGCGCGCAGATATTGAAAGAAATCTACGTAGCCTCCGGTCATGCGAGAGGTGTTTAGGTTTCCTTAGATATCAAAAACATGGAATAACAAAAATAAACCTAAGGAATAGTTTCAGTTTTATCTAAAAATGCAAATATTTGATTCTATTATTTCACCTATTCTCGTATTACGCGTACCGAATGAACAACCATGCTCAGTGCATCATTGCTGATGATACAACTGACTTCATGGCTCCAAGGAAGCACCTGCCCGCTATTAATTTTCGGTATTTACGTGTTTCATTATGAAATAGCAACTATTTTGATGTTCAATGTATGTAAATAATTTTTGTAAAGTATATGTATTATACAATGTTCTCGTAGTATTTGTGACGTCTCTTTTTGTTAAAGTATTTAATTTACCACAGTGTTATACAAAAATGTTTTATTTATTGTTCTTGAGCATTGTGCGTGCAACGTTTTGGAAGATGTTTTTGTGTAGTTTTCTTGATCAGCATTTTTGCTGCGACAGGCAAGATTTAATTTATTGCCGTCAGCAGCAGCTTCAGCCAATTTTCTTCCTAGAACCGTTTTCTGGTTACTTTCCCACTGTTTTAATTGCACTGAATCATAAATTGAAAGATCTAACGGAGAAATTACCACATATAAACACTGTATGTGTAGTTCTGTAAAATAAAGTTTTCAAGTATTTTACGATAAATTTTTATTTCCTACGACAAAAGTATTCCAGTATTGTCCGTTAAGTTTAGAAACAATCTTGTAATGTAATGGTAGTAATAGTATTCGGAAGAAGAAATAAAGGTTGAGGATGCTCGACTTGCTAGCAAAGAATTACAAGTTACTTGTATAGAACTCGCTAAATCGCTAACAAAAGAATGAAGAAATTCGTGTTCAACTGTATTACACCCACTATATCTCTTCTGTCGCGATGAAACGGCTACAAATCTTTAATACCACACTGTTTGTACCCACCCTTCTTTATTCTAGTATCAAACAAATAATTCAAAGCTAATTATGTTTCGGATAGCCCTCCCCCTAGCCAATTTGAAAGAAACAAAACAAACTCGATATTAAACGGGGTCCTATGCGTATTTGTTATTCCACATTAGATTTGGCCGTCTCTCTATTCCTTATCGTGAATACTCAGGATAATCTTTGCCCTCCTGCTCCATGGTTATCGGACCGATCGTCCCGGAATGAATAAAAATCTCGAACAGATATCACAGTCGTCCGGCGCTTGCGATCGGATTCGGTTGAGCGCGGAGGCTGAGTGATAACGCATGCGTTTTCGAAAAAACGTCCAATACTCCGAGCGCAGATTCACGTGTTTTGAAAACTATCAGAAAACAGCGCTACGGATAATGTAAATGAAACTTCTCTTCAAATCCTCTTCTAGCATTTTTAATTACATGTGATGATAGAAAGAGGACAAATTTAGATGCGGAGATTTATTTTCCATTGAAACTTTCCTTTGAATGTGTCAGGTGAAACATACTGAGGTTTGCTGAATGAGCTAGCTAGTATTTGCAGAACCGATGTAATATAATGCGACGTTTTTTTATCAAATAAATCGGAAAATCTTCGAAAAAAACCCGTTTGGAATGCCTAAAAATTCCTAAAGTTTCTCCATTTCCAATCTTTTTTTGTGCGAATAATGGCAGTGCTTTCATTTTGAATAAATAACACGTGTCGCTTTCTACAAGAATTGAAATATTGAACTCTTTCCATTGTATCATTTGCTATCAGATTCCGGCGTCTCTCAATTTCTTATCAAGAGTCAGAAAAATCTTTACCCTTACTGCGCAACGGTTATCGTTTCGACGGCTAAAAATCTCTCGTTGATATCTCCCGGACGAAACTCTGGCCGCGCGACCTGCGTGGCCGGAGGGGGTTGGGGTGGGGGAGGCGCGGAGAGAACGGCTCCGCGATATGATAACGCGTGCGCTTTTGAAAAAGCGTCGGATTCCCCGCGTTGTGCCGCGTCGCGTCGCGTCGCTCGCGTTCCAGCTGTATACATTTTCACTCCGCTTATTTGCCCGCGCCGCGCGACGAGGCGGGGGCGGAGCGGGGGCGGAGCGGGGGCGGAGCGGGGGCGGAGCGGGGGCGGAGCGGGGGCGGAGCGGGGGCGGAGCGGGGGCGGAGCGGGGGCGGAGCGGGGGCGGAGCGGGGCGGAGCGGGGGCGGAGCGGGGGCGGAGCGGGGGCGGAGCGGGGGCGGAGCGGGGGCGGAGCGGGGGCGGAGCGGGGGCGGAGCGGGGGCGGAGCGGGGGCGGAGCGGGGGCGGAGCGGGAGCGGGGCGGAGCAGGGGCGGAGCGGAGGAGGGGTGGGGGCGGGACGGGGGCGGGCGGAGCGGGGGCGGGGTAGGGCGAGACGGGGGTGGGGACGAGTGGATGGGACGGGGCGCGGAGGCCGGCGGCAGACGGCAGCAGCTCAATTCAGTTAACCGGAGGCAACATTCATATCTCCGGCGTGTAATTCGCGACCGAAACCCAGCGACCGGCGATAGCTCGTTGGGCGGCTCGAAATCGGGCTTCTGGTAATGCGATTAGGGTGTGGGTGGGTGTGTTTGTAAGTGTATTGTACGTGTGTCTGTTTCTTCGTGTATTTTTGTTTCGCGTGCGTACGTGGGCAGAAATGGTGTATCCTGCGTGTGTGTAAAGGAACGAAGGAGAGAATACGAGAGAGGTGGACAGAAAGAGGCAGGCATAGAAATAAGAAGGAAAGAGAGAGAGGAGAGAAAGCGAGGTAAAAAGTAAGAGAGTGTTGGACTGACAAAGGAATGGCAGAATGCGTGGCAGAAGATGAAAATAAAGATATTTTTAATGCTAACAATTCACTTACAAGAATCATAATTTTAATGTATCTTGAAACTTGTGAACAGTAACTTTTGTACCGACACCGGACTCAAAACTTGGACAAAGCTCAGCAGTGGTTCCTCGAAAGGTCGGAAGTAATTGATTATGTACTGACACAAGTAACAATGTACTGATATGTACACTTAAGTAGTTAGACGTATATAATAATAATAATAATAATATATTTATATTTATGTATTTTGATACTTTTGCACTGACTTCCCCATACCACGGCACTTTTGTGTTGTATACTGTCTGTTTTACGGCTGAACATTTTTCTTAGTGTCTTATTGCGAAACCGAAAATTTATCAATGGATAAATTGACAAGCGCAGCTATTCATAGCGTTAGATGAGATGTCATTCGTCAGTACGCGTTTATGTCGGTTTGCGAGGTGGGCTTGTGAATTTCGCCACCCGAAGCGCCTGGGCGACGCGTGCGTGCATTGCACTTCGAGCGAGAAAAGGTGAGCGTTGGAATCATCGACACATATTTTCAAGCGCGGTTGCCGCGGGTTTATTTCTGATTCGTCGAACGCACCCAACGACTTTTTACGCCGCGTTTGAAACTGCCGGGTGGATATGCTTTTTCGGGCGGCAACTCACTCTTTTGTTTCATTCATCACCGGGCTTGATGTTTTACGAATGTTTTGGTTTCGTTTCTGCTCTTCAAAAGAGAGATTGCTTTAATACGTCTACTGTATTTATTCCACTGTACAACTATGTAACAACGTTTACTGTACAACAAGACTGTAACAATTGCTAAAAGGTGTTTCACGTGCGACACATGATATTATCCCAATGGAAAAATCGATTTATGTATTGTATTATGGGGAAGCTCGGTAATTACGAGTATAAGACGATGAATTTTCCGTATTTTTTTAAATAAATTGTTATTATTAACTATATATAATATTTCAACTCCAAGGCTTTCGTCGTTCAGACGGAATTACTGGAATTAAATCGAAAAAAGTGTACTGATAAGTACGGTATCAGACTATTTTTTCTTAAAACCTCTAAAATTTAGAAAATTGCGTACTTCTAAAATTGTTATTTTGAATCTTCCGCATTACTTCTGCTGGAAACATTCTAAAATGATGGCTGAAGAATAAGAGGTATATAAGTAGCAATTTTGTAATATTAGTAACAAATAATATGAGAATTCATGTGCAGTATTAAATTTTAATTTAAAATTGCGTAAAGTAGGTAAATATAAAACATGATCAAATCCAGTTACTAATTCATTTACGAATTGAAAATGATTAATCGAATTTATCTTCACAAACTTTATTCTTGTAAAAATTTTCATGAATAAATGAGTTACTCGTTGATTTGTTGGGAACATGCATGTACCTTGCTTTTGAACGAATAATAATTCATTTCCTAATGCTATAAACATAGTGCATTGTACTAAGCCTTCACAGGTGCATTTCCTGACTATTGAATACAGTTAGCAGCGTGGACAGGGAGATACGTGTTGTGGTGGCATTGTCATGAAGGTATTATGATAGTTACTCCTTTCCGCCTGCCTTTACAATAGACAATTAGCATTTCTGTTTATCAATGACACATTCAAACATTCTGTATGTTAAACGCGTAAGCAATGCAACTGCTATATGTTCTGAAGGACTTTACTACTAATAACTTTCCTTTAGAAGGATACTAGTTATTTGCATTCAAGTTATTCGCAGGAACGCAGTCATATCCGGTTACATTTGGCGATCTGCGCATCAAATAATTCCACATATATGAAACAATTTCGCTAAAATATTGTCCTTGAAAAGTACATATAACGCATATTCAATTTGTGATATCTCGTAGCAAATATTTGAAGAAAAGTTTAATTTCAAACCAACAAGTTTTACACTCATACAGCCACGTTGGGACTACTCAATTCAGTGTATGAATGCATCCTAAGGTTAGGTAAACTGTTCTATTTTTAACAAAGTGAATTATATAGAAAGTTTAAATAAAGAAGCACAAGAGAGCAAACTTTTGAACTTACATCTTCGAAGTTTTATTTACTCCAAATACAATTCATTGATACGTAGTAATCGAGATGAATTGTTCTTGTGCATTTTTTTAAATATAACTCACCGAGCACTAACATCAGCGGTATTTGACCGGGAAACGTTTACGATCCCGTTTTCGGCTTCCAGTGTGCAAGTGAGGAAGGGGGCGATTTCAATTTGTCGCGCAGGCATTACTATCACTGTCGCTTGTAGAAAGTGAACGGAAGGTTTCCTGGAGATAACTTACGTCCGGTTCCCGGTGTTCTCTTTCCCCACTTGGCCAGCGTATTAATGTTCCTTCACACGGACCCTCCTGCCCTTAAATTTCGCCTCTTGCGATATACTCTCAAAAATTAGCCAAGCAGCGGTGAATGTGATTTTTTTTAAAATTTGTGTATTAAGGTTCAGTAATCATACAATCAGTGATTCTACGCCATTTGTTGCAACTATTGGCGTCGTTTAATTATTCAAAAAATGATGATTTTTCGACGAATTATGAACAACACGCTACAACAAAAAAGTTTGATGGATTTAGTTCTTGAAATAATTTGGTAGTTTATTTTAAAATATATATTTTTAATGTAAATAGATACAAGTTGTAATTAAAGTGTTTGACATCGTACATTTATTTTGAAAAGTTTTTAACGTATACGGCTCGAGATATAACATATACAAGATAGTGATATCTGGAGTCAGATCTTGATCACTCTTCTTCCATGTGAATCGACCCAGTATGTTGCCGTTCCTCGGTCAGCCGCCCTTTTTGCTAATCAGATCATAATCACTGAGACGCTCGAAGGATTTCAGTCTCGGTTCGCAAATGCATCTTCGCATCTCGAAAAGTAGTAAATATCCTGCTCCTTTTGATGTGTGTAGAATTTTGCAGGCTGAACTATGTGTACATTACAAAAATATAAAGGGAAAGTTGTTAAAAAGTCAGATAGATGAATCAATCAAGGACTCCCCCTCTTGGATTGTAAGAACTTATCAGAAACAAAAGATATTCGGATGCGAATTTATCAGCGCCTTTTCACTCAACAACGGGAAAACAGACTATAGAGAGGATGGGTGATAAATTATAAAGAAAATGAAGTTTTTGATAGTTTAATTGTTTTTGTGAAGTATTGGGAAAATGCTACAGGTCAAATTTGTAGAAAATATGTTCCATAATAACTTATTAATAAATCTAATCTAATCTAATCTAAAACACCAGTGGTTCGAATATACCGTGGAATTAGCTACGGGTACCACAAGGAAAAACAAGAGACATCTATTGTATATAAATGTTCAACTTATGCAGTATTAGTGGAAAATTTGGGGCCAGTATATTTCACCAAAACGAAATACATTGTTTCTACGGTATCAGCCCCATTCTCTAGAAATTCTTTGCCAGATATGTTAATTAACTTTTTTAATCCCTTTGTTTTCGTGCATGCTTAATGTGTGTGTTTGTGTGTATGTGTGAGCGAAGGTGTGTATCTTAGAGAGAGACAGAGATAGATATATACAGATAGAGAGAAGTAGAGAGAGAGAGGGAGAGGGAGAGTGAGAGTGAGGGAGTGAGAATGAGAGTGAGAGTGAGACTGAGAAATGTATAGAATGTATAGACATGTATAGAGAGACATAGAGATAGAGATAGATAGAGATAGAGATAGAGATAGATAGAGATAGAGATAGAGATAGAGATAGAGATAGATAGAGATAGAGATAGATAGAGATAGAGATAGAGATAGAGATAGATAGAGATAGAGATAGATAGAGATAGAGATAGAGATAGAGATAGATAGAGATAGAGGTAGATAGAGATAGAGGTAGATAGAGATAGAGGTAGATAGAGATAGAGGTAGATAGAGATAGAGGTAGATAGAGATAGATAGAGAAAGAGATAGATAGAGATAGATAGAGATAGATAGAGATAGAGATAGATAGAGATAGAGATAGATAGAGATAGATAGAGATAGATAGAGATAGATAGATAGAGATAGATAGAGATAGATAGATAGAGATAGATAGAGATAGATAGATAGAGATAGATAGAGATAGATAGATAGAGATAGATAGATAGAGATAGATAGATAGAGATAGATAGATAGAGATAGATAGAGAGAGATAGATAGAGATAGATAGATAGAGATAGAGAGAGAGATAGAGAGATAGATAGATAGAGATAGAGATAGAGATAGAGATAGAGATAGAGATAGAGATAGAGATAGAGATAGAGATAGAGACAGGGAAAGAGATAGAGAGATAGAGACAGGGAGAGAGATAGAGACAGGGAGAGAGATAGAGACAGGGAGAGAGATAGAGACAGGGAGAGAGATAGAGACAGGGAGAGAGATAGAGACAGGGAGAGAGATAGAGACAGGGAGAGAGATAGAGAGATAGAGACAGGGAGAGAGATAGAGAGAGAGATAGAGACAGGGAGAGAGATAGAGAGAGAGATAGAGACAGGGAGAGAGAGAGATAGAGACAGGGAGAGAGAGAGATAGAGACAGGGAGAGAGAGAGAGAGATAGAGACAGGGAGAGAGAGAGAGAGAGAGAGAGAGAGAGAAGAGAGGGGGGAGGGGAGTCCTGATGCTGAGTCTTGCTTAGTTCGCAAAGCGCACTCTTCGCTCTCGCGGTGAGACCCGAAAACTGGACTGTAGGAGCCACTAACCCGTGCGCCGACCTCTTCCTGCTCCTCCGCCGCGCCGCAGCATTTACTGTCGCGCGCTGTGCGAGTACCTGCTTCACCTGAGCGGTGCTCACTGGCTCGCTTGCGCGCGGCCGCACTCTGCCCAAGTGGGCGGCCCCCGCGCGCGCGAAACCCAGAGAGCCAGCGCCGCCACCCCCCACCCTCGCCGCCGCCACGGCCCCGCCCTCACACCCGCCTCCTTCATTGTTTCTGTCACCACCGCCGCCACCACTACCGCCATCGCCCCTTCCTTCCCCCATCACCACTACCCATGCCCTAGCCCCTGCCCTTGCTACCACCCCGCCCCTGAACCCGCCGCCGTCACCAGTCCCCTTCCCCGACACTATCGCCGTCCCAGTCTCCGTCCCAATCTCCCTCTCCGTCACTGTCCTCACTCTGTCCCGCCCCCGTCTCCGTCTTTGTCCCCGTATCCGTATCCGTCCCCGTATCCGTCTCCATCCCCGTCCCCATCCCCGTCCCCGTCCACGTTCCCGACCCCGTCCCCGTATCGTCCCCGCACCCGTACCGTCTCCGGCCCCGTCACCGTCCGTCTCCCCTCCCTTCTCCGTCCCTGTCTCCGTATCTGACCCCGTCCCCGTCCCCGTCTCCGTCCCCCGTCCCCCGTCCCCGTCTCCGTCCCTTCTCCGCCACCCTTTTCCGCCCCCTTCTCCGTCCCCGTCCCCGTCTCCACCCCGTTACCGGCGCCTTCACCGCTCCCGGTACCGCCCCCCTACCGTGCCCGCCGCTCTCGCCTGCTGCCGCCGCCGCCGCAGTAATTCGCTTCTGGAGAGCGCGGATGCTACGCACGGTTCGGCTCTTGCCTCTTGGGGTAACGGGGGCTCGAGTGGAAGCAGGAAGGGAACGGAATGGAATTCCTACCGAAGACACTAACGCCGAAGCTCATAATTTCAGAACCTCTACGACCATTAATAAATCGGAGTTTCTAGTTCTCGTTTAAATGGTAATGTTATCACTAGTTATAATCGGGACGGTATACAAATCTAGGGTTCGTTTCTCTATAGAAAAGCTCTCCAAGTCGAAAACATGCAAGAATAATTGAATTATTTCACTCTTGTGCTGAGTTCCCATTCGTAAGAAATAATTGATTCAAACTTCAAAAAAAATCCTGCTTATCATCCTAATGGCAAAAAGTGCCTTGTCGCTGCCGCCATGACTTCAGTCCTCCGTTGTCCTCTTTATTTCTGTTTAGTTTCTGAAGTGTACTTCGTTTTGATGTTGTTCTAAAATTTTAGTTCTATGTCTCCCTCTTCCACTTTTTCCAGCTAAATTACTGCTATCGGCAAAAATGTCGATATTAATTTTTTTAAATTCAGGTCCTATCTGTATTTTGTAATTAATCCGGAAAAATTTTAACGCAAACGTGGAGACGCGACAAATCTACGGATTCTGAAAAAGGTTGACTCTCAGTGTAGTTTTGACTTGTCTTATTTGTATCCCTTTTCTATTAAGGAGTTTCCTAGTATGGAATTTCCTTTCATTCATATTCGACGTGGCCCGAATTCGTGAGGAATTTTTTTGAAGTAACAAAGATGCATTTCTACATTTGTATATCATATTAACGGCCATCGCTAAATGAAAAAAATTCGTCGCAAAAGTGTTGTGTTATAGAATCCAGTATATTATCACTTTTTATCGTCCACGAACTACGTATTGGCCTCTGGCTAGTGCTATTACCTGGGTAACTCGTATTAGCCACAATGAAATGAAGAATAGCAATAAAAAAGTAGAACAATAAAAACAAGACGTAATATTGTTAAGTAATGCAAATGGATGAAACAAATCTTCATGAATCAACGTCTTTTGAGAAGAATTCCAATGATAAGAAAACATAAAAATCAAAGGGAAATATAAATAATAGAAAGGAAAAGATGCAAGTACAAGAAGAACATCTACTAAAAATACGGAAAGTGTTGTGTAAAGTTACAAAACTTTGGGTATTATTCAAAGTTATTATTCACAAAGAAAAATTTACATAATCATTTTTTTCTTCTAGAAATGGGAAAGTAAAGTTGTCCGCATTCATTTGTTATTTATTATTTATTCATTTTGCGTTTTGTTTAATGATTATTGGTCTATAACATCTCACTTCCACGGCCAGTAGAAACGAAACGTTACTTTTAATTTTGTGGTTGTACAAGTGTACTATTATAAGTATTTTCGCATAACAAACACATATTGTAGTTCTCGTTTCAAATGAGTCTGTAGCCTCTCAGAAACAACCAAATAATAATTTCTTTTCAATGTTTTAAGTCACGAAGGCATAGAAGAGAACATCAATGGTTGCATTCAATATTTAATGTGCTAGATCTCTCAACAGAGTCTTAAAGCTTCATGTTAACAAAGCACGTGAACTTAGAAGTAATGAAATCGGAATAATATAATAGTATGATTTATATTTGTTTACCATGTGAATATTAAGTTAACAAGTTAATATATGTTTGACAAAGTTTTGCCAGATGAACGTCAATAACATATTTAAGTTAATATTTTTTTTTAAATGCCAATTTCATAGACGTTCAAACATAGGTTACAATTTTTTTTAGCCAACATCATATTAACAGACCATTCTGCAATATGTTCAAAGGTTAAAGAAAATTTAATGGTTTGCAAAATCGTCTAAAGTAATTTCTATTCGTCAGACATCAAACTGAATCTTCTATCACTGTGTTTCTTTCTTTTGCAGGTGAGTCGTCTAGTGTATCGTGCATGACACCATTACCGCTGTACTTCCTGGTGAGTAAACCTAGTTAAATATTCTTATTTTCATCGATACAATTAAAGGAAACGTGACAAATATCACATTCCATATCGCCACAATTGCAAATGACATATGATCCAGTTTTCTTTCTGAAGGGTCTCGCACGGAAAACACTGTAATCACCGGTTTAATGTTCATTTCCTTCCAATTTTCCACTTTAATATTAACATACAAAATAAGTAATTACATTATTTACGAAAATGATTTCTAAATGGCAACATTAATGTGAAGTTTTGATGTTTGTTCAACGAATTATCTTATTACATCATAACCTCAAATTTCAATATGCCCTATTGCTCATTATAAACTAACATAATAATGAAGTGAACAACATAAATAAGAAATCATTTTAAATCATTCATGCTAAAACCAAGCCCATAACATATTATGTTTTATTAGCGTATTGTAGCGTAATACAGCCGTGGATAATAGCAATAAGTGGGCGGGCACATTTCAGATTATAAACATGGAGACACGAGAAGCAGAGAATGAGAGGACCAGACGAAAACTCACGACGTATTCATTTTCAATCTTTTCGAAATATCTTCGATGTGTGAGCGTGCTTCCAATAATCGTACCAAGAACTGGAAAGCTCTTCTCTGCATTTCACTAACTTCTTTCACGCATAACGGTATTAAATTACGTAATGCCTTTTAGGGTCACTCTCTACCCAGGCTCTCCAGGGAGTGTGAAGGCAGCCAGGTGGCGTGGGCTGGAGTGGGCATGTGAGAATCGCACGCGAACCTATCGGAACCCTTCTCTGCCATTTCTACCGCTCCCCTCTTCGCGGAATCAGCCCTCGCCTTCATACGAACGTAAGGTATCCGAGAAGAAAATAAGAAAAATGTGTAATACTGAAAATTAAAAATGATACTGAAGATAATTGCAGTTGATCTGCTTGAAATAGTCTGATAGGTTCAAACAAATCAAAGAAATAAATTTGTTGTGGGCGGTACTAGTAGCATAATTGGCCGTAGCATGATAGCACCACGGTTTAAATGGTACTGGCTTCGAGCCTCAGATATTGGTATTCATGTGTGAGCAAGTGCATTCTGGTGTTGTGAATCCGGGATCAATGAATGGAAATGAACTTACTCGTCTATTTTAAAGACTATTTTTTACTAATTCCTAAATTGTTAAAGTGATTAAAATGCAGTGGTTGAAATGTGATTTAATGAAGAACAATATTTTACAAGAATACCTTAAAATAAAAATTTATGGAAACGCTCTTATTCAAAGGAGGGCATATTTAGTCCATTTGCCTGATTTTCCTGGGTCTCTAGCTTTCTCATTGTAAGGTTGGGTTACGTAATCTCTTAATTTACATCGGATTTAGTGATTTTCCATTTTCTTGATGAGTCCAGCTTTAGATGACGGATGACCACATGCTTTAATAAAATATCCTTTTGTTCAACTCTATCTCAGAATATTTATACGCACACATTAATACACATGTTTCGACCGTTTTCAATGCAGCGACTTTGCGAGTGTGCGAAATACTCAAGCGAGCCGGCCAAAGCTTTGCTACTCCAATTTCACGAAATATTCATGCACCTCCGATTCCTCCTGTCTCCCGTTTCTCTTCCTACCTCTGACTGTTCTCCCACTTCCTCCTCGTCTTGACTCTTCTTCCGCCTCTTTCTCAGATTCCTTCTCCTTCGCCCCTTCTCCTGCATCTCGGGCTCCTCCTCCATCTCCCAGTCCTTCTCGTCCCTCGCCACCTTCTCCACCTCTTCCTGCTCCACGTCCACCTCCTCCCCTTCTGCTTTCTCCTCCACCAGCTAAGTTTCTCTCAGAGCTAGCATTGCTGCTTACTCTGCAGTGACTCTGACCGGAGGTTCTAGGGTTCGAGTCTCGGCGATAAGTCTTCGACACTACATACAGAGCTAGATAGAATTCAGCCGCTATGTGGAGGAGAATTCTAGCGGCCGGCTGCTCTCTTCGGAGTGTTCCATGGTTTCTCCGTCCAACACCAGGCGAATGCTAGAGTAGTACCCTAATAAACGGATCATGTACCGCACGCCATGTTCCCGTTCACTTTCTTGACCTATCCACTCTCCTTAAACAACACACATACACACGAACACACTCGTATACACTACATTCTTATACATTACACTGTTTCACACTACTGGGGAGTATATTCCACACTTCTGGGGGACTAGTGGGGATCTTAGAGCTTGTCCCGGCTGGGGCGGTGCCCTTCTGGTGGAAATTCCAGTAAGGAGAAATCCCCGCAAGCCGACGTGTAGGTCAGCGCCGGATCTCGTCATCCCGCAGGGGAGGAACACCGCCACCTCTCTTAACGAAACATTCACTACACTAACGGAAACCATGACCGTAGCATCAATCACCTCCCCCTTGATCCATCCGGCCTCCGCCGCAGCCTCCGCCACCGCCTCCGCCACCACATCCCGCTTTCCGCCGCTTTCGCCAGCGCGTTATGACACCCTCCCCACCTCACTTCTCCGCTTGGCCCTCATTAGCAGCTAGCGGCGCCGCGCCGCGCCGGGAGACCCGACGCAGCGCAGCGCAGCTCAGCGCAGCGCCCCGGCGCGTGGGTGCGCCTGTCCCAAGGGCGCCTGGGGCTGCCCCACCGCCCCCACCGCCCCCGCCGCCGCCGCCGCCGAGACCGCGAAGAGCCCCGCATGAATATTTATCACGCCGCCGCGCCGCGTTAAAGAGAAATAGCGGAAATCCCTCGTATTATTTTGTGTGTGTTTATGACAAAACATTGACCAGCGTAGAATCGGCTTGGATTTGAATATCTATAAATGTGAAATGGACGCCGCTTGGCAATTTAAAATATTAAAACTCGTACTGATAATATTTCTTGTCGTGGATTACATGAATGTATGCATTAGATGATCAGTAATATTGTATTTATGGTTTTATCGTTTGTACAGTCGGTGGTTTATAAACAATGGGGATAATATTACAAAGCTTGTTAGTTCATTCTTACAAATTGTGAGGCAAAGATGATAAGTTAAAAAAATGGGCAAATTCATTCCTGGTTGTCACATTATTTCCTCGCCTGTGATACCATTGACCGAAGTAATTTATTTTAGTGGTTAGTGAAGGGTATTGCAACGTTGTGTGGTTTTAGTTTCGTAGTTCGTATTATTTGTATTTTAATAGAGAATGTTGGAATTCATATTGATTTTCCGGCTACTGGAAAAGTATTTTATTAAAAAATAAGAAAGTCATATTATTTCAAGTTGTTAAATTTTTAAGGGCCTTATTTACCAAAAGTTACGTTTCTAATTGTTATTTTATTTTATGAAATGTTTCGACCATCAAAACATGAACCTTGGCAATAATAAAAGAGACTACTGTATACGAACAAGGTTGATTTGTTTGACGTTAAAAACCGTAAGACGAAAAATAAATATCTCTGGTTTAAAACACGCAATGTCAGCTTAACGTTTCCTTATTTTTCTTAAGCTGATGTTCAACGATTGGTTCAGTTCGCAAAACACTACATGCAGGAAATAGAAACGTATGCTGGTCACGCTACGCTAAAGTGAAAAGGGTTTCATTATTCGTGGAAAAAAACATTTTACTGAAAATCGCATTCCTCGAAACGAATCGCAGAGCAAATGCTGGAGCTTTACGTAACCGAATGCAATTATGCAATTAGTTTCTCTTGGAATATATCTAATCGTAGGCTTAGAGTGAAACCAGATTTACGGGGAACAGCATACACGCATCCGTGCGTGTGATGAGCAAATTGAGAACATCGACTGTATTAATCAATAAAACATTATTGGCCTTTCTCTGAAAGTATCGCAATATAACAGCATTCAATGTAGTAGTGTACCGATCTTCTTTCCGTAGTCTTTCAACAGATATACCACACTATGTTGCCTACCCTAATTTACTACGTGTTGATTGGTTTGGGGTTGAAATCATCTCTTTACGTAAGATATTAAATTTATTGAACTTTGAATTGATAAGTACGAACTTAGGCAAAAATATTTGAAAAGATCGTATGACTACTTGTAAAAGAGAACGAATCATGGGCTATAGAAAATGAAGTCAGAAGCAACGAGATAGGCATACAACGAAAATATATTTCAAATCTGTTCCAGAGAAAGACGTGAACAACATTCCTCTATCGAGAATACAAATACGCGAGTTAATTACAGTTCTAAATCAGAACGTTATGTTTAATATTCATGTTAAAAAAATGTAATACGTACGTCAAAACATCCAGCTCGGTTACGTTGAGAAAAAAATAAATAAATCATAGCCAACACAATCATCTTTCATTTATTTGAATTCTCAATTTTCGGACAGTTCTGACGTGCCCGGTTCACATATTCCCGCCGCAAAACGCCATATTTCATTTCCGAAAACATCGTCCCATTTTGCGCATGCCTCCGCGCTGACTTTAATCGGAAAGCGCGCTCCATTTTTTTTCCACCGCCGCGTGCGCGCGCGCAGTCTATTAACAAAGCGGCGGAGTGACGTCTGAAAGGGCGGGAGGACGGGCGTCATTCCTGGCGCGTTTATGCGCATACACACGCGCTGGCCCAGAGGGGGCGTGGCTAGAGCCTGTGCCGCTCGCTCGCTCGCTTTCTCTTGGAATCTCTTCCTAACCACCCAAAATTATGTACGGTATGTATATGGAGCAGTATGCAGACAAACCTGGTGGTGATTGGCAGTTTTCTCCAAAGGGGTCGTTAAAAAAGTGAATATATCTGATGTGGTATTAAAAACGTATGATAAAATCAGCCATTTGTTCTTTCTTCATTTTTTACTAATCGTGAGTGTGTTTAATATAAGCATGCGTGGATTCTGTTACCTTGCTAGTATGTCCACTGCAGCTGGGTCATTCCAAGTTTTCTTGATTTGGATTCTATGAATTGATCATTTTCAAGTGTGTAAATTCCAACACGACAGTGATAAATAGATGAATTGTACCCTGATAGGGGCAAATTTATAGTTTTCCAGCAGGGGATGTCAAACTCTCTAGGGATAACGATCTCTCTATCCCCTCCGTCAATTGACAGCCAAGAAAGCAAGGAAATTGGAGCAAATAATTAAAATAAAACAAGAAAACGTTAAAGTAAATATGAAATTCGATCACTATCAGATCCAGATCGCATTTCAATTGGCTTTTTCCATTAATCCATTATGATAATTACTGATTGCTGATTGGCATTCGTTTGCTGCAGGACAGTGAATGCTGCATGGTACTTCCCGAGAGCAAAAGTCAAATAGTTAGTTTGTTTTTTAATTTTGATGTTAGTTCATGTTATTTTAGCTCATAATTTATTCAGTTTTGTAATTTACTTGCAAACGTAATCTCTTTATATTTTACGTTGATTATATTCAAATTACATCAGTATCACAAAGTATCAGTAACGCTTCAAAAAAATCCTTTATTTGTCTTGCTTTTCATCTTGTTGAGACCATTTTGGCCCACGGACCACATGTGCATGTGCTGTTCCAGCAGGGTTTCCATCCCCCAGCGGGGCCGCTGCTAGACCCCCCCCCCCCCCGCTAGCGTATCCTGGTATTCTCAACCCGAGAAGTGAATTTTCTCATCGTCACTCACCAACTTATACTGGGACATTTCAAGGAAAACGCACACTATAATCCTGCCTGACTGGGAATCGAATGCGTGGTCGGGTCATGGAAATCGAGCACATTGTTTAAATGCCGAGGAATCGATTTAATTGCGCTCCTCCAGTCCGGGTAATGAGCTGACGAAAGAGACGACACTGGGGTAGCGGCTATGACGATGGATCGAACTTGACGTAAGGCGTAAGACCGAAGAAGGTAGCACTTGAGCCTTCCTAAATTATCGAACACAAGAACGCGAGAGACGGTGATTTGGTCACGTCTACGTATCCTGATAAAAAAGCCCCACTGTCAGTGATTGGCCGATGACTGCGCCTGGCGCGTCGCCCCGCGCGCGCAGGGGTCGCGGAGTCGGTCATTATGTCGGCCAGTCGGTCGCGTCGTCGCCGGCGCGCAAATCGATTGGGGTGCGCCAAGGCCGCCGGGCCTCTTCCCGATTCTGCGGGCGGGCGGCGTGTGCGCGGACGCGGAACCCATCGACATGCCGTTGCCCCCGCCTCCCCCACTTCGCTTGCGCAGCGGCTCTCGGCGCCGCCACGCCCCCTAGCCCGGTGAGAGCTAAGGCCCAGGGGAAGAAAGAGGGTGAGGAGGAAATGGAAGGGAGAAAGAAAGAAATTGAAAGGAAGGGAGAAAGGACGACATGAAAGGGGAGAAAGAAAGGAATGGAAGGGGACAATGAAATGGAAGAGGGGAGAAAGAAAGAAAGAGAAAGAAAGAAAGAGGAAGGAAGAAAAAGAAAGAAAGAAAGGAAGGAAGAAAAAGAAAGAAAGAAAGGAAGGAAGAAAAAGAAAGAAAGAAAGGAAGGAAGAAAAAGAAAGAAAGAAAGGAAGGAAGAAAAAGAAAGAAAGAAAGGAAGGAAGAAAAAGAAAGAAAGGAAGGAAGGAAGAGAAAGAAAGAAAGAGAAATGAAAGAGAGGAGAGGAAGAAATGGAACAGGGGAGAAATAAAGGAATGGCAGAAGGGAGAAATAAAGGAATGGAAGAAAGGGGAGAAAGAAAGAAATGGAAGAGAGAAAAAAGGAAATGGCAGTGGGGAGAAATAAAGGAATAGAAGAGAGGGGGAAATAAAGAAATGGAAGAGAGGGGAAAAATAAAGAAATGGAAGAGAGGGGGAAAAGAAGGAAATGGAAGAGAGGAAAGAAATGAAGAGAAGTCAAGAAAGATGGGGCAAAGAGAAAATAATAGAATTGTGACATCGGCATCATTGGAAGGCAAGAAATTTGATAGTAGTATCCTAATTTTCCTAATCCTGATCTGGAGCCGACATTTACTGCTAAACCGTGACATTGTTCCGTAGAATTTGTTATTAAACTTTACCTTCATTATCATAAATTTTACGGCGATTCCTCCAAGTTACAAGAACTCTGGTTTAGACGTTTTAGCGTACGGACGTTTTAACGTTTCGTTTGAACCGTGTATTTCACTCGAGTGCGACTGCGTTTGAGCTCCACTGGCAAGCATGTCGAGAACTCCACGCCGTGGAGTTCCGCTCGCGGCAATCGGGCAGGAGGAAACCGGAAGCCCGATTCCTCGGAGCCCATTACCGAATATTACCGAATAGCGGAGTTTCGGACGGGGGAACCTGTTTAACCCTCGGGATGCCGTAAAAGTTGTCCGAGAGGTCTGGCCCGGAGTTCTGCTTTGAATATTTCTTCTCTGTTTACGATGCTCTTAAAGGCCGAATCACGACGGCTAAACGGCGAGTTGGCGCGGGTCGTTTATGTCTGCGCGACACGCAGGACCTCGATCGAAACGCTATTCGATGGGAGTGGAGTTCTTTGATGGCCTCTGCATTTCGGTTGTTCGTCTTCGTAGTTCTCGGGAAACGTATTGCAGCTCGTGATTCGAAGCAGAGTTTGGAGGTGGATCGGAACACTCAAAGTTGCTGAACATTTGGCGGAATTGGCGTTTACGTATGTTGTCATTGGTATTTGTTTCCAAAGATGAAAAACGTCCAAACAACTTAGAAAGAGATTCTGTATGAAAATAAAAATCACAGTTTTGCTTTTGGGAACGCTTCGAATATATTGCCCTACTATGTAAACAGTTATTACAACCCTACATTTAAGCCAACTAATACTCAGAGCATAATCGTAGATTAATTTAGGCGAACTATTATAATTCCTCAAATACATTTTATAGTATTTACGAATCATCTAATTGTGTGTGTTTCTATGTACACTTCAGCTCTAATTCAATATTATCTCTACCTTCTCATCGCAAATAAGAATATTGTGTCGAAAACCAACTTGCGTTGTGTAACATAACCTTTGTGCGCAACCCAAGTATGTGCGAGTAATTTTCATATTTCCTCACGCTGCACTCATCAAGCAGTTTCTCAGGCTTGCATGGCAGATTGGACTTACATATTTTTCCGTTCTCGCCTTGTGAACATCACGATTTTCGAATTAGCAGCATGTTTCTTTCTTTATTTTTTTTTTTTCCCCTTCAAGTAAACACGCGTCCTCTCGGAAGGCTATCATCGGCGGCGGGTTTGTTTCTCTCTTTTCGAGGGGCGCTCGGCCTTGTTGGCTTGCCGGGCGGCACGCGTTCGCCGCCGGGGCGCGGGGCGGGCGCACGCGTGATGACGCGTGGGCACGTGCGACACGCGCGCGCGTCTCGGCGTGCGTCACCGACTCCGCACTTGGCGTTGCCTCCTTGCGCGCTTCGGCGCCCTTTCTGAATGGCGTTGTGTTGTGTGATGCTGTGGGTTTGTGTGTGTTTTTTTTTTTTTTTTTTTTTTTTTTTTTTTTTTTTTTTTTTTTTTTTTTTGTTTACGCGAATTTAATGTGTCGTCGAATCGAGTGCGCACCTCACGTTTGAAACATAAAATAGAATAGAATAGAATATTTATTTTGCTACTTAGGAATACATGGAATATTCCCGGTCGTACCGTTTTCGAAGTCGTTACTACAAATAATTAGTATATCAAACCTATCATGCTAAAGCTGACCTAATATAAAATAACAATAATAATTCAAAAAATAATTTTAATGTTAACATATTCTAAAGAAATTCAATTTATTTCATCTATTTCAGACACACTTATATGCACTCGCAACCACACATGACGGGAGACTAGTCGGGACCTTAGAGCTTAACCCTGCTGGTCGTGGGGTCGTTGGGTCGTGCCATGTAGATGGGAGACACCTAGTTGGGGAAAATTTCTGTAAGTCGAGGAAGGTCCGCACCGGATCTCGTTATCCAGCGGTGGAAGATCGCCGCCACCTCCCGCAATAAAACATGCACTAACTCACGATACAAGAGATCTTAGCAGTTGACGCGTCCGGAATCATTAACCAATTAATGAATCATTAATTTCGCTGGCCGTATCTTTTATTTATTATTTTAGTTACAGTTCTATGGAAGTAGAAAAAAATAAACTAATGTGAATATGTTGTATTAATTATTTGAAATTTACAATTTTCCTTTTCCCCAAAATAATTTTCGTGCTCTGAGTAATTAATATAATTTTCTATGTGGGTTGTCTCAAAGATTATAACGCGACCACGAATCTTTTCTTTAAGGTTCAGTATTTTCGTTACGCAAAGTTTTCCTTAGACTTTGAACTCTCGTTAGTTTTTCTATCGCTTGGTTTTCCGGATATGGCTCACGTCAATGGAAATATTCGCATTGTGTAAAAGTACGGTTCTACTGGAATAACTTACAATAATTTTGTATATACTAGCATTTTTAAACTATTCGTAGGAAGAATTCGTTCGTAAAATAGCATTTTATTGCACAGATTAAGATGATGTTACCCGTTTATGGCACGAACAATTGCGTCACCACACATTCAGCCAATTGCAACGAGCGAATCGTGGAGAGGTGGTGTTATACCGCACAGCCGACCGAATCGTAGCCAGCGAATCGTGGGGTGGTGACGGTAGACCCCACAGCCGACCACCATAGTTTTTCGCACTGACGTCGTGAATTTTTGCTCACTGACGTCAAATACTCGTGTGGCAATAATAGAGTTATATCCAAAAATAAACTTTTGTTTGTTTAAGAATTGATAAAGCTGCTATGCATCTCCTTTAGAAAGTTTTTATTATATTCGTACAAATTTGAAAACACTCTCCTAACGTCGCTTGTTTTCAAAACATGTACTTATGCTTTAAAGCTTATAAACCAGTTACATAATATACAACTGCGATATGACTCAATCACCATGAAAAAAAGTATTTTTTACTTCAATGAGTTTAAGAGAGGAATTTTCGGAATGTTTAAGTTAAGTTTGTTTTTTCGATGTATTTAATGTAATATTAACAAACATTAAATTAGTTTTCATTATTTTCTCTCTACAAATGATTAACTCTCCAGTGTTTGTCGATAAGTTTGTGAAAGTGATGATTATTTTAACGTAACGTACAGGTGTAAGGTATCTGTAATGAGACAACTTCGCACTGTTGCAAATTCACTTTTGCTATTTGAGTGGGTGGAGCTACTCTGGTTGCGAATTACCTAGCTCGCGTGGATCTTATTCTCACTTCGTTTCGTGATTCAGAATGTTCTTCCATTATACAATGAGCGATCCGATTTTATAAACATTATTAGAATTATTTGCTCTTGTGATTTTATTTCTAATTTAAAATCCAGTACCTTGAGATGAATTATTTAATTGGGCTTTTACTTGTCCTGTCTCACCCAAAATTCTTCAATTCCTACTCACCGGATATTTTGGCATACACTTCAGTGCAGAGGTAATCGTGAGACAAGGTGTCGTTCACTAACACTTTTTTCAATGCAATAAAATACATTCTATTTTAATGAGTCAAAATATTAGTTAAAACATTTTTCTATTCAATCATTTAACTCTGGAACGGAGAATGTCAGCCCGAAATTCCGCTGACGCTATGTCGAGGGCAAGTACTGCTGTATTTATAGCTATACTGCACAGGAAACAGTCGGTCACTTTCACCATGAAAGGCAGATCGTCCTCTCTTACGAAGAAACGATTTCACTTTCTCGCGTTTAGTCAACTGTTGAGAAAAGAAAAGAATGCTAAGGAAACTGGATTTATGAATCTCCCGTTGGGAACAGCAGTCGTGTTTTACGACTAAACCAGCATAGCCTAGCGCCTCCCGCAAGCATTTTTATCCTTAGAGGTTTACCGTAAAGTGTGGTTTGCAAGTTCATAGTAAATATAAATTCTAACCATATTAACAGTTACCCCTGCATTTCCTGGCACAGAAAGTTACATATGAAAGATCGAAATTTTTGTTTCATTACAAGATATTCTCAATTTCATGAGTCAAGTCACAACTATTAATGTAAATATCGGAAAGAGAGTATTGTAATTCACAGCGTTTCATCAAATTTATTCGTAGATGCATTAAAATCAACAAAAACGCACTATTTCTGTTTTTTTCTTAAATATCATAGACTGGAGAGGTTAAGAATTGTAATTGTGCCAATTTGTTTATCGTGTCGAGGGGATTCCATTGAGCTCTTCTGTAGGTACCGTAAGTCAGTACTTACTAAAAGAACAACAAAAACACGAAGGGGCGGACGAAGGGGCGGACGAAGGGGCGGACGAAGGGGCGGACGAAGGGGCGGACGAAGGGGCGGACGAAGGGGCGGGCGAAGGGGCGGACGAAGGGACGGACGAAGGGACGGACGAAGGGACGGACGAAGGGACGGACGAAGGGACGGACGAAGGGACGGACGAAGGGACGGACGAAGGGACGGACGAAGGGACGGACGAAGGGACGGACGAAGGGACGGACGAAGGGACGGACGAAGGGTCGGACGAATGGACGGACGCACGTTACGTAATTACTATATAAAGATATCTCGAAGGTTCACTTACGGTGAACCGCCTCATCGTGACGTTTCAAAAAGGTGCACCAAGCCGGTATAGAATACTCCACATACTTATGTTCCACTTGATATATTTCGTATCGACTGTCTTTCGGTTCCTTATTGTAATTTCGACGTACGCTATTTTACTATCTCGTTGAGATTACGAGAGATCTCATTTCTTCTATTCTATTTTAATAATTTGTGAATGCCTTATTCTACCCAGACACACATAAATACTCCTCAACAGAGCCAATATGTGGCCAAAACTGTACGAATGATTACTTTTTAGTAGACGAAAAAACAGTCTTCTGAGAGTGGGATATAGTCAATGATAGTTTTGCGTTAGATGGCATATGAATCATTGTATGACACATGGTTTCAAATTAAGACGTGCGTTCCACACAGAATGTGGTCAGAATGCCATTGACCGATCGATAACTACTAATATGAAGTGTCATATAATCATTTTAAGCGACCTCCACAACCATATGCAACGAGATTCAAGGCGTGATGGAACTTCATTAGCAGCTATTACGAGGAAGTCGTTCAGCGCGTTCGTAAATAGAGCAATAAGTGCGAAACGATCTGGGTGGCCTAGTGAGGCGGTCCTGGGTTCGCACTTCGCTCATTTGGTCCTCCTCGGAAGGTCGCGCGCCCCGAGGTGGTTTCCAAATGTAGGTTTTGCGAAGGTTTCGCTATGTCTTGCGAGAGGATGAAGGTGAGAGGTGAGTTCGGTCGCAGGTATGTCGGCCGAGGAGGTTGAGCGACATTTTATTCTGCGATCGGACTCTTTCAATAAGGAAATTGCACCTGTTGCCACGGGTGTAATGTAGTGCAGGGAAAGAATTCTTCATTTGAGCAGAGTTGTTTTATTATCAACTTCTTTGCAATTAAGACGAGGAAAAGGTAGTTGTAAACAATTATGAATCTCACGTATTCATTTGAACGACTTGGGAGCAATTCAAGTTTGAAACTGAGTAATAAAGCAAAATGTGCCACATCTCCGGCTATCCGTCGCAAAGTGAATAACTGCTACTTGTTGTAAATATTTAGTTCTATTTATAAAGACACGAAAAGCAATGCTGGGGACCAGTACATCTCATTTTCACTCAAATTTGTTTAGATCTCATTTTCCCTCAAATTTGGCAATGGATTATCTGATCTCGAGTCCTTCATTTCACATTTGACCTCTTTTTATATGCATGTTAATGCATTGATTATTTTGTGTCCCCGACAGCGTCAGCTACTACTGTCCATTAGTCTCGGATATGTAGAGCATGTTATATCTCGGGGACTGGCAGCGCTCGCTGGATCGTGAGATCCGGCTCCGACCTACACGTCGATTTGAGGGATTTCCCCCCTAAATTCGCCAGTGGGGCAAGCGCAAAGTTCTCGATTGATATGTGGTAGTGTATCGGATGCGTGTGTGTGTGTGTGTGTGTGTCTGGGGAGAGAAGGGACCAACGATGAAGCCACGCGCGAGGTCAATGGCCTGTTTGTTAACTTAGTGTTCTTCTGGTATTCATCGGAGAAACCACGGAAAACTACTGATCAGAGCAAGCGGCCTCAAGACTGTCTTCTGCAATCGCTGTTGGAATTCGACCCACCCACTTAAATGGAGTGACAGCAGTCGCTGACTGGAGACGTTGGCGTGACAACCACCGTTGGCTTCAACGATTTCGGTTTACTCAGTTTAACTTGACATTCGTTCAATTTGGTACGTTTATTGAACACTTAAGTGGATATCAAAAGAGTTACAAGAACATTAATGACAAATAGCGACCCCAAACATTTTTTCATGGTTTTTATTTGGCGAATATTTTACGCAAATTTATACACGTATTGAGAAAAAAATGTCTGTAATCTTAGCTTCTCGTACGTCTCTGAGCATTTAAACCCACTACAAATCAAGATTTTCCTTATCTGCCGCTCACGATCCGTAACCTCTGCTTCGGAAGCGATTGCACTGGTGTGGCAACCGGCATCGCACACGTATCGTAAACGATTTTCCATGCAGCGGAACAGCGCAGCGCGGCGTGCGCGGGCGGGCGGGCACGAAGGCACGGACGTAAATGTTAAGGATACGAAGCCGCGTTGTCTGCCGCGGCGTGTATACCTTTCGCCCCGACCTCTCCCCCCCCACCCCCACCGCCCACGCACGCGGGGCCACGCGCCGCCCGCCCGCCCGCCCGCCCGCCCGCCCGGCGCGCTTCCTCCGCGCATGCGCCCTTTGCATCCCGGAACCGGAAAAGGGACGGCCGGCCGTGCGCGGCAATGGAGCCACGCACGTTGGGCCGACACGCTCTGAAATCGCGGCGTAAAAGGTGATGAAAAGAGGAGGATGAGAAAGAGACGGAAGGGGAGGGAGAGAAGGTGGTGTTGGAAGATGAAAAGAAGTTGGAGAGGGAGATGGGAGAGAATATGAGAAATAGAGAGAAATATAATATTATGTGAGGGTTGGTGCTCTGCCATTGCATTGGCCAAATTGAAGTTCCTTGATAAAATCATCTATAGAAACTGCTGGAAATACATTTCCCCGAAGTTATTCGAAAGAGGATCTTAACAAAAACCATGGAGTTAAATGTTTTACATGTAAATGGGTAATTTCTCCATATTGTTGAACATGATTGTAAATACTACACAGATAAACCTGATAATTTTGAATATTGAAGTAATACAATAACATTTGGCGTTCAAATGCCTTAAATTTTTGTATACAAGTATTTGAAGTAATTGTAAAATCGCGATAAATGGTAAACAAGGTAATATTAAACATAGCCATAAAAACTTTCCTTTACATGTTATCCGTTCTAGGAGCAAGTGGTAAACAACAGACATTAACATTCGGTTATATATCTCCATAAAAAAAGAAACATGGAATGAAAACAGAAGATTTGAAAATACATTCTAAAAATTGGTATGTCCATTTTATTTTATTACACATACTATTATTTATAGAAGATCTTTATTATTTTAATATCTGTGGTGAAAAAAAATACAATTTTCGAAAATACAACCGCTTATAACAAATCTTTTGTTTCAGAGGTGATTTTCCAGTTTCATTTGGCACCTAGTTTCGTAAAACTTAGGAGAGACATAAGACACTTTGGTGTTACATGATTCGACCGAATACACGTTACAGAACGGGCTGCTTGCTCTTGGATCAGATTGGAACCACTGTGCGTCCAGGGATGAGCTCGGCCTCGCGGCGCCACTCTCGCTCGCGGTTCCGGGCGGCACGCCCCCTTCGCCGCCTCCGCCGCAACCTCCACCGCCCCCGCTGCCCTCGCCGCCCGCGCCCCCTCTCTCCCGCTCCGCCCCCGCCCCCGCGAAGCCGCCGTCCCCGCAGCCCTCATCGCCGCCCCCCGCCTCCGCTCTTGCACGCCGCCCCCGCGAAACCGCCGCCCCCGCCCCCGCTCTCGCGTGCCGCCCCCGCCCCCGCCCCCGCGCTGCCGCCCGCGCCCGACTTTGACCCAGAATCGCGCGGGACATGTTCTGCGCGGGACCGGCGCCGCGCGGCGCGGTGCGGAGCGGAGTGGAGTGGAGTGGATTGGTGCGGAGCGGAGCGGGGCGCGGTGCGGAGCGGAGCGGGGCGCTTCTGCCGCGAAGGCCGGTCGGCCGGCGGTCCGCCCGCCCCCCGGTGGGTGGGTGGGTGGGTGGGCGGGCGGAGCGCCGACCGGTTTGCAAACGCCGCGATGCGCCGAGACGCGCTGCACTGCTCGAGGAACAGGTGGAAGTTGACGACTGTGTTGTCGATAAACGACGGATGATCTCGCATTGGACTCGGTGAAGAATGCGATTTGAATGCATCCTGTTCTGTCAGGGGGCAACACTCATTTTTGACAGATTAATTCATTAAAAATAATTATTTCCTTCGCGTTAATTTCAATAGGCGGATCTCCGAAGAGGGCTGCAGTAAAATTTCTTCTTTTGCAAAATTACAGAGTATTTGTTAAATAACTCAGCTGTGCAGGAGTCTGACACTACCGTGTTTTCTTGTGCGTATTTGATAGAAATTTTCTGTCCTTGCGTTTTCTCATGTAGCTGTAAAAGTTTTTGCTACTTTTTCTTTGATCTTGAGACAGGATGGTACGTAGATACGTATCCTGCGCCGTTATTTTTTCTGTTAAGAGGTCTTTAGATAGTTGCCTGAAAAATTGTGTATGCCAATCACTCTTTCTCCTTTTACTGTACCCTCTCCTGTCTTGAACTCTCACTTTTTTTATTGTAATATTCAGGATCTGAGTTTATTTTCAAAACTTTGTGTGGCACGAAACGCTCTAACCATTCCATTATTATTTTTTTTTAAATTCTGCCATATAAGTTCCACAGACCTACCGTGACTTACCCAATTTGAGTAATTATTTCTTAAAAGTTGTTGTAATCCTAAACGGTCCGCTTTGCTAAAAATGTAGATCTTTTTACTTGGTGTTATACTGTCCTCCGAACCCGCCCCTTTAAGCTTTAGCAATATACCATTGTGGTCACTAATCCACTGCACTACCTCGCAGTCGATTGCCACATCTTGAGGGTGGGCAAGGAAAACGTCTACCAGTGCCCCATCCCTCGTCGGCGATCCTACTACCTGCTCAAAACCGTCTTCCCAGACCAGTTCGTTTGCGATACGCTGCGCCTTAATACGCGATAGGGGTGGGCTAAATCGCCAGCAATTATTGTGAATTTATTTGAATGTTTATCCAAAAGTGCTAATTCAGCAAGCTTTCCTATTGCTCCTAAATCTTCATTAGGTGCCCTATACATGCCTATTATTTTCCACGTATGTTTTGAATCACAAGTTTTTATTTCTACCCTCTATTATTTCGAATTCTGTATCTTTCCATTGTTTTATAGAGCAAAGTGATCGTTTCACGCAAATAAAAACACCTCCTCCACGGCCGCACCTATCTCGTCTATAGCCTACATAATCATTCCTATATACATCAGCATTCACTATAGCATTCACCCGGTCGAGCCATTATTCCGTACCTACTACGATGTCTGGATTGTACATATCAATTAATTTCCAAATGTGGAAATCCTTGCAATGCCGAGACGTCGGGAAACAACTAGACTCTGTGCTTTCTTCAGAGCTTACAGCGAACCAGCTTGGAAGGGAATTCAGAAGCGACCCATAAAATCGTCATACACTAGTCGTCAGGACCACACTTGCAAAATTATGGGGAGAAGGCAAAAAAAACAGATATTGGAAAGTTTTCTATCGTTAACCGGACAATAAAAATCTGTAACGAATTACCTGCAGTACTGCTAGAGCATTTTCTTTAGAGTATGCGTAAATTCAAAAATAAATTAATATAATAAGTTAAAAATACTAATAATTGTACATATGTTAGACTAGAGGATTCAAATTTTGTATTCAATTAGTATTAGTCAAAATTTGTAAAAAAAAGGGTTTTTTATGTACTTAATTTAACGTATAACTTGCATGTAATTTAAATGTGTGTATATAACATATATATATATATATATATATATATATATATATATATATATATATATATATATATATATATATATATATTATTTTGCTTATATCGGTATCTTGGAATGTTGATTATAATCTTAAGATATTATACTCGATATGATGGATTATTTGTGATGACGCACATTTAATAAGAGAATCCATCTGAACGATTTCATTATGAAACGCGGTATTTTAATGGGAGATATAGCAGTAGAAGATATGCCAATGTAGCAAGATATGCAAAGAAGTGAAATTGTCGCACGATAGCCAAGTAAACCCAGAAGCTTCTTAAGGGAACTAAAGGCATTTCGCCTAACTGTGTACAGTGTACCAACCTCGTTGAAGTGACCGGCAAAAGACGAAAAAAAGGGTTCTAAAATGTTAGTGGTAGATTCCCTATTTACCATGTAAATATCGGTATATAAAAATATTTACTGAAATGTCAGTTATAATAATACACGAATCTACTAATTAAGCCATGTTCTTTAATTTTGAATTAATATTTTTGTTTACAGTGAAAATCAAAATTATATATACACAGTATAAAAATATTGATAATAACATAAAAATAACAAAATATAAAACTTTAATGGTTTATGTTCTTCAATCCTGAACCCTGGCTATTCAAACGGTACACGTGCACTGTGCGCTGGAACCGGCACCGGGCGAGCGTGGTGGGGTAGGACAAGCCACAAGTCGCAAGGCGTGCGGTAGGTCAACACCAGCTCTGCACGACGTCAGTCCCTCGCCCGGCGAACAGTGTGTGTATGTGTGTGTGGGGGGGGGAGAAGGGGGGGGAGCTTGACGAACGCCGTCGAGGGGTCTGGCAAGCGGTTTGTCGCGCGGCTGCGAGCGGCGGCGTGTTGTCCCAAGCAGGATCGAACCGCGACCCAGTGACCCGGTGGCCGAGGTCGTCGCCGCCGCCGCCGCCGCTACACCCGCGTGGGCCGAAAGGGCAATCGCGCACAGCGGTCGTCCTCCGACCCGCGGGGTCACACACTCGGGGACACACACACTCCGCGGATTCGCACGGCTCCGCTGGCGGCGGAACGCGCGACTTACCGGTGCACGCTGCAGTCGTCGTTCTCGTCCTCGTCCTCCTCCTCCACCGCCTCCTGCCCCGCCGGGCGAAAGTGAGCGGCGGCGCGGCGTCGGCGACGTGCGGGACGGCGTGCGGTCGGCCGGTCGCTGTCACGCGTGGCGCTGTAGGCACGTGGGGGCGCGTGACGCGGAGCCGTCGAGTCGTGATGTGTCGGGGCGCGAGTCCGCGGACGACTGGTGCGCGCGGGCCCCGCCGCCCGACGCCTATACCCCCCTACCCTGCCCCCTCCCGCGCCACCCACACCCCAGCCCCCTCCTCCGCGACCGCCGAGGCCGCCGCCGCCGCCGCTGCCGAGCTCCGCCCCCCGCCCCCCGCCCCCGTCCCACCCGCTAGCCACGCCGACGCCACTTCCCTAGGTTGGTCCCTGGGTCCAGGGGCCCTAAGATTTCAAGGTCTGTCCTTGATGGGAAATGCAAGATTGCTTTTTTTCGCAATGAAATTGTTACTCATGCGGATAGAGTAAGGCTGTGCTTTCTTGCTCTCTCCATTGGATCACGGTGTGACATTTCGACGTTTTCCACATAACAGGATTCAGAAGTTCATCAAAGGAAAAGAAACGGTGAAGCAAAGAACATCCTGGATATTCTAATTTCCATTAATTGATAAAAGTTCTAATGTCTACTTGCGACAATATAGTGGATGTGTTCAATTCAGTTTCATTTGACCAATATTGCAGATTAATTTTATTCTAATGATCATGTTTCATATGGCAGTTGTTTTCTCTTCATGTAAAACGTCATTACTTTAGATATTTCGGTCTTTGCGCTCTAACTTTTTCAGCTCTTATTTTCAAGACGGTCACTTCGTAATTTTAAAAGTCACCTTTCAGTTACAATTGAATTACATTTGTTTTATTCCAGGGTGCTCTCTCTTGTTTGGCTCCCAGATGTCATGAGCAAAGAATCGTCGTGGATTGTTGGTTTGAAATAGAATGATTGTCTTCTGAATGAACCTGACATTGAACTTCTCCCGTGGTTAGATCCAGTTGTGTGATTATGTCCTTATACTACCCGACACTACATAACTGGTAGACAGCAGGTCTGTTACTTATATAAGGACAACATGCAATTTCTTTGCCTCGATCGTCGAGAACTTTAATCTTCTTGTTCCTTTCAAATTCCTCTCGTATTACTATCCCAATGGCAATCTCAAAACAGTAAACATTAATTATGACAAATCTTATTGAATCTTCAGTTTTAGTAAACCAGAACCAGTGAACCGTTTATAATGTATTGATACAACGGTGTTTCAACATTAAACAGAATAGAATGTATCACTGGACTAGATAAAACAGTTTTGTTTCATGACATACATTTAAATAACAACAAGGATTGAACTACAAAATGGCACAGACTTCTTCGTACTAGTTAGAACTTCCTTTTAGGGTCGGGGCTACATTTGTGGTTGTAACTAACTTGATATTCTGCACACGTTAATTTCTACTTAATTCCTATTATACTACTTCTATTACTGATTTAAACGTTAAAACAACGTTACAAAAGATGTTGCAGTTTGGTTTCAAAGTGAATGACCAATCTTCAAGCATACTTGTGAAAGGGAGTTAAGGCTGGAGTTTCTAACAGTCATTGTGCTCGCTCATACTGATATTTTTCCTTCTTAATTTTTTTACTTACTTCTGTGGTTTCTAATTTACAAGTTCATTATTTCCTTTTTTGTATAATCAAGAGCTTTACGAATTAGTTTTCTTCGACATATAAGTTGAACAATCCAGTATTTTGCAAGAAACCCATGTCAAGCCTCTGCCTTTTGAGTACACACACTTGTCCTTCCGGTCTTTTCGTCGTATGTTATTGGATGAATTATTTGGGATGGAAAATGCAGCTTACAGATGTTGCATATAAAACAATTCTTAATATTCAGTCTTAGTAATAAAAATTACAGAAGTTATTGCTGTAGTCTGCAAGCATTCTTATATTTACAATAACTCCAAAGAAAACCAATTTACAATCATTCCAAACAAATAACAACCAACACTTCTAAAAAGTTATTTCCATGAATTAATAAGTAAAGCGTTTTATTTCAAACAAATGCATGTAAGTAAATGTAATAAGTACAATTTCATATATATTATTAAAAATACAAAATAATATAATTTTGTTATATGTAAGTAAACACATTTCTCTAATACTCAGAAAGGTTCATTACTAGTAAGTAAAAAATTATCAAATAGTTTTAAAGAATGTGAACACACATTAATTTTAATATAAGTGTCACAGATTTGTGTTTAAGTAATTGCATATTGGAATTAATTGCTTAATTGCAGTAATTGCTACTGTAATTACATAATGGAAAAAGAATATTTACATTCTAGTAGACAGTTGATATCTACAATAATCAAACATTTTAGTTCAGAATAAATACACATTATGGTTTACTATTGTAGACATTTAGAATCTGGTGTCCTTTATTCCATGACACGAAACGTAAATCAAAAATATAAACATTTTATAATGTCTATTAACTCGTGTTTCACGAAGCATACATTATAAAGAGAATTCCAAATTGATAAAAAAGTCACAAGGAAAACATCTGTATTCCATGGCGTATTGTTTAAGAATATTTTGGAAGAATATTTATGTGTTTGTAAGTGTAAAGTCAAGATTCTGATCCCAATATCAAGGTTTGGAAAACAGAATAATGGGAAATGTATGTGTATCAACCGTATTGTAAGACGTTGGCTTAAAATCACGTTAGACACCATACCCATGAGATTTAGGTGTCTAGAAGAAAATAACTAAACGCAAGCTTTCAGTGTACTTCTGTTGTTACCGTTAATTTGAGCACGAAAGATACGTTCGGAATTTTTTATTCCACAATATTAATCGTATCGCTCGATAAGGCGATTTCAGCTAGCGACAGCTAGAATTCTGTAGCTGGAGCACTCTCGAAAATGTAAATATCAACCAGTGAAACATCAACAATACGTGTAGATCACTTTATATCACATCTCTTCTTTCGGCATTTCAACCACTACTCGTGGATACGATCACACACATCCCAACATGCACCAACGTTGTTCTCTCCCGGTGGTCATGATTTAATTCAGTGGCAGTAATACATAATCATATTCTTCAAAATTTGCTATCATTTCACTAAATATTTAAAGACTCAATATTCAGAGAACAATTCACTTAGTGTGAGGGTTTACTTTTTGTTACTCTAACATCTACAGTTTATATTCAATGCTTGTTATAAAAAATTGTACACAATATAAAAAACCCACACTTCTGAAGTATTTGCAAATTTTTTGACACCCTAATAGTTACTTCGAAATGAAGTTTCCGTGATGTAATTGGGAAGTCTTCTAATATAGAAATTTTCGAGAAAAAAACTTGGAGAGAGAAGGCAATTCGTGATCTGGTATTGTTTTGCCCTCCTTGAACAGCACGCGAAATATGTACAAAGTGTGGTTGCATAGTTTAAATTTGATTTGATTTGATTGATTAATGATTCTGGGTGTGTCAACTACTAAGGTCATTAGTGCCTAAGTGTAATGCGCGTTATTTCCTCGGGAGATGGCGGTGATCTGCTTCCGCTGGATGGTGAGATCTGGTGCCGACCTACCGGTGGCTAGCGTGATTTTCCCCAACCAAATATGTCCCACCAATGGTGCTCAGACTGAACCGGCACAAACTGTGAGCTCTCGACCGGTCTCCGGCATGCGTGGTAGTGTAAAGAATGTAAGTGTAAGAATGTGTAAATTAGCGGTAGGTTTCGACACGGAATGGGAAGGAAAGATCGCGCTCGGTCCGTGGCCCATTTGTTAGGGTATTGCTCCGACATGCGCCTGGGAGACCACGGCAAACTACCAATCAGAACCAGCCAGTCGCTAGACTTCTCCTCCAGACCATAGTTTAAATGAATTATGTTTTTGAAGAGTACATTTCTTAGAGCATGTCCTGGCACCGGGTCACATGTTGCGACGTCTACTTGCGACGTCGATCCAACTTTGCGGAATCCAGAGACAACAAACTTCCTTACCTAGCAAATGATCATGCAAAGCCGTTTTGTCGGATGTATTTAGGCCTAAGACATTCTCTATCTACTTTCAGTTCACTTCCGTCACAGCAGTACCGTTTTCCTCCTTAACTGACGTTTGCGGCCTTTCCGTCCTCTCATTTTCCACCAGAATCAAATTTCCTCTTTTGAATTCTCATATTACCTAAATATAATCGTAGGATGTGGACAAGCATCTTCTAATGCGAGAGTCATTTCTTCTGAGCACTAGACTACGTTTAAAGTACGAGCGGTATTACATCGCCTAACTTCTCAAATCTCACTTCGTGACCATGTGATGGGGCAATTATTTTGAAGGCATCTCCGGAATATGAACGACTACAAGATAGAAATTCGGAAAACTGTTTTGTATTCATGTGTTCTATAACAATATTTTTTTATTTGCCATGCCTGATTTGATACGCAAGACAATCAGTTTTTGTATTCCAATTTGTCCAAAACAATCGGCATAACTAATTTCAGAATTTCGCCTGAATCAGCATACGCTCTCATTTCCACTATCTCTCTCTTCCCAAGTACCAAAAGAGGGCATTTTTTACTCGTTTTCCGCACTCAACAGGCGGAAATCCGTCACCGTCACTGAGGAGACCTGCAGTGACACGCGACTTCAACTGCCCGGTATCCGCGGGAGGGGCGTCCGGCCACTTGCATTCAACTGCCGCCCCCGCACACCAATGCGGCAAGTTCAATGGCTCCTATTCTGTCGGTTTTCACGATTAATAATAACAATAATAATAATAATAATAATAATAATAATAATAAATTTTATTGAAACTACAATTGGGTATAACCCGGTGGCCGCTAATTACATGAATATGATAATATATCTAACATGGAAATTATACAATAATAATAATGTTGCAATAATAACCATAATAACAACTATAAGACTAACATTAATATCAAAGAAATAATAATGATAATGATAATAATAATAAAAACAATAATAATAACAATAATAATAATAATATAAAAACTGACTGATTCATATAACATTAATTTTTTTAAAAAAAAGGAAGTTCTATAATCTAACTCCGCACTGAATGTTTGCAGCTGTGAAGTGTGAAGCAGATTTGGAAACCGTGATGAACTTCAGTCTGCGATCTAAATCTAAGCCAATTCGGTGTCAAATGAATTTTAACGTTCTTGTAGTATATGTAAAAGAAACTCGCTGGAGAAAGACGGAATTGATCGGGATTTATTTATCACGTACAACTAATAGGCATGAAAAATCAATTTATTCCATAAAAGGTTCAAAATAGAAGTAATTTTATTTATATCTCCACCATGTCCGTCACACCCCTCGACTCCCTCCCCGCATTCACACTTCCCTACTCTAAGTCTCTCTCTCTCTCTTAGGTTTCCTACCCTGCTCCGCACTATCTCCTTCTTCCTCGCCCCCCCTTCCCACCCCTCGCTGCTCCGCCTCCTCAACTTTTCTCTGCTCCTTCCGCCTATTTCTTTTTTTCCTTCCCCACCCCGCCAAATTTTCCTTCCGCTTTCCCTCTGTTCTCTCTTTCGCGCTCCTCCCCTCTCCTATCATTCCCGCCGTGCTCATCTCCGCCTGCTCCTCTCCGCCTGCTCCTGCCCGGCCTGCTCCTCCTCTCCCGCTCCTCCCCTTCTCACCCCTCGCCCCGCTCCGCTCCTCCCCGCTTCGCATCTTCCAGCCCGGTTCGTCCCCCTCTTCCGCCTGTCCCACCTGCATCGCTGCTTCGCAGTCCGTAATGTCTAGATGCATTGCGGATTGTATTAATAAAAAAAAATTGACAAAAGCCTCATTTTTGTCTTGCAGAAGACGAATTTAGGCTAATATTTACTTTCTTGGACATTTAAAACTTCAGTCGTTTTGATCTGTGTTGGTACAGCTTATTTCTTGCATGTCAAATCGTTTAATTATTTTTTTAAATAATAGAAAGTGTAAAATGAATACATTGAAAATTAAAAAAGTTAAATATTTATGTAAATCCAATATTTATACACTGCTTCTGGTTTCGTATACAAGAACAAATCTCATAATTTGTTACATATCTGCATTAATGGTCTACAGTAAATAAAATAAGTGGACGTGAACCATAAAAACGCTGTAAGAAAAGACAAATATAATTCTATAATCAGCATATGTAGAGAATTTTAACTTTTAATGTAAAAAGACTACCATTCTATATTTAATTGAACTTCACTTTTCCTCCTGGAATGATCTACGAGTAATCAGTAGAAGTGAATCGTACCATTTATGGCAAAGTCATCTTCCAGATGTCTTGTCAGGATCACCAGTGTCAAATTTACGAAGAAGTGAAAAAAATTGGTATTGTCCATTGTTATAGAATTTTGTCGTGTGTCTGGTAATTTGAGATTGTGTGGAAAGCGAATATCTTTCTACACCTTCGTTAAATACCTCTATGTCCTCATTTGTAGTTCACAGAGAAAGACTTGCTGTAATATATCCTGCATAGTTTTCGCGTTAATGTACTCAATCAATAATTTTTGTTATGAATTTTTCAGTCACTGAATAGTAAGAAATTTTGCCGAGAAAAAAATGTTTGTAACGCCAAGGAAAAGTATAGTAAAATGGAAATAAGTCAATAATATTCATTAAATTAATATATTTCGAGAGGAATTCTGGATGACTTCACAAAATGCTTAACGAACTGCTTTCGATCAACTTAAGGCAATATGTGTTAAACAATGAAAAACTCTATAAAACTAAACAGAAAAAATAGAAAGAGGGAAAATTGTTTGGTGTCAGACTGGAGGACCCAAGAGTAGTGGCGCAATATGTAACTAAACAGTTTGAAAAGTATGCTATTGTTTTCTATTCATGAATTTTTAGTAAATGCCAATATCATATTTCTTATACCCTCGATGTTTCAGGGACCTAATGATACTGTAGCCAAGTACTTTCATCATTCACGTCGCTTTCCTAATTATTCCTGCCCTTGTCTAGAGTGAGATACGAATTTGCTGTGTCAACAATAACTTAAGTACAACATTACATTATATCAGTACTTCCTGTTTTTCATTCGCTAACACAGTGAAAACGAATGTTACGTGCTCATCGGCTGGAAATTTAATATTGAAGTTCCATCGCAGACCTTTAGCCCGTTAGAGCTGTTCAAAACAAGGTTAATGGCTCGTTGTCCCTGAACGCGCTCTGGGGCAGCACCAATTCGCCCACGCGTTTGCACGCGCGTTCGAACGCGTTCATTGGTCCCACGGCGCTGGGCCATCTACCAGAGGGTCCGCAGGTCGGTTGTGCCCTTTAGGGTCCACAGGTCTGTCACGGTCTTTGGAAACCAATTTTCTCCTGTTGTATATTGAATGATACGGAGGACTCACATAGCGTAGTTCAAAGCCAAAATTCTTCGGACACTCGGAATATCTCCATTGTGTATTTTTTCTCTCTCCTAGTTTTACTGGCACTTTTCCGAAAATAATATTACCGGTGTCTTTAATTGTTTGTTAGTCCATATTTTGCTGTTCATTTAAATTGTTTTTAATTAAGCTAAATTAATGTTTTATTTTGTGGTGAGGTTCATGATATCAATCCTGTTCTTCTACTTAATCACTTCACAGAAAATGTGCGTGTGATGGAAATGTTCATTGTTGAAACGACTTTCAGTATTGTCAGAACAATACATGTCATAGAAGGAAGGTACGGTCGATTAATTTACTTCCGAGGAACCCTTGTACACTTTCATAAATTTCATCTCCCTCTCAATTTCCTAGTCACCATTAGTATTGCACATCTACATGACATTCTGCTCCCTCTCCTGGCCCCTGGTCTGCCATACGTCTCACTTACACGGCCTCCGCCACCCCATCCCCACATGTCTCCTGTCCTTATTCATATTTCCGATGCACTCCCCAAGCCCTTCCACCCCCGGCGGCCCGCGCCACGGCGCGCCGCGGGCCATAGGCGGCCCTTGTTTACCAACAGCCGTAACGCAGCTGTAAAGAGCAGCGCGCTTTACGGGGCCAATTACTCCACAAGCGAACGAGCCGCTAATTCCCGGGCCAGACAACGACGTTATTGGCCGTAAAAACCCCGCCTCCCCGCACCGCCCCCGTGTTCCCCGCCCCCGCCCCAGCCCTCGCGGCCGCGGCGCCTCGCGAAGGCGGTGGCGGGGAGGGGTGGGGGTGGGGGAGGGATGGCCCGCCCACACGTCCCCGACCACCGCCCAGCGACGGCGGCGGCGTCTTCCTTTAAATGAAAAGCGGGCGGAGGTAATTTTGGAAATACCTCCGCGCGAAAAAGCTCCCGGGATCGTAATGGCCCGTTTCTCCTCCCCGGGGGAGCATTCACTCGCAGCCGCCGCCACAGCAGAGGCGGCAGCAGGTGCCTTGCCCGAGAGAAAGACGTACGTCCCGACGTAAATAGCCTCCGGGCTTGTGATTATCCTCTTGATGGCGTTTATAACATCTAAAACAGGACTCGAAGGTTAGAATCTATCAATCAATATTCTTGATGATGTTGATAACATCTGAAAGAGGACTCGAAGGTTAGAATATATCGATAAATAATTAGACCAATATTAACATACGCAGGAGAAACAAGAAGCGAAACGAAACGTACCCAACAACAACTTGAGATCGCCGAAATGAGAGTTCGGAGAAAAAAAAAATACAAATCACACTCTACTGGATAAGGAAAGAAACAGAAACATCAGGGAAGACTGCTAAGTTAAGCCCATTACTGAATGAGTAGCAAACCGAAGAAAGGAATGGAACGATCATATTGAGAGAATGGAGGAGAAAAGAATCGTGAGGATTACTAGGGATGAAAGGCCGAGGGGAAGAAGAGAAGTTGGCAGACCAAGGAGAACATGGAAAGACTCGTTATAATTCTTGGAAGGGAACAAGTTTTAGACTTTTTAAGAAGAAATTAAGAAGTACTTAAGAAGCAGCAGAAGAAGAAGAAGCAGAATAAGAGGCAAAAGAAGGGGCAAAAGAAGGGGCAGAAGAAGGGGCAGAAGAAGGGGCAGAAGAAGGGGCAGAAGAAGGGGCAGAAGAAGGGGCAGAAGAAGGGGCAGAAGAAGGGGCAGAAGAAGGGGCAGAAGAAGGGGCAGAAGAAGGGGCAGAAGAAGGGTCAGAAGAAGGGGCAGAAGAAGGGTCAGAAGAAGGGACAGAAGAAGGGACAGAAGAAGGGACAGAAGAAGGGACAGAAGAAGGGACAGAAGAAGGGACAGAAGAAGGGACAGAAGAAGGGACAGAAGAAGGGACAGAAGAAGGGACAGAAGAAGGGACAGAAGAAGGGACAGAAGAAGGGACAGAAGAAGGGACAGAAGAAGGGACAGAAGAAGGGTCAGAAGAAGGGACAGAAGAAGGGACAGAAGAAGGGACAGAAGAAGGGACAGAAGAAGGGACAGAAGAAGGGACAGAAGAAGGGACAGAAGAAGGGACAGAAGAAGGGACAGAAGAAGGGACAGAAGAAGGGACAGAAGAAGGGACAGAAGAAGGGACAGAAGAAGGGACAGAAGAAGGGACAGAAGAAGGGACAGAAGAAGGGACAAAAGAAGGGACAGAAGAAGGGACAGAAGAAGGGACAGAAGAAGGGACAGAAGAAGGGACAGAAGAAGGGACAGAAGAAGGGACAGAAGAAGGGACAGAAGAAGGGACAGAAGAAGGGACAGAAGAAGGGACAGAAGAAGGGACAGAAGAAGGGACAGAAGAAGGGACAGAAGAAGGGACAGAAGAAGGGACAGAAGAAGGGACAGAAGAAGGGACAGAAGAAGGGACAGAAGAGGGGACAGAAGAAGGGACAGAAGAGGGGACAGAAGAGGGGACAGAAGAAGGGACAGAAGAAGGGACAGAAGAAGGGACAGAAGAAGGGACAGAAGAAGGGACAGAAGAAGGGACAGAAGAAGGGACAGAAGAAGGGACAGAAGAAGGGACAGAAGAAGGGACAGAAGAAGGGACAGAAGAAGGGACAGAAGAAGGGACAGAAGAAGGGACAGAAGAAGGGACAGAAGAAGGGACAGAAGAAGGGACAGAAGAAGGGACAGAAGAAGGGACAGAAGAAGGGACAGAAGAAGGGACAGAAGAAGGGACAGAAGAAGGGACAGAAGAAGGGACAGAAGAAGGGACAGAAGAAGGGACAGAAGAAGGGACAGAAGAAGGGACAGAAGAAGGGACAGAAGAAGGGACAGAAGAAGGGACAGAAGAAGGGACAGAAGAAGGGACAGAAGAAGGGACAGAAGAGGAGGCAGAAGAAGAGGCAGAAGAAGAAGATGGAGTGTATAGTTCGGGAAGATCGGAGCTTTTCGTGCGCGAGTATATTGGTTCGCGGAAATAGCGAGTGAAGTGACAGTTGACGGGAGGAGATGGCGCGTTCTGGCGGCGACGAGTGGAAATGCGCATCCGCGAAGCACTGCCGAGAATCGTTTCCACTTTGGTTTACGTTGCAAGTGTCGGATTATGCCCCGGAACATTCCGCGGTTTCCGTACAATGGGAGTGTTTCGCCCTTTTCGTCGGTAGTAAATGAACGTTTTCTGCGGGAGGAATTAAAGGTTTATGTTGGTGCGGGATGAAAGAGAATTATTTATAGTTAATTAAGAATCTACGTAACTGTAAATACGAATCTACTTAACTCTGTTCCTGTCAAAAAAATATACGGGAGAGAGAATGTAGATGAAATCTGAAGTTTGTCACGAAATATAAAATATAATGAAACTTTTATGAAAAGTTAAATAGAGGGGTCGTCGAAGCCTGTAACTTTTTACATATATTGTCAGACCTCTTCCGTTACGTAGGAGACAAAAATGAATGTTCTTTTAAGTAGCATTTTTTAAATGTAATGTTTCTTCTGTGGAATCAATAATTCTAGAAATGTCTCATGACTTATTTCCTCGATGTACGCGAGATATAATACTTGTTTCCTGTCGTCTGGTTTGTTGTAGCAATGTAGTGGTACTCAGCACATTTCCAGTAATATTGAAAATGTGAACATTTATTTTATTACACGACTACTAATAGCTTTTCAACGCAATACATTTTTTCACGTTAGGGCAGAGTTGTTACAGCTCTCAACTCCAGGATACGAACGTATTAGAGGTCTTGGGTTATGTACTTTTAATCTTTCATTTTAATATGTTTCATCTAATGAAATGCGATATTTCTGAATTAACTTGTGAATATTTGCATTGGACTGGCATTGCTATATTTAATTCATGATATTTAAAAAAATATTAAACTGATTTTAAGATTTTATTTCAATCCGCCGCCTGCTATTCGGGATCTAACATAACGTATCCATCCCTCGCTTGGATTTTCAATGCAATTTAATTTTTTCAGCACTTTTAAAGCTCCATATAGAAAGCAGGAACTCTTAGAAAGAGAATGCTACGTTAAAATCATAAATCTGAGTTCTCTTGATGAAGTGCGTTTCCAGTAAATGAACGCTCTGTGAATGCAGCGTAAAGCTCATACGGATCTTTTTGGGAAACGTACATCCGCGGCGGTGACGAAATATCCGTTTCAAAGTGCGCTAAAAACGGGTCGAGCGCTTCCAGCAGAGGCATTCCGCCATCGAGGGGGCGCTGCTGGGTAGATCGGTGGACTGCAAGACATTGTTTACTTGCTCTACTAGTGTTGATCGGCCATATCGGACGTTTGCGCGTTGGCCCGGTTGTCGCGTGTTTGACGTCCGGCGGCAGAGGAAGAGCCGGAGGCAGGACGAGGCGGCAGTTGCAGCGGAAGCGGCGGCGAAAACACTGTCTGCCTTCGCCTCCGCCCCCGCGCCTGCACCTGCACCGGCACCGGCACCGGCACTGGCAATGGCAATGGCACCTGCACCGACACCGACACCGACACCGAGACACCGACACCGAGACACCGACACCGACACCGAGACACCGACACCGAGACACCGACACACCGAGACACCGACACACTGAGACACCGACACACCGAGACACCGACACACCAAGACACCGACACACCGAGACACCGACACACCGAGACACCGACACACCGAGACACCGACACACCGAGACACCGACACACCGAGACACCGACACACCGAGACACCGACACACCGAGACACCGACACACCGAGACACCGACACACCGACACACCGAGACACCGACACCCCGAGACACCGACACACCGAGACACCGACACACCGAGACACCGACACACCGAGACACCGACACACCGAGACACCGACACACCGAGACACCGACACACCGAGACACCGACACACCGAGACACCGACACACCGAGACACCGAGACACCGACACACCGAGACACCGACACACCGAGACACCGACACACCGACACACCGACACACCGACACACCGACACACCGACACACCGACACACCGACACACCGACACACCGTGACACCGAGACGCCGACACACCGAGACACCGACACACCGACACGCACCGGCTGAATTGGCTCAGAGGCAACAATACCCGTTACCTCTGCAACAACTCAGCCCTGCCTCTTCCCTACCTCTGCAACTCTCTCAGGAGTTCAAGCCCGATGGAGGCGGAGTTTGTACGCTAGCTGGATAGCTAGCACGAATTCAGCCGCTGACTGGAGGAGAAATCTAGCGGCATGGTGTTCCTATTCCGTGATTTTTCAGACGAATACCAGGCGATTGCCGGAGCAGTTTTCTAACAAACGGGCTACGTACCCCACGCAAGCCTTCTATCCCCCCATAAGCTCTTTGTTCTATCTCCCAATTTACACACACTAGAGGTGTCGGGAGCTTAGAGATCGCCCCGGCTGGCAGAGCTAAATGAGAACACCGCAAACCGACTTCTAGTTCGACGCCAGTTCTCACGTTCTAGTACAGGAAGAACACTGCACTTCCCGTGGTCTCCAGCAGCTCTAACAGTTGACGCGCCCGGAAAAACTAATTAATCTATCAATCAATTATCTACAGCAGTAGCAATTGCTGCAGGAAGCGTCCCGGGTCCCGGGATCTGCTGCGGAAAGGGTGAAGGAAAGGACTGCTGTGCTAGTGGTGACAGATAGTAAACTGCTGCAGGCAGCAGAAGGTGAATGTGGAGCAAGTAGTGATGGATGCAGTGGATGCTGTAAAATATAAGGATGTGGTGGTAGTGGGGGTGGAAGAAGCAACAATGATGGTAGGGTTGTACACGTGTGTGTGTGTGGAGGCCATGGCTCTGGTGTGGGTGCTTGTGAAGGGGGTGGTTGTGGAATTGAATTGATGCCTTATTTTACGTGGCGAGACTCAGGCCATGAGGCCTGCTCCACGCTCAGGCCATGATGTCTGACCACGCAAATTTTGCTACGCTCCTTTCACCAACTATCGGAGAAAGGAGGTATTTCTTGGGCGAGAAACAGGCGATTTGAATTTATCTCAGAGGCGTCATTTAGGCTTGAGGATCTTTTACATCCAAGTAAATCTACTAACATGGGACAGCCGACTTTACTTCCTCTCCGAAGAAAGGCGTACGTACTACAGTCCGATACGCAAACCGTTACACCATCGCCGCGCGCAAAGGAGGGGCTGGTTGTGGAGGGGTTGGTTGTCGAGGGGTGGTTACGGAGTGAGTGGTTGTGGTGTCGGGGGTTGTGGAGTTGGGGGTTGTGGAGTCGGGGGTTGTGGGGGGGGGGGTTGCGCAAATGGAATGCACCATATGATGAAATTGAATCAAAGTTTTAAGCGTTCGAAACAAAATCGGCTCTGAGCATCTCTAAAATTCTAAGAAGACAGCAGTCTCTTGAGGTGATCGTCAGCGTTTACACACCTACCTTAGGGAACTACAAAGAATGAAGCTTATAAAAGAATGACGCAAAGAATGAAGCATATTCTCGTATTTATCGTGCTTCCTGTACTACTCAGAGAATAGGAGATAGAGAACCTAATGATCTGTAGCATTGCATGGGGAGTCAACAATGACGCAGTTAACGTTGGTACATGAAGAACTGAGAAACCAATTTCATAACAGGTGCCAATTGCAAGAGCGGGGATGATGACTTGAGATTATTTGGCGGAAATGTATCACTAAAACATCTGGAGTAAGAGTTTGAGAAATAGCACCAACTAAACTGTAGTTTCCATTTGCGTCACAAGGAGTGACAACTTGAACGACGTCACTTCTCTGCAAGAACAGTTATATTAACACAAGAAAATTTATGTTCAAACAGATGACATAAGAGATGGTTGTTAAAGAGAGCAATGACAGACGGCCCAGTTCGAAACTATGAATATTCACATTACGATTATCATAATCACTTTCAAAGGGGTAAATCATGTCAACAGTTTCATTTAAAAAACTGCCTTAAAACTGCTTTATATATTTGAACCCATTGTCATGAGTTTCGAAATATTAATTAGAAAGGTATTTAAAAGGAGGCCAAACTAAGATAAATGTCCAAAATACATTTTATAATGACTTCTTTATGAAAGAACTGAAAAAACAACAGGAGAATAGAATCATAGAGATTTTCTTGTGAACATCTCTATGACCAAAAATAATCACAGATTTCTAAGGCTTCTCCAGACCTGCATTTTGCTTGGTTCACAGTTCTGAGAATGACAATAAATTTGATAACCAAGGTGGCAATTACAATGATGATGTAGGAGAAGATAGAAATATCCACATGGGATTACTGGAATTAGATCCGTGATTCCCAATATCCAATACTAGAAAAATGCATAAGCCGCTAGTGCTTTTTCCCCCATCCGGATAATTTAGTTCAAGTTCTGACGATACTTGTCGAATTTGTAGTGGGTGTAGTGGGTAGGATCGCAGCAGTATTGTTGGTGTTCACTCTGCAACTCATTCCACCACGTAACTCATTTTTGTTCTCATTACCCACCACACCGCGTTATATCATCGCTACGATCATCACAACCATCATCATCATTATTTGTCACCACGCGTTTCATTGAAGAGATTTAGCCAATGCAACGGTATCGTTGACATTTTGTCTGTGGAATCAAGTCAACTTTTCCTAGCAAATAATACCACTTGAATAAATTCCGAAGGTGGAAAATTAAGGAGCTTACTTCTAATGCGCCTCTATGAATCAATTTTTACTTTCTCCTCATGGAGGAGCGAGAAAGTTATGTAAAAAAAACGGCGAATTTTAGGCAGAAAAACTCTATCACGTGGTGTAGCCAGAATCCTTGATAACGAAAATTGTCTGCCCGTCTGTCTGTGAACAACGCTAACGGCTAAACGGTTCAGCCGATTTTATTCAAAAGTGATATTTCTCAATCGACCTGCCTGATGACACGGCCCCCTGAATTTTGAAACCGATATTTTAATTTTGTGAGGTACGTTTCATTAAGCCCCTGGGACATTTTCAAAATTTTAAAAAATGGCTTCATTGTATTTGGTTAAATTTTGTTGTAGGATATTGTGAACAACGTTTAAGAGAATGGTGGAGGTATCATGTCCGTTAAAAACCCTAATTTTTCGAAAATTGCAAAAGTTCAAAATTTTTTAGGAGTCTTGGAACAACCTCTTGCTGAATTCCCAATAGTGGAGATGGGTTGTTTGTGATTTAAGCTCTAAAAATTCGGCGTTTGCCGTATTCGCGCGCGTCTGTTTTTTATACACGTCAAAAGAAGTGAACATTCTCTGATCACTTGAGATACTTGGGAATAGACGAGAGCTGAAGCTTGCTACTCACCTAATGTGCAATGAGTAGAGCTGCTTCAGGTGGGTGCTGAGTACTCTTCGACATTGGGGTCAATTAATGTCTTTTGAGCATATATATACCGCTGGCATAGCGCGCGAATTGCATAGCATCAACTATATATTGCCTTCGTGTTACCTGTCGCGTCACAACTGACCACCAAAACAGAATAGCCAACTGCCACACAAGAAATATCAAGACAATGGTAGTAGCTGCTTCATCACAGTGTCCAGAAGATATAAAAGTCATCCCAATATAAAGTAATTCAATTTTAGTAAAATTTCTGAAATTTCGAAAATGGCACATACTATAAAAGCTAGAAAGAATACATATTTTTTATAAACGAAATCTGCTTTTCAAAATTATATCTTTAATTAAGCTCAAGTAATTCTTTTAAAACTTTGAGTCGTTTTCGCGTGATCGAGAAAAAACATGATCACATTTTTCTCAAATAAAATTTTCCGTTTTCTTTTTTGTGTTGAATAGAATACTGTTCGTTTAGTAATATGACGTAAGTAAATTTTTCATTAAAACCTGTGACATTTTGTAAGTGCAACAGTTCAACTTTTTGATGCTTGGGGATTGAGGGTATAGACATGGTGGTATAATGTATAAAACGACTTCCTTCGAAACCCTGTTCGAATCCAGTTCGAAATATTTTTTACGGACTGGCAACACTTTTTTGGTACAAGAGGTATTGTAATAATACGGTTACAAATATAGGCAACCTCAAACAAGAATGGGTGGTGGTGGGGGGGCAACTACAATGTCTGGGCCCTATTATCCATTTGAGAGCGTCCATTGCAACGGCCGTTAAAATGCCCGAGAATCCATTAAAATACTTTTGCGGACCTTTGGGTTTAGATTTGACCAGAGCCAGAGCTCGTACATTTTTGGATAAATAAGTCGTTAGCACAAGTCGTTAGTTGTTTTCTTACAGATGTAATAACTTACAATTTTTGAATATTCCACTGAGTGTAATGCAATTTAAAACTGACATTTATCTTCGTTAGTACTACAAGAAAAAGATTCTGAAATTTTTGTCCCCTTTGTCCCACATGTTTCTCTTGCCCCCTTGCCCCCCCTTTTCGTTTGCCCCTGTTGGTTCATTTTGTCCCATTGTCCCATTTTGTTCCTTCATCCACCTTGTCCCCTTTTGTCCCGCTTGTCCCATTTTATTCCCATTGCCTCGTTTTCTCCATTTATAGAAAACTACCCAGTACATCGGCAGAATCATTGGTACTATTTCATGTGGCGACGAGAACGGGGATAAATGCAGCGGGGAATCCATTTCCGCAAGAAACATCTACGAAGAGGGCCGGGTTTCAGTGCGAGCAACAGCCGCACGGAGCAGACGGGTGTCGCTTGAGCGGCAAACAAGAGCGCTCGTTTGGAGTAGCTCCGCCGCGCGCGCTGCCGTCGGTCGTAGACAAGCAAAAAGGGCGAGGGCCGCCGTCGTTGGGGGAACGTTCCCGAAAATATTTGCGATGGCCCGGCCGCGCCGTGTTTGTGGGCGCCCGTAGCGACGCTCCGTAGTTGCCGCCGCCGCCGCCGCCGCCGCCGCCGCCGCCGCCGCCGCCGCCGCTACCACCGCTGCCGCTCTAATGAAATTTGCCGGAGCGACTTCCAAGAGCGTCGTAAATCGTGTTTCTTGCTAGGCACAGTTACAGTCGGCGTTACGGAGCCTGGTAATGATTTTTATTCCCGCACGTTTTCTAGATGAATTAGGCGTGGATTACTTAATTAGGAGCGATGATGTTAATGATAATTCACATTTGAAATAATAATAATAATAATAATAATAATAATAATAATAATAATAATAATAATAATAATAATAATAATAATAATAGATACAATGGTAAAATAGCAAGTTTGTAGCCTGGCGTTTAGTGTCTTTTTATAATGTTCGTATTTACACTGGAGTATCTTACAAAACAGCATGCGCACCATACACAAGGGGAAAATCACACTATTACACTATTTACACTATTTTGAATTTATGATGATACTGTAGAATACGTTCGGAAATTCCAGATTGGACAGTTCAAAGTTAACAGCTCAGTGATGACCCTTTATCATTCTGTACTGCACAACAGCATGGTGTTCTTGCCCTTACACTTCTCGTTGTCATTTATCACAAAGACAAACTCAAAGACGATCATAAAATCAGATATTGTTTCCTTTCTTATTTTATTAATACCAAATGAATCTCAAAATGTTTATAATTTTCAAGGAATCATTCTTTGCTTGTTGTAGACTTTATGTTCAATAGAAACTGAAATGTTGACAAAACATTAAGCAAATTTCAAAGAACCGGTGTTTGATGTAGTATCACTGGAATTGTGTAATAGGTTTCAGTAGGAGTGAAACTATAAACGCGTGCAAAGAGATAATTCTTGGATTGTTACTATTGTAACTGTTTTCCTTTTTTGTAGTTTCACAAATAACAATGAAGCCAAGCCGGTCCGGATGGCCGAGATCGTTAAGGCAGTAGTGCCGTAGCGATTTCGGACCGAAGAATCGTGGGTTCAAGTCCCTCCTCGGGCATAGTTGTATTGTGTTCGTCCTTTCACACCCTTATCTTCATTATATCGTGTCATCCTCATAGTTACCATACTGTTACATGCAATAGTGGTCGCTAATGACCCAGTAGTTGATGCGACTTTAAATTTAAAAAAAATAAGCAATGACAATAAAAGGATTTTGTTGCAAAACTTTGAGAATCTTGTAGACAGTGAAGATGTTTCTCGCTTTGAAATTTGGTTGTAAATCACTAAGTAAACGTTTAATTTCGCTGTGGGGAATATACCTTAATAGAGATAAATCATTTTCTGCCACCAGGAGAACGTGCATGCCCATTATATGAAATTTGGCCCCGAGGTTTAACTTCCCCACATCTCGAATTCCCAACCCCGTACGTCTCTCTGATTTTCAACTCGTATATTATCCATGCGTAAAGGACCCATACATTTTTCATGAAACGCCGTGTTTGGAAACCCCCGGGAAACCGTATCACATATTGTTCTCGGGAACAATGGCAAGCTATATAAACTCCATACCGCGTCATGTCGTCTTTCATTCCTCAGGCATGATGTAGCGGCTGACATTGTCGCTAATCATGACGAAACACACTGAACAACGAGTTCGTTAGTTTTACTGCAAAATTTCGTGGTGTATTATTCCTTTTTCTTCGTGTTTACTTTGGTAGTAGAGTTCCGTGCGATGTCTAAATTTCCATGAAGGCACACTTGACAGTTACGTATGAATGGTTTCAGTTCAGTGGCATGCGTTGGATTGTTCGCGGAAACAATAGTTGTAGGCGATGCCAATAGTTGGGAGAACAGCGACGTCGGGCGTGCCTTTTGAGTTTGTCAGTCTGTAAGAAAAAGGCAGTAGCGATGCGTCAGCGGTTACTGCTCCCCGAACTGCAATACGACAGGCATTTCCGAAGGTATCTTGAACGGAAGGTGCGCCTTTGTAGCCAATTTTAATGCCATTCCATGCGGGTTTTCCCAAGGTTCGTAAAGCATGGAGCTTTCGCTGTTGATGCATGTGATTTCGTTTTCGATTCATGGTGGAATCTATTAATTTTAAGTTTTTATCCATTTTTGAGAGGATGTAAGCACACTTTCATGTTACGCAAATTATTTGATTTTGATTTCAGGCACTGTGCACACTCATTTATTGCATAATATACTTAATAATTCGGAAGGCTTTGGATTTGTAGAGCGGTCAAGTTTGATTTTTAGTTTTCATTAGTCAGGGGTTAATGATGATTTAACTAAAAAAATAAAATATAAATTTGATTAGTATGTGCCTGAACTGTAGAGAAATTTCAAAAGGAATAGAATATTGTTATTCTGAATCTTTGCGTTTTTGCAGCTGAAATTTAATGTACTATCTAAATTATTTGTGTTGGTTTCGAATCATAAAATTAATAGGAAATAATTGATAACTTAATTTATTGTTTTAATTTTCCTCCATGCAAGCCTTCAGAACTTCTCATGCATTTTTCTTCAGTGAATTTAGCCAATTCATCATCATGATCCAATGATTACCTAATCGTTAATAATTACTGTTCATTTTTTTTTTATCTTTTCAATTATTAAAATTCACCTTGATCTGTCATCCCAGAACGTCTTGATGCTTTCCACCGTTCGTTCTTTCCCTCCAGATATTTCTTTCAGAACTTCTTTTGCTTTTATGTATGTATTCACCATGTTTTAATTTCTTTTACCCCTGTCAGTAAACTGATAAGGCAACTTTTTTCAGAAAATTAGATCAGTGTACTACTGGATTCTCCTAATCGTTCTATATATCCGTGCATATTCAGATAAGTTAAATTCTTTCTGACTACCACGGTACACGGACATTTAAGAATATAAACCATGTAGAGGGCAGTGTATATTGTTTTTATTATTAACGATGTAATAATTATTTAAGATTATTGATAGCATAAAATAAGTTAAGTTGTCTGATAATTTACTTTAAATGATTTGTCCATATAATCAGAGAATGGCAAGATTTATTACACTCCTGTAAAATGTAGTTTTACGAGTGGTCAGCTTATTCACAGGGGTGAGGCATATTCCATATTGTTAGTGTTATTAAATTACCTCGTTTTTAGGTCTCATTTTTCGGAAATAAATATCAAATTAACTCAAATTAATATATGAAAATATTGGCAACCAACATGTACTTCGACTATGTTATGCAGTACAATGGTTCGAATTAGGGTTTCAGGACTGCGAAATGAAGTAAACCTGGAATTCAAATATTGTAGTCCAAAATAATTTATATTAATGCTAACTCTGATAAAATTTGAAAACTTCGAAATTGGCTTCCTTTTATAAACATTAAAATTTGAAAGGGGAAAACTCTGGTCGGCGAGTATCTTCATGGACGTTACTGGCGCAAGAAAAGCTCCGATCTTCTCGAACTATAAATGCCATTTCCTTCTTCTTCTTCTTCTTCTTCTTCTTCTTCTTCTTCTTCTTCTTCTTCTTCTTCTTCTTCTTCTTCTTCTGCTTCTTCTGCTTCTTCTGCTTCTTCTGCTTCTTCTGCTTCTTCTGCTTCTGCTTCTTCTGCTTCTTCTGCTTCTTCTGCTTCTGCTTCTTCTGCTTCTGCTTCTTCTGCTTCTGCTTCTTCTGCTTCTTCTGCTTATTCTTCTGCTTCTTCTTCTGCTGCTTCTTCTGCTGCTTCTTCTACTGCTTCTTCTGCTTCTTCTTCTGCTTCTTCTTCTGCTTCTTCTTCTGCTGGTTATTCTGCTTCTTCTTCTTCTTCTGCTGCTTATTCTGCTTCTTCTTCTTCTTCTGCTTCTTCTTCTGCTTCTTCTGCTTCTTCTGCATCTTCTTCTGCTTCTTCTGCATCTTCTTCTGCTTCTTCTGCTTCTTCTTCTGCTTCTTCTGCTTCTTCTTCTGCTTCTTCTGCTTCTTCTTCTGCTTCTTCTGCTTCTTCTGCTGCTTCTTCTGCTGCTTCTTCTTCTTCTTCTTCTTCTTCTTCTTCTTCTTCTTCTGCTTCTGGTTGAATTGCCAATTCGTCTAGATGTTGCAAAGGAAAAGTATGAAAATTCAAGAGGGAACTCGATGTGAGCGAGATGCGCCTGAATTATCTCCCCCGCTGTCTGTGCCGTCGCCGCCGAATCGGATGTGACGAAAGAAACGGCGACAGAGGGTGACAGCGCTCTCTTTGATCGCTTCTTAGAACCGACGCGCCGCCTTCTTCGGAAACCTGGCAGCGGGGTGGCTCTCCATTCTGAGGCCCGCAATGTGATGACGCCCGCAAAACTGTGACAGCAGTTTTTCGCAAGAAAAAGGTAAGAGTTTCCGCAAGAATTGTGGTTTGGTAATGCTTTTTCAGTCATTTTTTTTATTTGCGTGAAATGGGAAGAATTATTGCGTAACATCAATAACTCGAACCGTTGTGACTCGAATTTCTCGATATCCCGAATTCTTTACATTTCTTGTTCACGTTCCATACATGACGTTCAGTGACTGGAACACCGGATTGTCGAAATATTTGATTAGATTCTTTGGTTTTCTTTTCAACTTTAGATTCAAGAAAGGATGATCAATTTATATAAATCGGATTTTCTCTAATTCTATCGTTCTTTTCATTATTTAGATCTCTTATTCGCTTTAAAAGATCAAATAAATAAAAAGTTCCATTTCCCTTTTAAACTGTGAAACTGTTCTACGAATTTTTGTAGGACCTTCTTATTTTATGTGCAGCAAGAAAAGAATAATAGTTATTTTCTATTATGCCAAAGTTTTGTAATACTGTCCATATTTTCTATAATTGAAAGGATATTTTTGTGTATTATTGACGAAAGTAAACATTAATTTCTTATGCTCTTTAATATACCTATTTTCTAAAATTGCAGTGGATTGAAAAGCAAATTAGAATTATTCATTTTGAAACACACATTAATTTCTTTTGGACACATTTTCCCGCATTTGTTAACTTAAATGATGAAAATTAATAGAAACATTTAAAATGATAACTTCAAACAAATTGGTCATCATTCAAATACCACAAATAAAAAATTGAGCAAAATATAAGACAAGCAAAGTTATTATTTCTGATAATAATGTTTTTTCATGAAAATATGTTAAAAAATAATTTTTGACATGGCACATGGACCACTGGGTATTATTACATGCCACCCTTCACTACACACACACACACACACATTTTATATATATATATATATATATATATATATATATATATATATATATATATATATATATATATATATATATATATATATTACAAATTAGTACAACTCTGAAGCAGTGCCACAGTTCTCAAGAAAGTAAACCAGTAATAAGAATTGATCCGTCTTCATCATTGCTATACACACCGTGCCAGAGGTTCAAAACTTTCATCTGCCAAAATATATCTGATGTCACCTGATTCACTTCCTGATTGACCCAATCTTAGTTGGTTCTCGGTTCGACTTTAACACCTCCTCTAATTAGAAATTAATAATTTCCCCAAATTACCAGAAACATAATGCAATTACAAAGTCACTTCTAATCAATCCACGTGCTTCCATATAGCCAAGCACTTTCTGGGTCTTTGAAGGCTCTTGAAAGTGTCGATTGTTTTGCTGAAACCAAAAATGGTATCCTTAAAGACATTTAAAATTTCATGAGCACTAACAATGTGATTATCTTGAAGAATATTAACGACTTCCTTTAACTTGTCTTCCAGGTTTTGAATCAGCGATTCAGCTCATCCATTTAAACATATGTGATAATGGTCTCCCTTTTTCACTGTCAAATTTTGCAGAGTCCACACTAGTTCTCAAGAGTAATATTTACATAATTCTAAAAGATTGAATATACTTTCATCAACTACTTGAATGAGCTTTTAGCTCAATGATCTTCATCTCAGTTGGTTTTTTATGCCTTTGAAGCATTGAGGGAAAGCTGTGAGTATCTCCTGTTTTGCTTTTAAACAATGAAATTAGCATTTATTCATCACAACTATCACTCATAGTTTTACAATTTTTCCCGACACATATACATGTAAAAATTACTTTGATTCACGCTAAAAGTAAACTTTTACTTTTCTTTTAGGAAAGCTAACGAAAATATTAATAAATTTTTATAGCAGTACATACGTACTTTGTGTTTGTTGAATTAAAGCGCCTGGAACGATATAGCTCTATCATACTTCCAAAAGAAATACGAGTTACGTATTAAGTATCTGTAAAATAACGATACTTTTAAGGAATATATGACAAACCTTTCTATATTACACTGTCATTTGTTGTCAAAATTTAACAGTACTTACCGAAAGCAACTAAAACAATTGAGCCCGTATAGATGGTAATAAATGGTCTAAATATGACTCAATCCCATCATAACGATACTTTTAAGGAATATATGACAAACCTTTCTATATTACACTGTCATTTGTTGTCAAAATTTAACAGTACTTACCGAAAGCAACTAAAACAATTGAGCCCGTATAGATGGTAATATATGGTCTAAATATGACTCAACCCCATCTGATTCCAAGCTTTTCAATTTCATGTCCATTTCCAGTGACATATATCGAGCGTGTTGTTTTCTTTTCTTTTTTGTCTCGGATGTTTTGACGATGCGAACACATGACTCACGGGAGACTTTCTGGGAACCGTGAGTTCGCTCAGAAGGATCGGTCTCCGGTCGCGGAATCCTGTAGGTGCACGTGGCCGTCCATGTTAATGGCCCGTGCTTGCCTTACGGCTTCGGGGGGGGGGGGGGGGGAGAGTCGCGCTGGGCGCACACGGATGCGATGTTGCTCGAGGCGTACAGTGGGCCAGAATACTAATATAAATTACAAGAATATTTAATTTTAGGCGTACATGAGTGTTTCGTTAATTCACCCAATAAAACATGGAACTAAATGGAGGAAAATTGAATAACAAAATGGACTAGTGGTGCCACAGAATGGTACAGACTGGCGAAATTTTATGTATAGGGAACATTTTTTGTCATAATTTTGTAGTTGTATGAAGACGCCGAAAAAAATGCAAACTTTTGAAATTTTCGAAAATGTATTAAAGTGAGAATCGGACCTATGCCACCTTTTGAGATATTTAAAGAAATTTAATGATTTCAAGAAATTTAAAGAAAAACATTTTGAGTAATTTTTAGAAAATTAGAAAATGTCGCATTGGCTTCTTCTAAGGTACTCCCAGAATTAATGAATGTTTTTCAAAATCGCTGAGCTTTGAATGACGCTAGATCGACAGGACAATATACACTTTGGAAAAATCCTACACAAAGTTTATGCACTATTGTTGTCCACAGACGGTGGGACGGACCGACGGACGTTTCGGAAAAGACACTTTTTAGTTACTCTCAGGAGATTCCAAAACATGTACGAGTATATCCATTAGAATATCGAAATCGATATTTTCCGGAATTATATAAATTTCTCTTTTTTTCATGTATTACTCCGTATATACCTACGTATACGCGAAAGTAAAAAGATACACAAAATGAACGAACTGAGCTTTCTATGAATTTCATAAAGATTTTCCTTTTATGGGCTCTTTGTTTTCTCTTTTTCGATGCGCAATTTTACGTCTTTCAAAGCCATGTAAGTCCAAGAATCAACAGTAAATTCACTTCTGAAGCTTTCATTGTCAGAGTGTGTGTCAAGAGAAAATGTGAAATTTCTCGAATTTGAATCGTAAAAGCTTTTCGAAACTCCCGTCTTCTGGGAATTTTTCAAACTCTCCATTAACAATATTGATTAATATAGACATGATATCATGAAAGAAAGAAAAACACGAACTTAAAACGGAATATTTTAAATCGGCTGTCGGATTCCAGAACAAAAATCACTGCACTGCTAATAGTTGTACTCTAAGAGCCAGAAAGCGAAAATTACTTTTCAAGAAAGTTATGTTACGAAATATATTTTATTATGAGTACTAAAAAGATGGAGATCTATAATATGACAGTAGAGATAGAATAACATAGTAAATAGGGGTACTTTTTTTATTTTGTGATTTAAAGAATTTTTTCATTAACAAATTATGATTATGATTAGAGTAGCGAGTAGAATCTTTTTGAAATTAAATGGTATTTCAAAATTCGCACGATCCATCTCTAGTCATAACAAATCAGCTCGACATTTGGAGCTTAAAAAAGTTGACCATGAATAATTCTCATAGATTTAATTTATCGTCGATTTTATCGATCATTTTCTACCGGTAATTTTCGCGGATTTTATTTTTGTTTGGTCCGTGGCCACCGCGGGTCATTTGGGGCGGATCATGTGCACCGGCAGCGCGTGAGTCAGCGGCGGAGGCGCGGCACGCACAAAGCTGGTTGCGGTGCGGCGATGGCGCCCGGAGCCACATCGGCGGGTTTCCCGACTCAGCGGTCGCCGCCTGCGCGCTTACGTAAGGCCCAGAGCCCCGCGAGCCCTCCCCGCCGCCACTCCGCTGCCTCCGCCGCCCCATGGCCTGTCTCACTTCCTCTGCCCACGACTACCCTACCTTCGCGCTCTCCTCTACTCGTCGCTCCCTTATTCCCGCTCCAACCCTTTGACCATGACACCGCCCTAACCCTTGCACCGCGCCCAGCCTTACCGCCTCACCGCCAACACGCCCACCTCCACCATCCTTCTCGCCCTCCCTCTTCCTCTCGTTCTCCCTCACATCCACCCTCTAGCCCTCCCTCACGCCCTCCCTCTCACCCTCCCATGCTCCCTCACTCCTTCCCTCTCGGCCTCCCTCTCGCGGTCCCTGTCTCCCTCTCGCCCTCCCTTTTGCACTCCCTCTCGCCCCCCCTCTCGCCCTTCCTCTCACCCTCCCTCTCGCCCTCCCTCTCACCCTCCCTCTCGCCCTCCCTCTCGCCCTCCCTCTCGCCCTCCCTCTAACCCTCCCTCTCACCCTCCCTCTCGCCCTCCCTCTCGCCCTCCCCACCCTTTCACCCTCTCTCTCTCGCACTCCCTCTTGTCCTCGCTCTCGCCTTCGCCCTCGCCCTCACCCACGCCTTCGCCTTCGTCTCCCGCCTACATCCTGTGGCCACGCCTCCACTGCTACCGTCTCCTGGAGCGCGATTGCTCTGTTTCCTGCGCGCTGTGCCTCTTCCTGCGACCAACGACCTTTCTCGCGCACCTGCTGCTGTTGACGCCGCCGCCGCCGCCTGCGGCGCACTTGAAGTCCTTACTCACGCCGCCGACCGCGCCCACGCCGACTTCCCGCGTGACACCTTCGCCCGTGGCGGCTTTTACCGCCCCCGCCGCGGACGCCCTTTTCATATCTCTCTGCGGTCGCGTTTTTAACGCCTGTGTCCGCGTGTCCTCTCATGCTTCCGCCGATTTTTCAACGCTTCCGATGACTCAATCCACGCCCCCATGCGGGCTGTCAACAGTGAAGTGCACGTTTTCATCCACGCTCCACTCGAGCATGTTTCCATCCACGCTTTCGTCCACTTTGCGCCTTTTGACGAAGCTTTTTACACGTTTCTCACATTTTGTTGAAATGATCTGCAGAGGGATTTAAAGTGTGTAGGTCTTGAGGCATAAAAATATGATAGTATTGGGCACAGAAACAGATATTGCAATATCTTTCTTTACTAAGAGAACTATTTCGGATCGTAATAAACTGCCTGCAAGTCTCTGAACCCTTTCCTCGTGGTGTACAAAAGTTCAAAAAACTATTTAATGAAACCACATTTTGTTAATTAACTAGCCAGACAATCATTAAAGTAACTATTGTTGTTAAAATTATTTTATTTGGTTATTATTCAATACACTTTTTGTTCCTATGTTAATTAATAAGACGAAGCGCTATACATTCATTTTGTAGAGTCGGCAAATATTTACACTATTACTACATGCAACTGATACAATAAATAGATTAATTCTAATACTGTTAAAGACTGTTTTTACATCCGCAGCATAATTTTTGCGACACAGAATCCTCAAAAACAGTGCGAAAAGTCTTGTTGCAAAATAATGAAATTTGTTCAGGAATCTACTATTATTGCATTATTGCGCATCATTCATGGTAGCACCGCTCAAGTCCTAAGTTAAGAACGTAATTTAGAATGTGTGTAAATGTGACTAAATTGCATTAACAAAGTTTTTCTATTTACATGCGGAATGAAAAATAGTATATAACATGTGTTTATAAAGGCTTGTTGCGTTTGGCCTTGTCGACTCTCGCATTATGATCCATCACACTTTAATTGGAAAGGATGCTTTTCAACCCTTCTTTCAGAATTTTTCCTACTGACATATAATGTATGATTCTCTACTTACTTAGATTACTACATTTGTTTTCGGGCGTTTTTCCTAATTGGATATTGCGCTTTTTATTATTCCTTTTCATTGTTCTTTTTATCGATGTTTTACAAGGTATAATACAGGTCTCTGGTGTTTAGCGATATCGCCATTATCCACATTCAAATATTTTTTGCTGAAATTTAAAATTTAATTTGACAATGCATATTTTCTTTGCTATTCATTATCATTCTAATTTGACTTTCCGTTTCCGTATCACTGACTTTCAACGGAGAGGAAAGATGTGGCGATGAAGAGTGAACATTTCTGCCCGCCACTTAACATTTATTCTCCAACTGACTATTCTTCTACATTGAATATTTATTCTCCATTGACTATTTTAAAAGATATTTATGTAACGTTACATATGCTAAATTCAAAATATAAGTCTTCCATAGTTTCCGACATGAACAGTACGTTATCATCTATGTGTAGAAGTATTCTTGAATCTACTAGTCGAGAGATATTATTATTAGAGCCATCAATAGAGTCCGAGGGAGAATAAATAGAGTAGGGGATATGCGATAAAGAGAGTCGGGGAGAGAATAGAACATTGAGGGACACCTGCTAAAAAGCGGAAATGGTGCAGTTTAGATATTTCGGTAAGAACACCAGCATTGCAGACTACGTCGTGGATATCAGATCTCTGCGTGTCCGTCGTTAAGAGGCGTATGGTATAAGTTTGCAGAGTGAGCTGTTGGAGATTCGCCTGGAAGATGATGTACGTATGTACTGTCAGTTGGGAAGGTAGAGGGAATATCTTCGAACGAACAAACTTTTTGTACTCGTAATCTCAGTAATGGGTCTTGAGCCATTAGGGAAAGATCCTGAAAGAAAAAAAAACTCTGCAATAGTTTAGCGACTAAAAGAATTAGATACAAATTAATTATAATACATTTTGTAATTTTTTTCATTAAATCATTTGCACGCCCTTTCACGACTATGTTTTTTTATTCCGTTAATTGTACATAAGAAAACCACACAACCACCTTGAAAATTATTTTGTGTATTTTTCGGTCATATTATTACAGACTTTAGGTCACACGTGGATGTGTATTTCAACATGTTTAGGCTATAAACGTTTGTCTGTCGATACTATTTCTTCCTTTTATTTTCTCGCCTTACGAATCCTGTGACGAGAAAGTTATATAATCGTGCGCCGAGATTTTTAATAATAGGTATTCATTTATAAAATTCATTATATTTTTGATTTTCAGGATCAACTATGATGCCTTAGAACATCACGAGATTTTTCTTTCAATTGGGTAAACCACCCACCCATTATTCATCGCAGAGAGATTTGGTATGACTTGCTATCACGTTACGCCATTTCCATTTGCTTTCTTTTCCGACGTATCAGAAGATTTCCCGTTACGCGAAACTACAAATTTATCAGAAAGTCTTTCCCCTTCTCTCTTCTCTTAAGTATTTCTGCTTGGTTTCACATACAGTTCCATTCCACATTTTCCAAATTGAAACAGATCTTTGAATACTAATATTTTTATAATTGATGGCGAATAGATTACAAGGTTAGTTTTCAGCGCTACCAGTCGTGATAATCCGACATTGTAAATTTGTCAACTACCTTTACCTGGAATTCCCTTATTAATAGTTAGACATGAATTTTAGGAAAGAAATATATACTTCACCAGTGTAAAGAAGCATAATGACATAAAGAGACAGTGAACCAATATCCGTGTTTTTTTCTTTTTGATAAAGGAACTTTCCTCGCCTCTGGTCTTGTAATTTTGATGTCGACGAGTAGCACAGGTTTTGTTACTTCGTCCTCGCAATTCCTCCGTTATTTCACTACAGCTTTCTCTGCGACCGATCATGACCACCTTCACCATCGCTAGTAGCGCTGCCACCGTTGATATCATCAATGCCATTACCATTATCACTTCCACCCCTCCGAAACAGCCACCTCCACTCTCAACGACGACAGTATCGCCATGCTTACCATGTTGGCTTTACCGCTTCCATTACCTCCAACATTTCACCACATGCACAACGTCCATCCCAACCCCACCAGCTTCGAAGTTTGTTACCGTTAACACCGGCGCCATCTCTCTATCGGCCCGTCTCGTTACTGTCATTATCGCTGTCATCGCCTCCGTCACTGCCGCAACCCTTGTCAGTGGAGGTGTGGCCGTAGGGGCTCTAACACGGTGCCACCGATGCTTCTTTCCTCTCGCTTCGGCCGGAGCCGCCAGCGATGTCCCGACGTCAGCGCTTTTCGGCGGGCGCTGGTCCTCGGTCCAGCGCCCCCGCCCTGCTCCGCCCCGCCCTGCTCCGCCCCGCCCTGCTCCGCCCCGCCCTGCTCCGCCCCGCACCGCCCCGAACCGACTCGACCTCGCCCCGCGCTGTCCCGACCCGACCCGACCCGACCCGGCCTGACCCGCTCCCGACCCGCTCCAGCCCCGCACCCGCCCCGCTCCCGCCCCGCTCCCGCCCCGCTCCCGCCCCGCTCCCGCCCCGCTCCCGCCCCGCTCCCGCCCCGCTCCCGCCCCGCTCCCGCCCCGCTCCCGCCCCGCTCCCGCCCCCTCCCGCCACGCTCCCGCCACGCTCCCGCCCCGTGTTTTAGGTACGAAATGGATAGTTAATTGTTATATGAAATAAAAAAACATCTACATTGTTTTCAGCGTCCCTGCCACTGGATATCCATCCAAGCAATGTAGAAATGATCCATGATACAAAAAAAAAAAAAAACTAAGTAGCCCAACAACTAAATGAAAATGAACTTTTTCTTGAAGTTAATGTGCAAGTATAAGTTGCATTTAAGATGCGCATTGGATGCGAAAATCAACAATAAAAAATACACTGTTCAATATCAGTTCATTGAAATAATAATTGTAGTGACCTTGAAGTTATTTACAACCCCGATAGATTTAAAGTTCGTGGACGGCAAGGAAGATTAAAAAAAATTTCCTACGAGCTAATTGTCGTCCGAGATCATTACGTGTAATACGACCTGTGGCTCTCGTATGAAATTTAATTTTTTAGAACTTTTTTAAACTTTAGAAATTTTTTAGAAGTTCACGAGGGTCAATTTCCTTTCCTTTGAAATAGACATTGCTTTTTAATTGCAATACAATCTTGTTTTATTTTGACCTTCTTAATTTACATTTTTTTCTCTTCAAAATATTATATTATTTGAATACGTCGTATTACCTTTTTTCGTATAAATTCCCTTTGCAACATCTGATTCAAGTTATATCTGTCGTTGCCACATTACTATCTCCTCTTTTGAATATGCATTCTACTCCGTACTCAAAATTTCCTCGTGAGCAATTAAACATGCATAAAAAAAGAAAATAATCTTAAAGTTGATGAGTAAGACGTACAGACCTCACAAATTACGTGGTAGATACAATCATTAGAAAATGAAGGATCTTTGAAATAGTTGTTATAATAGCTGATGTGTTCTCAGGGTGCGCGAATAGGTCCCTATTTCTATTCCGAATTGGTGCGGTTCCCATTTGCCCCCCATTATTTTGGATAATTTTGATCTGGTCTGCCAAATCACACACGGCCCGCTCCATGAGTCAACAGCCACCGTGATTCATTCGCCCCACTTGTCTTGGAGGCGAAGCGGGCGGAGCGGCGTCGTGGAGCGGCGCGGGGCGCGGCCGGCTACTGGATTTCCCCTCACGCTGTCTTATCCTCGTTCAAATGGCCCCGCAAGCGAGGACATGGGGACGCCCGCCCTAGAAATATGTCCACTCCCTTTTCTCGCTGTCAGCGCCGGTGTTAACGCCGACTTCGTCGCCAACGCCAACTCTATCACCCTTGCTGTTCTCGCTACGTGTGTCCGTGTCCACCCTCTCTCTTTCCGTCCCCACCACTTTATCCGCCCCCTCATACTCCGCCCTCGCCGGCCTAAAGGCCCTCGCTGCTGTGGCCACCCTCGCCGTCCTCGCTGCTGTCGCCGCTCTGGCCGTCTCACCGCCCCCTCACCGTCCTCTCGCCCCCCACCGCTCCCTCGCCACCCTCTCACCACCATCGTACCGTCCCTCACCGTCCTCACGCCGCCCCCTCACCGTCCTCACGCCGCCCCCTCACCGTCCTCTCGCCGCCCTCTCACTACCTTTTCACCACCCTCTCGCCGCGTTGTCACCGCCCCCTCACCGCCCAATCACCGCCTTCTCACCGCCCTCTCACCGCCCTCTCACCACCCTCTCACTACCCTCTCACTACCCTCTCACCGCCCTCTCACCACCCTCTCACCACCCTCTCACCATCCTCTCATCGCCCTCTCACCGCCCTCTCACAGCCCTCTCGCCGCCCTGGGCCGCCTTCGCCACCTGGAATCTTACCAAAATCGCCATCGTCGCCCGCCACGGCCGCGCCCCTGATCGCCCCAACTGCTTGCCTTCTGACGCACCCACTCACTGCAGGGCGTGGAGATGAATGCTTGTAGCGGATGGACCTGGACAGTTCGGGGAATGTGAGCGTGAGTTCCGTGACCGCAAATGATTGGGACGTGCTTGTGTTTATTATTCCGTCAGTCATTTTTTTAACCGAACCTTGAATTAACGTGATTTCTGGGATGAAGAACTTTGGCAGCATGCTATTGGTGGGTACGTGAATGTTTCCTTTAAATTATTTCAAGAATTATTACACCTTGAGTTTGATGGGTTGTTTGTTATGTGGAATGATTATTTTCTTTTGGTTCTTCGTCACTCGTGCCTTGATTCTTCGCAATGAGAAGCAATGCTTTCAAATGGGGTCAATATCAGTTCACTTCCAAAAAGAAATCTTACGTCGAGTATTGATACTTGGATTATACGAGTATTGAACTTTAATTCAAGAATTCAAGAAAAAGTCTTGTTTTTGCACTTTGTGTTCTCGTGCGATTTTGTTCTTGCCGTTGTCTTTGAATGGGTCAATATTCTCCAAACTCGTCATTTAAGACACGTCATACATCAATAAGTTTTGTTGCATCAAAGGATTAATGATTGATATTTTTGTTTCCACACACACTCACTTTACCGATTATTATTAATTTTGAAGAAACATTTTCCAGTTAAAAATGCTGTTTAGTTATTTATAAAATCCAACATTCCCGAAAAATAAGTGAACGGATAGTCGACACCTGGCTTGATTATTAAATCAGAAGGAGAGGATAAGGAATTAAGCGGGGATTTATGAATAATTATGCAGAATATAATTTTTGCTGATTGTTCACGATTCTTTTCAGTGATTTCAATATTCTGTTCTCTAATCTAAAAATCTAGATATGCGATTTAAATATGTTCTTCGTGTATGTTTCCATCTGTACTTCATTCTTATCCTTCTATTTCTCCTCATTCTCCTCCTTCTTCTTCTTCAGCAACTTTACACGTTTTCTTAATCTTCGTATTTACCTCGAAGGAAAATACAAAGCCTTTTTCCGCCACCAAATTTGTACACTATATTTCATTTTCGCTTCGATCTGCCCATTTTTTCTCTTTCTTCGGTATGTTGTCCCTTGCAGCTTTCAGCTCTTTCTTTATCCTTTTTCTTGATATGTTCATTCCATTTTCACGTTCGAGAAAAAAATCCATTCGGTTTCCGTTTAGAAAGATTCATGTTTTTATTTACTTCCCTGTTTAATAATGTGTCGATAGAAATTTTCCTTCGCAGTCTCACCAGAGTGTCCTTCAAGTATTGATGCGTACCGACTATCCGTTTACTTATTTTTCGGGAATGTTGGATTTTATCAATAACTGAACAATATTTTAACTAGAAAATGTTTCTCCAAAATAAATAATAATCGGTATAGTGCGTGGGTTTGGAAGCAAACATATCGATTATTAGACCTTTGATGCAACAAAATTTATTGACGTATGAGGTGCCTTAAATGGCGAGTTTGGAAACTCTGACACTTATTTTAAACACAGACAACACCAAAAACAAGATCGCGCGAGAACATAAACTCCAAAAATAAGATGAGAAAAAAATAACATTATGATTGCTTAATCTAGGTTACACACGTTGCGATTACGATATTTCTTGTTTCTCCTGCATTAGCTGGTGTCAGTCTTATCACTGACTGATCCATTCTTCCTCTACACATCGGAGAGCGGAAAGTTGTTCCGACAGTTGCGAGAAGAGGCAGAGAGTATCTATAATGAGCGCACGGCCCGAGAGGTATTACAAATTCCACGCGACGTCACATTCTTACGGGAACATTCGCGATTAGTTAGGCAAGTCGCACCCCCCCCTCTCTGCGGGAACTTCCGGCGCTGTCGAGCTCAACCTTTCATGAGGACTTCGAAGTTGCTCCAGCAGCCTCGAAGGTCCCTGGCCCCGGCTTCGGCTGCGTGCCTCTGCCTTTTGTTTCAAGCAGTCGACTCGGGCGCCGCCTACCTTCTCTTGTTCAGTCTGACATCTCTGTCGCACTTACCTGCCTTGTCGTTACGCTGCCTAGTGCTTTACGTATTGTTCGTTGATGTTTTTCTTATCGAAACGATTTTTGTAATGTTTAGTACAATTGCACACTTCTTAAATTTTATCATAGTATTGTGAGTCTAGAATATTTTAATAGTAATTCCTTTTGGTCGATTTAAAAAAAATTGTTTTTCAAATCCATGAACAATTAGTGAATGAACATTTTGTTTGCAAATTGTGGTAGCACTTCACAGGTTTGAAAAATAGGAGGTCAGCTCTAATAGAGATACGAATGCATAAGTTAATGTTCAAGAATTTAAAAGAAAACAAACCGGAAAGTTTATTAAAGAACAATATAATAGAGCAACAAGAATGAATTTGTATAAAGCTACACAAGGTCTTCACAAAATAATGTTCAATATGAATATTGAGTTAATTAACCATTAACACAAGTACAAAACATTGTTTGTGTTTGTAACTGCTTGTGGTCATCTTGTTAAAAAAAGTTTACCTCCCCAAAAAATTATATAGAATTCTTTTGCTTTTTTCGTTTAAGAGAGTGAAACTAATATATCTCGTAATTTTTCCGCTTTAAAATACAGTTCCGTATTGTGTAACAGAAAAATAAGAAAACTGTGAAATCGAAAATCACAGATTAAGAGCTAATATAGTGCGTTTATCAAAGTTTGAATAGTAAAATGGTAGAAACATTTTGAACGCTTAGACAACAAATATAAATAAACCCGTAATGAAATGAAATGGTATAGTGGAGTTCAAATGAAGTAAACAATTTTCATGTATTTTCTTGCAGTAGGTTTCAAGTACGAGTAATAATGTAATATGTTTTTGGTATGTAGCAGTAAACAGGAGTAATATATTTGAAAACAGAGTTGGTAATAACTGCGTAAATTAAAAGGGTTATCAAAGGTCTCTTATAAAAAACTTAACATTTTTCGAATTTACATTTTAATTTTATAAGTATTGTACTCTTCGCAAGGCAAGATTCAAGGTTTTCAGAGAATGGAAGGACGACTTTTGCCATTCGTGCTTGCTTCTTCATTCCACTTATGAGATCTCTTCACATCTGTATTCTTTTCATTTACGCTTGTTCCAACACGCCACATTATCCATTTTGACACAACGCACTGTTTAGCGCAGTGTCTTCGCCGCGTCCACAACTCCAGTGCGTTCTCGTTGTGTCTGCCCACTCGTCATCGTTGATTAAAAGTGAACTCGTATACCGCCCCGGGCGGTTAGTTCCGTAACTGCGCTAATGCCGTAATTGCCACTTGTAATCGACTTCCTGTACCGCTGATTAGAGTCATTATATTTTATGTATTCCCAGCCCATACCATCGTTTTCCGCAGCGTATCTACAATTCCATCATTGTTTCGTTCCGGTGTTGCCGTTCGATGACGTTTCGGGCCGAACGCGAATCGGATCTATGCCGCTAAGCTAGACGAGGCAAAATTCCCGAGATTGACAGGTAATGTGCGTGATATGGACGCAGGCCCTCAGTGCGCAACACACAAAATCAATCGGGCATTAGATTGGGGCGGCCGTGACTGTTCAGATGATGGGGGGAGGGGGCTTTGCGTAATACGAGGGAGGAGCAGAGCGGGGCGGGGCGGAACGGGGCGGGGCGGAGCGGGGCGGAGCGGGGCGGAGTGGGGCGGAGCGGGGCGGAGCGGGGCGGAGCGGGGCGGAGCGGGGCGGAGCGGGGCGGAGGTGACCGTGCCATGAGGGAGGGGACTTCCCCGCTTCACGGCCGCTTTGCGGCGATAGAGCAAGGCCCTGCTCCTGAGCAAACGGCTTGGCGACGCCAGGACTGCTATCAACGAAAGGGCCGTATGTGCAATGACGAGCTCTCGAACGACTTTCATTTGTAGGTTGTTTGAGCATTCATTAATGTTGTTGATATGTCTTTTCCTCTTCGCAAGGATTGGTCAATCGAGGAAAAAGCGAAATCTCTGTTAAAAATATCCTCCACATGTGTATAATCTCTTTGGCGACCTTACTCGGTCCTCGTTTTGTAACACAGTAAAAGCATTAATATAAGTGTAATTAGCTTGGACGTATTTGAATGAGAGTGTTTCTTGGTAATTCTCTGATCTCCTTGAAAATATCATTTACCCGGCTGCAAAGTGTTCTCTGCCATGCAAATGGGTGTGATAGTTTTATGATACAGAAGCTTGTACTTTCGAACGCTGAAGATTCCGGCTTGCTAGTAGTGATCCCTGAGGCATGTTTGTGAATGTTACGTGTTTATTATTTACTACTCGGAAAATACTATAACAACATTTATAAATTTGGTCAGCTTCGGTACATACGTGCGTATTTTATTTCGCAGAAATTTTATCCTGCACAATTTTACAATTTGCATTCCTTAAAAAATGGCGGTTATCTCATTTTGGTTGAACATTCAACATTTTAGAATATTGCAAAAGCTACAGATATTTCTAAATAATACGTGGTGTTATATGATTAGCTCAGAAGAGGAAGGAACGTGACAGTCTTTAAAAGTATTGTGGAACTTCGTAGGAACCTGAAGGTCCACCTTCTCCAAGGTAAATTTTGAAGGTGAGCTAAAGGACTACCCGAAATTATAATTGCTAGGGACCGGAATAGGTAGCTCAGGGCATCAACTGATATCACTGCCGTGCCTGTGACCGGGAGATCCTGACGGTGGCAGCATTTTTTAGATTAGCTCGAATAGATCAAATGCATTTGCTGTCTAAGGGAGAATTCTAGTGACCGGCTGTTCTGATCGGTAGTTTTCCGTGGTTTCTCCGGTCAACACCAGGCGAATGCCGGAGCGGTACCCTAATAAACAGGCCATGGACCGCGCGCGGTTTTTCCTTCTCTTTCTTGCCTTAAGTCCCCCCTGTATATGAACATTCGCTAACCTCCACTACCCATGTCGGGACCTTAGAACTTGTCTCGGCCGGGGCGGTACCCCGTAAGTGGGAGATACCTGGTTGGGGAACATCCCCGCAAGCAGACGTAGGTCGGCCACGGATCTCGCCAACTAGCGGGGTAAGATCACCACCACATTACATTCTTTCAAAAAACATGCAATATACTTATGGTATTAAAGACGTTAGCAGTTGACGCGCCCGGAATCACTTAGCAATCAATTAATTATTGCTAGGATATCGAAATCATTCGTGCTGTGGTCGTAATGCGCGAATGATTTTTGCCTACCGCGAATGATTACGTTTTACGCCAGTGATGAAGTTTTACGCCAGTGATGAAATCTTACGCCAGTGATGAAGTCTTACGCCAGTGATGAAATCTTACGCCAGTGATGAAGTCTTATGCCAGTGATGAGTCTTACGCCAGTGATGAAGTCTTACGCCATTGATGAAGTCTTACGCCAGTGATGAAGTTTTACGCCAGTGATGACGTTTTACGCCAGTGATGGCGTTTTACGCCAGTGATGAAGTTTTACGCCAGTGATGAAGTCTTACGCCAGTGATGAAATCTTACGCCAGTGATGAAGTCTTACGCCAGTGATGAAGTCTTACGCCAGTGATGAAGTCTTACGCCAGTGATGAAGTCTTACGCCAGTGATGAAGTCTTACGCCAGTGATGAAGTCTTACGCCAGTGATGAAGTCTTACGTCATTGATGAAGTCTTACGCCAGTGATGAAGTTTTACGCCAGTGATGAAGTTTTACGCCAGTGATGAAGTTTTACGCCAGTGATGAAGTTTTACGCCAGTGATGAAGTTTTACGCCAGTGATGAAGTTTTACGCCAGTGATGAAGTTTTACGCCAGTGATGAAGTTTTACGCCAGTGATGACGTTTTACGCCAGTGATGACGTTTTACGCCAGTGATGAAGTTTTACGCCAGTGATGAAGTTTTACGCCAGTGATGAAGTCTCACGCCAGTGATGAAGTTTTACGCCAGTGATGAAGTCTTACGCCAGTGATGAAGTCTCACGCCATTGATAAAGTCTTACGCCAGTGATGAAGTCTTACGCCGCGCGTCTAGGTGCGGACCTTCGTCCAGCGAAGGCCAGCGCTGCGTCGTGGGCGGCGGTCGGTGCCTGGGCCGCAAGTGGAGCGCCGCGCCCGCGCCTGCGCAGGGGGCTTCCCAGAAGCGCCGGGGCCGTCGGCGGAGAGCGTCCGCTGATGGATCACGTGGGCCGCGCCTCCTCCCCCTCCTTGCGCCGTTCTTTTGCGAATCTGTCACTTAAGGACGCAACGCACGCATTGGCGGGACTTATTATCTCCCAACCGCAGAGCTCGTAAAGTGCTCGTACTTGTTCCTTGTGTGGTCAGGGCCGATTAGAGACGATAGGGAGGTGACGGGGTAATTTCTCGATTCCGCAACTGCTTCGGGTGGGCGGATGCTGGTAATCGTTGAAACGTCGATCTCAGCTGTCCGTTCTGCTTGGTTGAGTTGTCGAATGCTGAAACACCTCCACATCTAGGACAAGAGATGAAGTTGTAATGCAAACAATAGTTACGTTTTGTAAACAATAAAGCTCTCTATTGTGTTTTTTTATTTTGCATGTGATTTCTTCCACCAGGTAGAATGGGGAATAACGCACGATAATGAATAGGAAACTTTTTAGCATAATAAAAGTAGTATGATAAAGACAGAAACTTTCATATTGTGAATGTACATTAAAAACATGTACTTCGAGTTTTATCGGTTGTATGGTAATGAAGTATATGAATAATAATGTTCAATGTCAGTTTTCTTTGTTTGTTTTTTATTTTCCTATTTTTCACTTTCAATATCCCAGTAAATTCTCAGTTAAAGAAAATCAAGTTGAGGGAATATTACACATTCCGCTTATGATTGTACCCGCGAAGGAAAGAATTTGCCAACTTGATATTCTGTTGATAAATTTCTCGTTAGCAAACACATTCACTTTCTCGTATACTACTTACAAAGTACCTAGAAAGAATTGTAATAATGCGGCTACAACGGCTATATTCGACAAAAAAACGTTAGTGCGTTCCTGATACAGAAAAGTGTTCTATAAACAGTAAATTATTTCCTCTAATACATTGTGTAGTCAGAATCAACGGTATGTGTCTTTAATTAAGAAAAATTAATGTACAACAAAATTGAAGTCCCTCCGACAAAATAGATGTCCGTCCGTCTGCTTAAGAACCTAGCGCTAGCGGGTAAACGTTAGTCCGGATTTCCATCAAAATATATATTCTCCAATCGATCTGGCTGATATCGCGGCCCCTTGAATTTGAAATGAATGTTTTGATTTTGAGGGTTACTTTACATCAAGCCTGAAGGACATTTCAATTTTTTCCTCAAAAATGACTCTAATTTTTTTCTTTGTTTTTTTCCTGTGATAAAGCAAAGTATGGCTATAAACATGACGCGAGTCCAATTTTAATTGAATTCTTTGTATTTTCGAAATTTTGAAAAGATTAATTTTTTGGATTTCCTCTATTAACCACATTTTGAAAAGCGAACACCCAATTAACACGTACGAGCATAAGTAACACCATTATTTTGGGATGAAGAAAACGCAAACGTCTTTTCTTGACTGAAATCAAAAGGAATGAAGTGGGTAACATTCTGAAAAAATTGTGTTAACTTTTTTTGTTTCAAGAGATTAATGAGTGAATTTCAATTCCACTCTGTTCTTCATTCTTCTCCATTCAAAACTTAAAGGAAGGAATATAATCTTAAAAAGTTATTGGTCTTATGTATTTATTATGATTCCCTAACATGTGAGAGCAGTCGCTGGAATGACACATAGCAGACCCCGCAGCAGGTTTGTTTTGCTACGGCCGGGTTAAATAAAGCACTAGATAAGGTTCAGCAGATGTTGATTGAAATCTAAAGATGGGAAATATCGTACATTCCTGACAAAAAGTTGTAGAAATATTTATGTGTCTTTAAAAACATTGCATCTCTGAAACGGTATTGTGTTTTCTTGTTCATTCTGTACCTCACCAAACTCTCCGATAAACTGGCGAGTATTAATATGTTTTCCTGTTGTGGTAAACGACAAAACAAAGCGATTGTTTTGTGAGATTTGATATGTCTGATGCAAACTCGATGTATGTAGTGTGAAAAAAAAGGATATGTTGCTGTGCGTACTGGTAAAATCTGCTTTTTTTCACTTGAATATGATGTCATTGGCTGTATTTTTTAATTTAATGTCGCCATCTAGGTCATTAGCGACCACTATTGCGTGTAACGGTATGGTAACTATGAGGATGACACGCTGGTAGGGGGTGAAAGGACGAACACAAGACAACCATGCCCGAGGCGGGACTCGAACCCGCGATCCTTCGGTCCGAGATCGCTACGGCACTACTGCCTAAGAGATCTCGGTCGTCCGGACCGGCATTGGCTGTATTATAATACACTTCCATTCCCAAAGGAAAAACCAAACTACTGTAGTCTGACAGTTGTATTCAAAAGAAAAGTGTATCCTGATGGATATTGTAGATTCATTATCATCATTTCGACAATTTGATCTCGCTGAAACGGTGTTGCATATTTCTGTCCATTTTTTTCTCTCTTCTCATAACTCGCCGAACGTGCCCCCTTATACAAACATTGCACTTGGAAGCCGCCGGCATTAAATACCTTTTCCTCTTCTGCGCGCAAGAGCAGCCAACCGAATGACACGTAACAGGCGCGGCGTGGTTCTTTGCGAGCGCAGGGTTTGCGCCGCCGCCGCCGCCGCCGCTGTTGTTTCCGCGGCGAAGTGACGCCGCCCATCACTGGCGACACGCCACTTCCTGCAGCCGAGTCGCTCGCGCTTTTTGCGCCGGCAAGTTCACGGCTGTCGCGACCGCTGCAGAGGGCGGATGCGCGCCGCTTTCACGCCGTTTACCTGCGGTGCCGATTGGTCGCTGCAGCGGGCAGCGCGCCATAAGGGACTTCGCCTCGGAAATTAAAAGTGCTTCGGGTTTCGTTTAGAAAGTATTACTTTTGTAGTATTACTAGAAGTATAGCATTTGCTTAGTATTACTTTTGTAGCTATACTGCTGCAGAACTATACTGCTGCAGAACTATACTGCTGCAGAACTATACTGCTGCAGAGCTATACTGCTGCAGAGCTATACTGCTGCAGCAGCTATAAGAAGACAGCTAATGCATTTAAGAAGACAGCCAATGGAATCATCAGGGACTGCTCATGCATTGGTTCATAATTTGGAGAATATATTTCGTTTTGAAGTTAGGGAATTTTGTTTCATTGGAGTGGTTATTTCGGGAAATTTCGTGATGGTGGTGGGGAAAGAGCTCGTTAAACTTCTGGAGACGTAGAAATAGTTTTTAATTCAGTTAAGTTAATTTAGTTTTTAATTCAGTATTGTTTTATAGGAAAATAATTTTGACGTTGGGAATCGTTTTGACGATATTACTTTGGTAAACGTTTATCTGTTAATCTGATACGCAGAGTTAAGTGTTTGACAGTTTTATCAAAATTCTTTATATGTTGTACAGATGTTCCATTACAAGGGAGCCATCCGTCCCAATATTTGCTTTGTTTCATTACAATGGAACAAGCATCGAACTATTTATTTTAGTTATAAACAATATATAATAAATATAAACAATGGTTTATATTTATTGCCATGTGAATTAATATAATTTTGATTAGTTACAGATTTATCAGATTGTGTGACGGATGTGTTCTTATCTGGGCAAGATAAAATTTTGTAACAGCTCAGTTAGTATCTGACTTTCAGTATTTATAAATTGTTATTCAATGATGAATATAATCAAACCATAAAAACATTGTTTAGTGATTAAACATAATAATATGAAATAGAATTCATTAACTTTTGTTGATGATCACAAGACAAAAACACTTCATATATATTGAGAATAAGGTAAAATGCAGTATAAAAGCTGCTTAAAATGCAGGTTTGAAATTGTTTTGAATATTTCATGCCCGAAACTGAGTGACGTCAAACTCAAATGCAACAATTTCCATCAAAGGTTAATCAATTCAATCAACCAATTATCAAATGCTTTATCCTTGTCAGTTGATGGGGTAAGAAACACTTTGGAAACTACAAAATGTAGATATCAAGTATATACTTCCTTGTAGACACCAAGAAAAATTTACAATTCTGTCAAATCTATAAAACTGCTTGATTTAAATGACAACAACTGTTTCAAAATAAGGAATAATATACTTTTTAAAATAAAATAATCTCACAAACATCGACACATTTCTTTACAGATCATTCTAGAGCATGTGCATTTCAAATATTCGTATTTTCAATTTACATTTCTCAGAAATAGTAAGTGATTGGCAATTAGAATTCGTGTTCGAATTCCACAAATATATCATTACTGATTCCGATTACACGCTTAAATTAACGGAATACTAAGCATCCTTTGGTAATTTAAGATATGTCAATAGTTTCATTAGATTCCCAGAATGACTGAACACATTACAAAAGCAAAGAAAAAGTTTCAATTTTTGCAAATGTAAATTTGTAAATGTAAATATTTGGCGTCATAGCGTATGTTATTTCACGACGAAAAAAAGGTTTAGTATTGAATCGTGCCGTTTCAGAACAGTCGATTTTCACTGCTACAGAACCCTAGTGTACATTATATCAGTCTGTCTGCCTCTCTCTTGCTTCTGCGTGTCTCTCTTGCGATGGCCTGAGTTTCATGGCCCGTAATTTAATCATGGAGAAAAGATTACCTTCCTTGCTCTATGGTTTAATAAACTTTTGGGCATATGCCAGGCATTGATAAGAGGAAATCATGGAAGAGACTGCAAGCAGCTCTCCTCTAGAATTATTTTCGGTGCAATTGTATCGCCGGTCCCAGCCTCCCCTATTCAAACACATGCATGCATTCATAAATACGTATATGCATACATAAATACATACATACAAACAAATACACACATACACCAAAACCTAGAGCCTAGAACGCAACGTTTGATTTATGGTTCAGAAGCGAAGACTAGTTTAATCCATAACCTTTAAAATAACAATAACAGTTTCAGTGTGATCTAAAGTTGCGAGAATTAATTAGATATGTTGTAATTTATCTCTACAACAAAGGTGTATAAATTCTTCTCTTCTAGCTCCGCACCACGAAACAAGTGAATACAACCACAACATAGCCATTGCATAGCTTGATGTGTCAACAATTACATTTGTTTTAAATAAGTCTCAAAAAGGATTGCGTTGTTTACCTATCTACTCCAATGCAAATTACTATTGACATGAGGACGAAAGACGTCTTTGTCAATCGCTTCGAAAGCTGATGTCACAAATACCAACAATTCGTTTTCATTGTAAAAATGTCAACAACGTAACATTGACTTGGGTCACGCCCCGCCCCGTCCCGCCCCGTTCTACCCCGATCCCTCCACCCCGCCCCGCCCCGAACCCCTCCACCCCGCCCCGCCCCGAACCCTTCCTCCCCGCCCCGCCCCGCCTCGCCCCGTCCCGTCCCGCCCCGCCCCGCCTCGTACCCCTCCGTCCCGGCCCACCTCGTCCTGCCCTGCCCCGTCCCGCGCTGAACCCCTCCTCCCTGCCCCGCCTTGACCCGTCCCGTCCCTCGCCGCTGTGCCCCGCTCAGTCCAGCTACACTCAGCCCCGCCCCGCTCAGCCCCGTCTCGCTCAGCAACGCCCCGCTCCGCTCTGCCCCGCCTCGCCCCGCTCTGCCCCGACCCGACCCAACCCACCCCGCCCCGCTCCGCGCCCACACCCCGCCCCCACTCCGCCCCGCCCCGCCTCGTCCCGCTCTGCCGTGCCGCGTCAGCGCTATAACCCACTCCGTTCCACTCCACTCCGCTCTACTCCACTCCGCTCCTCGTCTTTCTCGTCACCTTATTTCTCATCACACTCCTTGTCTTATTCTTCGCATCAGTCCTAGCTACACTACTTGCCCCAATCCTCGACGCACTTCTCCCCACACTCCTCTTCATAGTCCTCTCCAAGCTCCTCTTCATAGCCTTCGCCACACTCTTCTTCATTCTTCTCGCCACACCCCTCTTCATAGTCCTCTCCACGCTCCTCTTCATAGCCTTCGCCACACTCTTCTTCATACTTCTCGCCACACTCCACTTTTTAGTCATCGCCACACTCCTCTTCATAGTCCTTACGACACTCTTAATAGTCCTCGCGACGCTCCTCTTTATAATCCTCGCAACACTGCATAGTCCTCGACACACTGCGTAGTCCTCGCCACACTCCTCTTCATAGTCCTCGCCCCGCACCTCTTCGTAGTCCTCTTTATACTCTTCTTCATAGTCCTCGCCACGCTACTCTTCATAAATCTCACAACACTCTGCATAGTCCTCGCCACACTCCTCTTCATAGTCCTCGCCACGCACCTCTTCATAGTCCTCGCCACGCACCTCTTCTTAATCCTCTCTATACTTCTCTTTATAGTGCTCATCACACTCTGCTTCAGCCTACCCCCCACCCCCACCCCACCTCCACCCCACCTCCACCCCGCTGCGGCGCGCTGACAGCCTCACCACCCGCCTTTTAGGCCAGGCTCCACCCTCAGCTTTTTCACTCCCCCCTCCCCCATCCCCCCTCCCCCTCCCCCCTCCCCCCTCCCCCTCCTGCCGGGTTTCCAACCCGCGCCGCGCCGCTTCGCCTCACCCCAATTAAGGCTCCGCGGACACGTTTCATTTAAATGTGTCCTCGCGCCCTTGCTTCCTGCGCCGAGAAGTTTTTAAATTTTCTTAATTTACTTTTTCTTATTCCTAAGTTCGCGAATTAATAACGTACCGAAATGTTCTTGAACATTTCGTTTTTACGACTGTCCTGAACGTTTCTTAAGCGTTGCCATGAACGTGATCTGTAAGAGTGTTTAACAGAAAAATGCGCGAGGAAAGGAGTAGAATTATGAAAAAGAAGGGAGAAAAAAGTAAGTGTGGAGATGAAAATGTAAACGAATTTCAAGGGAATATTTCATTGAAAGCAAAGCTCTTATCTAGCAGACACGTACGTAGTGTAGTTACAAATGTAACTGTGACATTTATATGAGTAAGGAAAATCCATGTGGCATGCATTTGTGTTGTAGAATCACGTTGTAACATCAGATATATAGCATTCAACAATATTTTGAATATAAAAAAAATATTTGGAGTGGTCCGCTGTATGAAACCTGCGAATGATTATATATATATATATATATATATATATATATATATATATATATATATATATATTCAAACAAAATCACTCAAATGGAAGGAATATGCCGATACATGGCAGCCTTCCAAAGGCGTAATCAGTCTCCCCAACATAGATATAGAGGACTTTTCTATGAGTATGAAAGATACCTTTTTAAAGAATACATTTCAAAAAAAATTATGGTGTCTATCAACCCTTAATCAACGAGTAGACGACGCACATGATACAAATAAATTGACTTGGGTAAGCATTCCCCCTACATTTATCTAAAGGCATCGATGAAAGTACCGCTGAAGAAAAGAGAACGAAAAAACTAAGGAGAAAAATCTATGCATTTGTCAATTATTATTATTCTATTATTATCAGCATTATTATTATTATTATTATTATTATTATTATATTATTATTATTATCAGCATTATTATTATTATTATTATTATTATTATTATTATTATTATTATTATTATTATTATTATTATTACTATTATTATGTGCAGTGCAGTGGCGTGAAGTGCAGTGACGTTGTGCAACTGAGAGAAACGAGTGAGTAAGAAAGACATTACAGCTCGCTGTATCGCAGTGCGGTGAAGTGTGTGTAAGTGAAGTTTGGTGAAGTGGAGTTCTATGAAAGATTGCACGGTGAAATGTTCATGAGATTTGTAACGTTTGTAGAGTTTGTATAGTTGTTAAGTTCTGTAATGTTAAGTTAGTGTATTCTGCCACCAAGTTCTCACACTTAATTGCAGAATTATTAATAAATCTAATGTAATTCAAAAAGCCGCAGGCACAGTTTATCTGCGTTTAGGTTCTTCTTAACACTTAGGTATTTCGTGCATTTGTTTTCATGGAAACGATTTTATAGAATGGTGCAAATATTTATTTAGATAATTTAATTGGTTTAGCCTGGAGAACTCGAGCAGGCTCCGTGTGTATCCCTGCCATTTTATTTTTGCTGGAGCGCAACCTCTACTGGATTCCGACGGGTGGGTGTATCAACAACTACAAATAACACGTTACTGTTAGTGTGCAGTCTGCTTCCAAACATTTCGTCGCAAACACGTTGTTGTCAGATGGTTTGGAAGTCGCTTGAGCTACAGTTGTTATTTGCGGGAGCTCTACAGATATAGTTCATAGAAAGTTTGCCGTGGAGGCAATCCAAAATATGAGAATCTGTTGCCAATATCATGTACTGTCGCCATGCACTAGAGTTACACACGATTGTTCCGGCTGCTAAATGACTCATGGTTATCTTAGGAGAAGTAAAATATTTCGTTGTTATATAATTGTGCTAAATTTAGGAGTACGCACTCCGGTGGTACAATTTTTGTGTGAGTCACTTGCGGTTATACACATTTGTATGTATTGATAAAACGTGAAAAATTGTGCTTCACACATTTTGTGGTAAACATGCTTCTTCTGGAGCACGCACACGTCGAAGCTGCTATCGGCAGTTTTCGTATGAAACACTCATTTACCTGCACTACTTTCAGGCATGTACCAGTTAATACTGATACATGAGGCTAAAGCTCATACGGATGCAAAAATCGACCCCGGCGCTCTGAATATGCTAATGGAAATATGCACATATCAACAGAGTTTCATTCATGATATTCTAAGCCAGAGTGTTAGCAGGTAGCGGAATCCCGAGTCCGGTTCGCGAGTCGCGCCGACCTCCAATGAAGAGTCGATTCCCCATCGCTGAGGACTCACAACAGGCGCATTTTCGCGCCATCGTCACATAAATCCACGGGTTTTGCCGTAACCCTCTCGCTTCATAATTTATCCCTGGGAGCACTCACGTAAATCTAATTTTATTGTGAGCCTCCGCGGCGGAGGAAATCCTCACTGACAGGTGAAGCCTGCTCCCGCGCCGATAGTGCGCGCGAGTGCATTGTGGCCCTTGCTCTCTCGACCAGTGTTGCCACCATTGCCCGCGCACGCGAAGATCACATTGCGCATCTCTACGTCCAATGAACCATAGAAACGACGAGGTGGAAACGAAACTCCATTTTTCTGCGATCGTATGAAATAGTGAAGGATTTTATACACCGCTACGTGTGGAAAGTTAGACTTAACGTCGACATTTGAAAAATGTGACGTCACCGTGAAAAAAGTAGATCATGGTGTCGTTATGTCACCGTGTAAAAAAAAACTTCTTTGCATGAAGATGGCGAACTAAGATTATATTTTATTTCTGTAACTAGAAATGGAAGGGGAAAAACAACCAATGATTGGATAATGGATTCACTTTTATATGGTAATGGAAAAAATGTTTCTATTTCTTCAGGGAAATAAATGATTCTTGCACGATCTCGGTTGTTGTTGTTTTCGTTTTGCAAATAACAATCATCTCATGCTCTTAATGTAAAAAATACTATTCTATGACTATAATTGATAATTTTAATTAAAGAATAATATTAACTAACCACTGTAAACATTGAAGTGGTGAAGATGTGAAGTTGTGAATGGGTTCTTTATTTTTCTTCTGAGAATGAACAAACGAAATGTTTTTACTCGCATGTTATGTGATGTATAATTCCAAACAATGTAAAAATATTGTGGTAAGAGAATGTGCTTTAAGTTAAATATGGAACTCATCTATATTAAATGAAGGTGTAAATTAGTACACACACACACACACACACAGAAATATAAATGCGACGAACGCATTGCCTCGGCTCTCGAAAAAAACGTGTCTCCAATATTGAGTAGAACTATGGTAAAGCGTTATACGAACTCAATGAAAAACTAGAGAATTTCACAAAGAGTTTTAAGAAAGAATACCACTTATATTGTTTTTTGATGATAAAGCCATTTACAATTTCACATCATTATAATGAATTTTTAAAATGAATAAGAAATAGTACTGTAAACTAGCGATAAACATTTCTTTACCTCATACTGTCTGTTCAGAGTTGCAGGCTCTTTCTTAGAGGCGATAACAGCATTACGTAATAACGTTTGCTTGTCCATTCACCCGCTAAGTATCTTGCTTGTTACAGACTGTTATTTTATGGAATAAAACTGACAATCAGTCCGACTAGTTTGCTTGAGTACTTAAAACTAATTATTTGTAACAATTATTAGTAGTCAATATTTCTAAATTGGTGATTTTAATTACTGTAGCATTTATGTTTATTGTGATTTGAATTTATCTTTTGGACAGCGTGGCAATGTAGGGTTATTTTTTTCTGCCAAGTTTGCAAAAGTATAAGACTCATAATTCTGAAAGGAAACTGATAAACTCTAAACAATTCAATGGATTTTATCAAAAGTGTTTTTCTTCAAACGTTGTGGCCGCATTCATTTCCCTCAAGCAATTGAAATGTCATGAAACCTGTGGGACATTTTCAAAAGTTTCTCACAAATAGCACTAATTTATTATTTTATTTTATTTTTTTGCTCAAAGATAGCAACGCAAAAATGGCATTAATTTTTCTGCAGGAAGTGATCAAGATATCTCTATCAAAATTGAATTACAATCTATCATTCACATGTCGATATTTGAGAACTGCAATATTTTGACATTTACTCCGACATCCTCGTACAATTCCACTATTAAGGATAGAAATCTTTATCTGAATGAAATATGTTCATCAAAATGATATCTTAATAGGATGAGCTGTATATTTTGTTTTCAAAATAAAAATAGTTTTTGCTTATTTTTTGTGAAATTTTGACAATTTACAGCAAAAATGTGTAAACAAGGTTTCAAAACTATTCTAGAGTCATCAAGTTTGCAAGTGAGAGACATTCAGTTCTGTAGAAGTGTTTATATTTTTTAATGATATTTAACGTTATCTTACCGTATTTTATATTACTGAACTAACAGAACATCTGTCCAAATAATACCTTCTGCTGTCAGTCTCTGACGATCAAATTATTAATGAGTCTTAAAAGTAAATTATTTAAAAAAGATTTATTCAAAATAAGTTCTAAAATTTTCTTTAATTTTTTACTGGAATAGCTCGCTTGTCCGATTTTCATTGAAACCACTACAATTTTGAAAATGACAACAGTTGAATTTTATTTCTAAGTCCATGGTGCGTCGGAGTGTACTAGCTTACGATCCTGTCGCTACCTCCCTTTCACTCTATTCTTTACTTGGGATACATTTTTCTACTTGTTTCCCTTTTCTTCTTAATGAGCCTAGCACATTTTTTTTTATTTTCCTCTTACATCACCGTTATTTTACTTCTCTTAATATATTTTTTTACATTTCTTCTTATCCCCATAAAAGCATACATTCTTTCAGTCAATTTTCTGTCTGCATAAGTCATTTATCCACAACTGTGAATTTCTACTTCCCATTTCTTTCTGTTTCCTCCATACTTCTAGTATCCATCAGGTGTTTCGCTCACCTCATTAAGCCACTCGGGGTCACAAACACTACATTATTTTTATTCATTATTCTTTTGTAGAGTCTAGTGACTCCGTTTGCCTTTCTGGAACATCCCTCTGACCTTTCTGGGAGCGGCTGAACCCTTCCGCAGTGTCTGCGCATGTCTTCGCTGCCTTGTTTCGTGCATTCATTCCTGCCTTCAGCCCGGCCTGTTGCCCCTCCCCCCACCGCGGCCGCGCCGCGCCGTCCCCCAGCGCGCCCCGAATGCCTGGTTTATTAAAGCGGCGACGAGCCCAGCCCAGTGAAGCCGCGGGGAGGCGCTAACTCGACTGCCAAGCCCTGCCTTGCGCCTGTCCCGCCCACTCGCCCGCCTCGCCCACTCGCCCACTGGCCCGCCCGGCAGCTTCCCAGCCACTCGCCGACTTGCCTGCTCGCCCGCTCCGCCCCGCTCCGCCCCGCTCCGCCCCGCTCCGCCCCGCTCCGCTCCGCCCCGCTCCGCCCCGCTCCGTTCCGCTCCGCCCCGCCCCCCACCGCCCCGCCCCCCACCGCCCCGCCCCGCCCCGCCCCGCCCCGCCCTGCTCTGCTCTATCCCGCTCCGCTCCGTCCCACTCCGCCGCGCTCCGCCCCTCCAGACCCGGCCCCTCCCGCCCCACTCCACCCAGCCCCGCCTGCCTCGTTCCGCCCGGGCGCTGCCGTCGTCGTCGCTCCG